>JARFIW010000671.1:5030000-5630000 GCA_036346225.1 Platerodrilus igneus
GTATCGACAAATATAAATACACTTGGATATACAGTAAAGCTCTCTCTTACTTTGTTTATCCGTTTGACTTCGCTTAGCTTATTAATGGAACACAAGTTTAAAATTTTATAAAACATTGTCAGTACAGTCCGTCAATAGTTAATTAAACTTATGAATTGCACAAGTGGGTGCTAGTTAGTAGACGGTGATGTTACTACATTCAACAAACTAACGGAAGGATGTTACTAAGGTAAGCGTGCAGAGAAATGTTTGGAACGAGGATGCTTGGAGTTTGGTAGTTACAGAAGGTGATTAGCTTGATCTAGATAATTATCTGGGTAGAAACAGTGAAGGCGTCTGCTGAGATTTGGATAGCGAGTGGAAATGGGTTTGATCTACGTATAACAGGGAAGTGTATGGAAGTAACGACGAGGTTTTTTGGACATCTTCAGAGTTGACGATGGAAAAAATTTACTCCAGGTAACGAAATTAATTTCTATTGCTATTGCTTGAACATTTTGTGTTGTTATTTTGTGCTTGAGTGATTTGACGCATTGGGGGTGTATTTTATGAACATAAAAGCTCATTTGAAGGGTATATGTAAAAGACAATTTGCATTTATTATTTAAAGGTGTAAATAAATGACATAAAAATTTTTATGTAAGGAGTAAACGGATCTTTAATGTTATTTTAAACAAAGATGCGATGTATTTAGGCATTTAGAGTAACTGGGTTTATACTGAGCTCATCATAGACCACAGTAAAAGTCAATTTGGGGTTTCACGATGGGCCCATCTACACATATAAAATAAAACTGTTGAAATAAATTGAAATCATGAAATTTCAATAGGATGTAAGGATTAAGATTGTAATATTTTATGAAGCTGTATATCCGAATGTGTAAATATTTTCTTGATAATGGAAACTTTTAATTTGTATGAATAAAAGGTTGTATGTTTCGTTGCATTATTTAAGTGGTAATTTTATTTGACAGTATATGTGAGAAAGAGTGAACTTAGGATGGTAAGTATCTATGAAGAAGCAGATTTTAGAGCTAGCCGGGGTGTGCAGAAATAAGGAGGCGTTCCAGAGGTATCGGAAGATTGTTTCTTATTTTCAGAAAAATATTTAGGTAACGTTCGCAAGGGCTCGATTTAAGAGCTAATCCACTGCAAATTTTTTGTTGGCCCAAGCGTGGGGCACGAGTCTAGAGAAAAATCTACTGCAATATATAATATTCTGTGGCTTAAAACTATTCACTAACAACTAAATTTAACAAAAAGTTTCTGCATTAGTAGTACATAACTATGAAAACGATTCTTGTTTTACACTTTTTATGAATATATTATGAAAATCATTTAGTTACTCTATTTCGCCTTCTGATGAATCTAAAACTACTTCTTCTGCGAACTTCAAATTTTTGTAAAAATGGTGGTAGGTTTCTGAAATACAACCAGTGTTGCATAATTTTCATAAACTTTGTAGCTTTTTTAATTCTATTGGTAGAGCACTTTTATAAAGTGGTTGAATATTATCCTCTTTTAAAACGCCAGTAGTTCTTGTGGTAATCTTTTTAATAACAATAGATTTAAACTCAGAATCAGAAAGTAGTTCTTTATAAAAAAAAATGCGTGTCGGATCTCCTTTCCAATATCGAAACCATTTAATTTTCAACCAATTGACACTTTCATTTATTTATTTATTTATTTACATGTTCAAAAGCAAATGCCCATATTTGAACACCATCTTCGTTCTTGTTTCGTTTTTAATCACGATAGAAGAAAACTGTTTAAAGTTTAAAAATCTGTACAATTAAATTCAACCACTTTATAAAATGGCTTTTTTGTTTTTGCCGTGTGCAAAACGGTAAACCAACATTCAGGCATAAAAACATCGATTTGGCTGCCTCTGCGTTCAATACTGGAGCGGATGCTGTCACACTCCATTTCTAGATGGCCTGATTCCCTAAATTTTTGATTAATGGTGTTAATGGGCAATTGAGAAACTGCTCTAAGAAACGTTATGCATTTATACAATTTTTATTTTGTCCAGAAGAATCCATAAACAGGTTGAAATTTCTGAAGATCCTTTTGACCATATGTCTTCGTGCCACATTTTTATGTAAGGAGTAAACGGGTCTTTAATGTTATTTTAAACAAAGATGCGATGTATTTAGGCATTTAGAGTAACTGGGTTTATACTGAGCTCACCATAGACCACAGTAAAAGTCAATTTGGGGTTTCACGATGGGCCCATCTACACATATAAAATAAAACTGTTGAAATAAATTGAAATCATGAAATTTCAATAGGATGTAAGGATTGAGATTGTAATATTTTATGAAGCTGTATATCCGAATGTGTAAATATTTTCTTGATAATGGAAACTTTTAATTTGTATGAATAAAAGGTTGTATGTTTCGTTGCATTATTTGAGTGGTAATTTTATTTGACAGTATATGTGAGAAAGAGTGAACTTAGGATGGTAAGTATCTATGAAGAAGCAGATTTTAGAGCTAGCCAGGGTGTGCAGAAATAAGGAGGCGTTCCAGAGGTATCGGAAGATTTTTTTTTTATTTTCAGAAAAATATTTAGGTAACGTTCGCAGGGGCTCGATTTAAGAGCTAATCCACTGCAAATTTTTTGTTGGCCCAAGCGTGGGGCACGAGTCTAGAGAAAAATCTACTGCAATATATAATATTCTGTGGCTTAAAACTATTCACTAACAACTAAATTTAACAAAAAGTTTCTGCATTAGTAGTACATAACTATGAAAACGATTCTTGTTTTACACTTTTTATGAATATATTATGAAAATCATTTAGTTACTCTATTTCGCCTTCTGATGAATCTAAAACTACTTCTTCTGCAAACTTCAAATTTTTGTAAAAATGGTGGTAGGTTTCTGAAATACAACCAGTGTTGCATAATTTTCATAAACTTTGTAGCTTTTTTAATTCTATTGGTAGAGCACTTTTATAAAGTGGTTGAATATTATCCTCTTTTAAAACGCCAGTAGTTCTTGTGGTAATCTTTTTAATAACAATAGATTTAAACTCAGAATCAGAAAGTAGTTCTTTATAAAAAAAAATGCGTGTCGGATCTCCTTTCCTATATCGAAACCATTTAATTTTCAACCGATTGACACTTTTATTTATTTATTTATTTATTTACATGTTCAAAAGCAAATGCCCATATTTGAACACCATCTTCGTTCTTGTTTCGTTTTTAATCACGATAGAAGAAAACTGTTTAAAGTTTAAAAATCTGTACAATTAAATTCAACCACTTTATAAAATGACTTTTTTGTTTTTGCCGTGTGCACAACGGTAAACCAACATTCAGGCATAAAAACATCGATTTGGCTGCCTCTGCGTTCAATACTGGAGCGGATGCTGTCACACTCCATTTCTAGATGGCCTGATTCCCTAAATTTTTGATTAATGGTGTTAATGGGCAATTGAGAAACTGCTCTAAGAAACGTTATGCATTTATACAATTTTTATTTTGTCCAGAAGAATCCATAAACAGGTTGAAATTTCTGAAGATCCTTTTGACCATATGTAATCGTGCCACATATAATTTACAGTCTCAGAAACAGCCAAATGATAAAGAGTAAAATTAAAAGTTTTTAATTTTTGAGTGTAATAAAGTTTACCAACATTAAGCGAAGGGGTTACAAGAATCTTTTCCATGTCCATTGTAAAACAGGCAAATGTATTATCTATTTTTGATTTTTCTTTATCCTGATGTTTATGGTCTCGAGGTTCTTGCTTTCTCATTATATGTAGCAATATTCTTCTTGTAAAGCTAATTTTTCATAAGCTTCTAAACGATTGAATTTTGTACAAAAATCACATTGATCTTTTTTTGGGAGTTGAAATCCCAGGTTAAACTTCTGTCACAAAGATGTGCCTGTAATAGATAAATTTTTCAGGGATCACATTAAGCTCTTGGCAATAATTCTTATAATCTTCATACAATCTGGTTTCGGAGAAACCCGATGGAAGGTATTTCCTCTTTGTGGTACTTCTGCAATAATGTGGCGAAACTACAGGGATGAACTTGATGTGATCTATAATAATTGTTTTTACCGCATCGAATTTTTTGAGGTGAACATTTTTTTCCACGCATGTCTAGATTGATTGTGCCAGTGTCACTTTATTTACTGATTGCGGTTCTAACTGTTCTGCTGGAAATTTTAAGGGTGGCAAAGAACATTTTTTGGCATACTTGCCGAGACACTTGGTCTGCTGTTAAATGGTAGACAAATGTTTTAGCTCGCCTTTCATGGTTTGCACTATAACAACATTTTTTAGTAATACAAGTTACATGTTTTGCAATATAATTCCATCTTAACTCCCGTGTTTTCAGCTGAAGAAAGTTGGCAAAAATATCTGCTCTTAGCTGTTTTGTGAAAATTTTTTGACATTTATAGTGTCAACGACATTCAATAACGTTTACAGTTCTGGCGGTCTTATATTTTCCTTTTTGAGTAAAGTACTCTTTTCCATCTAATCTTAAGTTTTTTTTAATATTTCGTTTACATGATGCAGAGTGTTTCTGTTTTTTTTTTCAAGTACGCTCTTTATGCACAGTTTGTGGTGTAAACTGTACATCATTATTACGCGGTGCATTATTACTCATCTCACCGTCAAAATCAATATCTGTTCTTGGTAGTTTGCTTTCAGTAGGCTGGTTATCAGATTCTCAAGATTACTCAGCGTCGCTGTTGGACGGTTTATAACTGGAATCGTCATCTGTATCAAAATCCTCAACATCTCCATCAGTATAGAATGTAGTGTAGCTTGTGGACGGTCCTTGAGAACATGTACCTTCAAGCAGTTTGTTTCCATCTAAAATTTAGAAGAACAAACACGTAAGTTCGCTATTCACATTTTTGTCTGAATACATTGTATCTACTTTGCAATGTTAAAAAGACTTCAGAATTCTTGTTTAAATGATCCCCTATTGAAACATTTCAAGTACAAATTTAAATTCCAAAGCAGAAATATTGTGTTGACGTATACTCACCAGTTGTACTAAAATTATGTACTTCAAATAATGGAATTGCTTAATCGTATTTGTTTGCACTGATAGAAACTATAAATGCTTCATTTATCTCAGTTTCATCTACAATAACTAAAGATGATCAACACACACAAAAAATCAGAAAGCCATTTAAAAAACAATCTGATACAGCCTCCCGAAACAGTTTTACATTATAAAGTCAACCTCCAGAATCAGCTGATTTGCAAGTTGTATGAATTTGACTTAGTAGGCAATTACTGAAAACTTACCTAATGTTACTGAAGTCAAATTTGTATAAACAAGCTCACTATCAACACTTATTGTATTTGCTTTTTCTTGGTTTAATGCTAGTTGAACTAATAATTTGCTTCTCGAATTCATTATTGTCCTGCATACCATCAACACATACAACAGCCAGTACACAATTAATAATTCTTTCAAACCCCAGTTTGTATACAAATGCCTGTTCAGAATTGTATGATGTGGTTTATAACTATTCACTAAGATTTAAATACTACCTTACGGGAAGACATTGTGGTATAACAAAAAGGTTTAAGTCGCTTAGAACTTTTCACTATAGTAAATTGTTGATTAGAACTTTTAGAAAATATTCTATTAAACAACCTCAACCTGTATCAGTCGATTGGATTTGTTCACTCATATAAAATTTGAAGCTTTTAATGTGATAAAAGGTATAACCCAAAAATGAAATATTTGTGGGTTAGAACTTTTCACCACTAGGGCGAAGATATATGCATTTTACGAAATGAAATAAACAGAACATTTTACCAAAATATATTATTGGCTGCATATTATAGGAGGAAGAGAAACCGACTTCAGGTACTATTGACAAATACAATAAAACACCGGCCATTGACCTACAAATTAAAAAGCAATCATCAAAATGTATTTTATTCTTATCAGGATTTGAAAATCTATGCCTAGTGGCATTATTTTCACAATCTCTCACATAGTAGAGAACATATCCATAATCCACGATTCAGATAAAAATATGTAACCAGTTATTTTGCTATTTGTTACAAAAACTAATAAACATGAATCTCCCCTATAAACTAAGCTTTAACTTTAAGATATCAGTTTCTCTTTATTTTCAGTTTTACAATAAATTATTTGTCCATTCGATATCAGTATGTAATAACAGCCATTGGCAGTCAAATAGTAAGTAACACTAATGTAATTTTAAGTAAACCTAATTGCAGTTTTTGTAAACGCACACCTGGATATATTCAAGAAAGTCGATTACCAAAATCATAATTCACAATGAATTTTTTGAAATGCAGCAATTCGAATTAAACAATCCTTATTAACGCTATGGTTAGAAAAACAATAATTCTAAACCTCAAATTAATATCAGGAAAATGACAATCAATAATTGTGGTTAAAATTGGGTGTCCCATCTATTCCGATAGTATTTATATTAAAACGAGCCAACAGAATCGTTTATACAGTGCCCACACCGTGTACATCATATTCATTTTATAGCATTAGATAATGCATCTAATAATCTATTGAGAAAGACGCGGTTTCATCTCAAAAGTCAAAACATCTGTACATATTTAATTTGTAAATGAACGTAGATAAAGTAAAGGGAATGTGTTGCAAATCTCATGTGAGATTTAAACCTTAACTAGTAAATCCCACAATGTATTATTAGATGGCGATTCAATGAACTTTTTACATATGTTTGGTTAAGGTCCAAGCTATTGTTATGGTATCAGACGCGTTGAGGGAGTTAGAAACTAGGTTTGGATTGTATATATGTCTGATTCTTGTCTATAGCTTATGTGGTCTGCTTTATAAAGACTTTTAACAAAGTGAAATGAAACAAAATATACTAACAGAAAAGAAGAGACAAAAATCGTAAATGTCAAAATCAAAGTATCTAGTTTCTCATTAATCTATGGTGTCTAGAATAAGCAGTATTGGCTTGACGGTAAGTTAAGAATTCTTAGGAAACTGTTGCTATAGTGATTATTTAAATTAATGATTTTGTTATGTTTTCTCTATACAGAGTAGCAGTTACGAAATAAAAAAATTTCTAAAGGTTATAAGATGCCTACAAGCATTTTTCAGTATGAAAATTGTATAGACAATATTTATACGATAACATCCATTTTGAACTATTACTGCAGTAATATCAATGCTGTTGAAAACTTTACTATTATTCTACAACCATATTTTCACTTTCATCTTTAGTTTTGTCAGTAATATTTGGCGTTTTTGCGAAGTCGTTAAGATTTTAAAAGACCTATACTAATGTAAACGATGAATACAAGCGAGCGTGCCCAAATGATGAACAATAACAGTGAAGCAGTATAGGATAGACTAATAAGCGAATTATCATAGACTTTTTAGGAACTTAATTTACAAACGAAGTGGGAAGTATGTGTGACATATATATTGTTCTTTAATACTGATACACCTAAAACTGCTTCTTTTTGAATTGTTATCTTGACGTGGTTATTTTAACAAGGATGCCTACAGGAGGTTATCTCGACGAGTCTACCTCGACAGACGACGATACCCTACATGGTCGATCCAACATTTAAAGAAGCTTTGTACGCGAAAAAACGTGGGCGATTCAATTCTTTAAGAAGTCTGCTTTAAGCGCGAAAACGTATGGGCGATGTAATATTTTAAGAAAGTTGCCTTTGTGTGCAAAACCGCATTGCCTTCTAATAATTTAGAATGATTGCTGTGAACGCGAAAACATGTAGCGATCCAATACTTTAAGAGGGTTGTTTACGCTTGGACGATCTAATTCTTAACGAAGATTGCTTTGAGCACAAAAACACGTGGGCAATCCAACATTTTAAAAAGGTTGTTTTGAGCACAAAAACGCGTTGATGAGCTAATAGTTAAAGAAGGTTGCTTTGAAAGCGAAGCGCGAAAACATGTGGTCAATTCAATAATTAAAGAAGGTTGCTTTGAGTGCGAAAACGCATGGAAGAACCAGTACCTTAAGAAGGCTATTTTCAGCACGAAAGCGCATGGGTGATCCAATACTCTAAGATGGTTGCTTTGAACGCGAACATTCGTGGGCGATCCGATACTTAAAGAATGTTGGTTTGAGCTCGAAAACGCGTGGGCGAGCCAATACTTTAGGAAAGTTGCTTTGGGTGCGAAAATGCATGGATGATCTAATTCTTAAAGGAGTTTGGTTTAAGCACGAAAACGTGTGGTTCATTAAATACCTGAAGTGGGTTGCTTTGAGCGCGAAAACGCACGAGCAACGCAATACTTGAAGATGGTTGTCTTGAGCATGCAGTGCGAAATGCATGAGCGATCCAATACTTTAAAAAGATTCCTGTGAGCACAAAAATGCATGAGCGATCCAATCCTCTAAGAAGGTTCCTGTAAACGCGTGGGCCCTACAATAGTTAAAGAAGGTTGCTTTCAGCAGGATCCAATACTTTAAGAAAATTAGGAAACACAAGAACACATGGGCGATACAATATTCTAAGAAGGTTCCTTTGAGCACGAAACGCGAAATAGCGTGTACGATCCTATACCTAAAAAAGGTTGCTTTGCATGTGAAAATGCGTCCATGACACAATACTTTAAGAAGGATGCTTTGAGCTCGAAAATGCATGGGCGATCCAATATTTTAAGAAAGTTGCATAGGTGATCTAATACTCACGAAAACACGTAGATGATCAAATGCTACATGAAGGTTGCTTTAAGCGCAAAAGGTGAAAATATGTGGGCGTTTCAATATTTAAATAAGGCTGCTTTGATCGCGAAAATACATGGACGATACAATACTTAAAGAAGGTTGCTTTGAACGCGAAAACGAGTGAACAATCCAATATTTTGAGAAGGGTGCTTTGAGCACAAAAACGGATGGGTGATGATTTAATAACTTAAGAAGGTTACTTCGAGAACGAAAACGCGTGGACCATTTAATAATTTAAAAAGATTGCTTTGAGTACCAGAACATGTGGGTAACAATACTCGAAGAAAATTACTTTGATCACAAAAATACGGCAAGCGATTCAGTTCTTAAAGAAAGTTACTTTGAGTGTGAAAACGAGTAGGCGATCCAATACTTTGCTTAGAGCGCAAAAACCCATCTGTAATCTAATAATTTAAAAAGTTTAGTTTGAGCGCGAAAACGCTTTGGCGATCTAATAACTCAAAAAGGGCAGTTTGAGCACCAGAACATGTAGGTGATACAATACTATATGAAGGTTGCTTGGAGCGCAAAATGCGTAGGCGATCCAATACTCATGAAAACGCTTAGACGATCCTATGCTTAATGAAGGTTGCTTTGAGCGCAAAGATATAGGTTTCAATATTTAAAGTGGCTTTGAACATGAAAATACATGAACGATTCATTACTTAAAGATGGTTGCTTTGAGCGTGAAAACGCGTGGGCAATCAAATGCTTTGAGCACACAAATGCAAGACCAATCTAGTAATTTAAGAAGGTTGCTTTTTGAGCGTGAAAACGTGTGGACGATCCACTACTTAAAGAAGGTTGCTTTAAGTGCGAAAATTGGTTGATAATGTTTATAATCCATTAACGAACTGCATAATTTTGTTGCAAGATAGTAAATTATATCTCCAAAATGCGCCCATATATTCAATGTCTATTGCATAAATAAGAAGGAAGCTAACCAAAAATCTGCAAAATAGGTAGTTCTCTTGTATTCAATAACATTCTACAACACGTTTATTGGGAAAACACTAATACAAAAAAACTTACCCGATTGCAGTTTATGTTACCAGACAATATAGAGCACAGGAACAGAATGATAAATTACGTAATTTCTGCATACAGTTTTGATTGTTTACTGATTAATTACATAGAAGTGATCGAAGATGGATCAAATAAAAACAGTGTACTAATTAAACAGAAATGTTATCTTAAAGCCGGGGTACGTTTTTTGCAAAGCCTGAAACACCCTTCCAGATAATTTCAGAAAATGTAAACATCGGCGATCTAGGACTGATCGCTACAAGCAGTGTATCGACCCCACAGTTTAAGAAAGTGAACCAATACATGCAATAAACTTTTTTCGTACACTGTAAAAGAAATAGAACATGTGTCCGTTATTTATGTGCAATCGATTAAAAAAAGAAAATTAGACTTGGAGGAAGCAAGAAAGAAGAAGTTAGGATACAAAACAAAAGCTATCGCATTAAAAGAGCAGTACAAACATCTTGTAGAAAAAAAATGCCAGATGGACCTATTAAACGGAAGACTAATAAATCATTTAAAAACCTATAAGAAAAATTTTGATATGTAGCATATATGCGTTTCTGCATTTAAATTAATATCTGAGGAAAGTATTCGTATGTTGGAGTTCTTGCCCAGAAAAGTTTACAAAAGAGGGATTCGTGCTGGTTCGTTTTAACAAATTGAATTTGATTTGCCTGCCTACAGAAAAGTGTTTTGCAACATTTAAAATTAACAGCATTAAAACATATAATAGCCACTCGCTTTCGAAAGTGGACATTTTTCTTAAGATGTCTGGAAAAACATAGAAGACGTATCATTTACAGAAGAAGAAGTAGAACAAATAGATGAAATTCATATGCAAGAAGTATAGGGATGTGTAAGCATTACTAAGTATGCAGACTGGAACAACTAGATGGAAAGATAGAACTATATATTGCTGGGGTTAAAGTAGTAGAGCACAAAACTAAAGTTGATTACATTTTGCTGTCGAAAATCAGAATCAACTATAGGTATCCAATTACTGGTTAGAAGAGGAGTTGCAAGACAAATGTAGATTTAAATTATAAAATAAGAGAATAATAATAAGAGATAAGTTAAAAACAACTTACAAGTATAAATAAGGAAATGCTTGTTTTTGTGTGTAAAAGTAAATGTATTATATTATGCCTATTATATTAGTTAAATGAAAGTTATATTTGGATGTTGCTTATTAAATACGAAAATTTTTAGGAAGATCCTAGCTTAAATGAAAGAACAGCAGAAAATCCAAATAAGTTAACAGGAGGTATACTTAAACGGTAACCTTGAAAAGTAGTCGAAATGGGGTAGTTGAAACCATAGCATCATCCAAATATTAGTTATATGAAAGGAGTGGGAAATGGTAGGTGGAATATGGGAGGTGGAGGGAAGTGGATCTATACCAATGGGAAAAAATCCCATGACAACACAATTAAGGGCGCGATAGCATCCCTCTATTTGCATAATACGAACTAATTTTAAAATAGCCGCCTTTGTGGTATAACTTTCGCATGATAGAGGGAACTACTTTATTTTAACTTTAGTAGTTTAGTGGTTCGTTTCCAAGTTAGGCAAATAACGGTTGCTAGGATACGGTACGATGCTGGTTTATTTTCTCCATTCCTGTAACTATTCGTCGTAAATGACCTTCAGCGAATTCGAAGTTGTTGAACAGCAAGCAAAGCGTTAGATACACAGTGCATTC
Source organism: Platerodrilus igneus (assembly GCA_036346225.1). Classification (NCBI taxonomy): domain Eukaryota; kingdom Metazoa; phylum Arthropoda; class Insecta; order Coleoptera; family Lycidae; genus Platerodrilus; species Platerodrilus igneus. The sequence goes on from JARFIW010000671.1 coordinate 5,041,438, forward strand.
TAATAGTAGCCAAGGTCGAAACAAATTTGTATTGTATTGTATTATTTCATTTATGTGCATATGGTATTCACTAATTTTTATTTTTGAATGTGTAGTTTATTGTTCATAGAGTGACATTTCGTTATTATTATAAACAAACATTTAATGCTTCATTTAGTGTGGGTGTATTTGCGCTTGGGGGTAAGTATATTCTAAAACTCTTATACTTTGTGGATAGACAGATAAGTAATGGACAAAATTAATTATATATTTCATTCGATTTTGAAAATGCGTGTTAAAATATTGACATTAATTTTTGTAGATTTGATTTAGTCGAGCAACTACTGTCTTCTTGAATAAATAAATAATTTGTTTTGCATACACTATTTTATCAAAAATATTCATTATTTAATTTATGACACCGAATGGTGAAAATGACAGAAACTGTGTACACTAATTTTTTTTGTCCTATATAAATTAGTTTAAAAAGGACATAAACCCTATTTATAATTTAAGCAGTCCCCTAAAAATGTCCTATCATGTTGTGATTATTTAGGGTACCAAAACTTTAAAAAATCCTTTTAAAATTTAATGAGATCCAGCCTAATAGATTTTGCAAAATCTTACTTTTAAGAAAAAACAATGTTTTGAAATTTCTGGCGAAAATATAACTATTACTAATAACATCATGAAAAGTTGCTAGATTTCAAATTTTTCTCACAATTATACACCAATTTAGGAGAATTACAGTCGCTTACTTTTCTTTTCAAAACTTAAATAAGAAAACACCTATTTCTAAAAAATTTGAAATAATGTCCTAGGACTAAAAATGATCAACTGATTCTAAAAATGTACAAAACTCTAGGGTGTGTAGTTTATACAGTACTTTTCACTTCTAGTCAGACCGTAAATAATTTGAAATTCACAATTATTTCAAAAAATTTGTACTCCCGCTTTGTCTTGTACAAGCCTTTTAAATTTCAAATATTTATCTGAAATACGAAAAAAGTTACAGTATACTTACTTCCTGTTGTTGCCTGGTGTAAAGTTTCTTTTATTTACGTATTTACATTTTCAGATGGGTAAATATAAGAAGGTGTATAACCAAAATCCAGGTGGTACCAGAAGACGATCGTCCAAGTCTAAAGCAGCCCGCTTAAGATGGCTGAAAATCCAACAATTACCGCTGTAAGTTATAATACATTCAGTAGTGTAGCTAGGATATCTTTATGTGGCTGTTTATTTTGGAATATAAAATCCAAAAACAATGAAAGTATATCTATTTAAATGTCGCATATCCACCCACAAGAATTATACATTCTTCAGATGCCTTGAGAATAGAAAACCACAAATTACCTGACTCTCCACTTATGACTATTTGGAATTTATAAATATGATAATGCAAACTAAAAATATAAGTGTTTTCGCATTCTTCATAGAACTAAGTTAGTGTGATTACCCCCTGAAATCATGACATAGAAAAAAATTACTTAGTATTATCTCAATGAATAGTTTTAAATGTACGTCAGAATAGCACATCTGTACTGTATTGGAAATACTCATCAAATTTGTAGGGTACATACATAACAATAACATTTACGTTTTTACCTCGTTGAATTTTGATAGCTGTGTTTTACAAATTATTATTAATTTTTTTTCTAAAATTCTGTAGAATTTCATAAGCTTTAGATTGTTTTTGACAACAATGCGAAGAATTTTTGTGCTATTTTGAACGAAGTAAGCTCTCGGATGTGTCATGATTTTTATATAATTATTAAGTACTGACACTAAAAATGAGTAATTTTGCCTCACCTGCAAACAATGGTTCAAGCCTTCTAACTACACTGGTTATGCCCGTTACATTATAATTTCACAAATACACATATTAATTAGATGTCATAATAAAACTCTAACTTTTTCAGTTTGAAATCCACATCAGATAATTTAGACAAGCCTGGCCCATCAGGTTTGCAAAGATTACCTGAGATAGTTAGTAATCCAAGTACTTTATCTGAAGAAACTTTCAAGCCAGAAACAATGAAGTCGCAGACTGAGACAGAGTATGCTAATTTGTATAAATAATCTAAATTATTATATCATTGTATTTCATATTTAGATAACTGTGAAAAATCAAACCAAAAAATGTCACATACACTTCCAGATAATTGATCATTTATACCAGAAGCAGACTATAATAGGTAGGAAATTTATCTACAGGGAGACACATTTAGTATGTCAAAATTAGCTATATATATATATATATATATATATATATATATATATATATATATATATATATTGCTGTGATTCTCTCCATTATTCGGGAACTACGGTTTTTGAATCGAGCCCCAGCGTTGGGCTGTCAAGATTATGCTGTGAAACCTACAAAAAGCCTCACCAGAGTAAAAAAAAATATTCGAGCCTCTCGAATTGGGCACCAAGATTTGCTGTGATTCTCGCCCTTTTGAATCTCTTCTGATAATCGCCTCTTTACTCTTTCTGCCTCGGCTGCTCACTTAGTTAAAAACTTTCATCCTCATTCATAAAAAAAAAAAAACATTCCTACCACAAACATCAACGTTAACTCTATTTACATCAATATTCATAATACATTAAAATTTCAAAATTAAATTTCAGCATAAATTTCAGTATCATGAAATTTCAAGTTTAAATTTGTCATCATTTTTAATTTGCATCCAGAATTAAAGTCCTGGTAGGATGCATACTAATTAAGTTACAATATGTGCAGACCTAAGTCTGAATAAAAGGGAGCATCTCCCACCCCTTTACGTTAATTAAACAGGTTAGTCTAATTGAGCTCAAAGACAGACCCAAATTTTCATCATAATCAAAACATAAACTGCTAAATACTCCTTTCTACTTAAACAAGAAAAGTTTACCTTAAAACTAAAAATTTGTTGTTTATACAAATTTACTACTGTCCATTTTTTATCAAACAAATTATAAAGATATTCAACACACACCAAAACATCTAAGATCGAACAAAATGCATAATTTACCTGAAGGTTACTGCACTCGAGACTTCAATGTACATCGGACTTGCTCATCCCACCATTCCAGCTGGTTTATGTTTACGGCTTTAGATTCTGAACGCTTTTACACTTTTCTACCTCACCATTCATCTAAATTGTTTCAGGGCTTCTCAGCAACTCATCTATGTATATCTAAATCTTGTTTTGTGGATCCAATCACGTTTACGAATAACATTTGATTATTAACACCCCCGAAAAATAGCACTGAAATTCATAATTCTTTCAGGCTATACCCAAAACTGCCTACTTTTGTTTATTCATTTATCGTTACTAATTTGGATAATTGGTACAGTAATACTCGCAAATATAACTAGACTTTATTACCTTGTATCTTCTTTTCTAAGTGCACTAATGCATAATAACTTGTATCGTAGCACGTATTCTGCTTGAAGTATGGTATCACATCAAAAAATAAAGAGCAAAACTGTTTAAAGTATTCAATAAAATCAAAAATCTAAGAGAGCGAAACTCATATTAACACGGGTTTATATAATGGCGCGCTTGCACGTCGGATTTGTCCCTCAACGGATAATTTTTATAATATCGCATTCTCTTTTCCCTTTTCGACAGTCCGGCACAGCGATTTTACAAAATTTGCACTCATGTCAGTTAAATCTAAGAAATTTTCACACGGCTCGCAACGCGTCTGCGAACAACTAATTAATTTTCTATAGAAATTGTTGTTTTCACCTCTCATATCTGCAACTTATTTCAACCAATCGCAAACTCAGTGAAGCTTCACAAATCATGCCTTTATTATCAGTGTCTCTGTTTTACGCGTTTATCCATCCCTTTCTACCTTAGTCTGAGTGGTACAAATCGATATTCTTTACTATCGGCTGTCTAAACTACACGTGGACTCGAGACGTGACTTTTAAATAAACGCTGTTTTGTATTTCGTGCTAAAGCATCCGACCATTTCCAATATACGTAGAAGCTGCATGTTTATCTATTCAAATTTATTAGAACTTCGATATTTAAAAATATGCAAGTGTTCAATCGTAATACTTCTACAATTTGGATATTCTACGTATTTTAACCTTCTTGATAGATTTGTATGCTAGCAACGCGTCTCATATTTGGTATTATTGGGTATTTAAAAGCTTTTATGCATAATATGTATTACTAATGGTTCGATTAACTCCAATTAAAATAATAACGAATGGCATTGACTTCTACCCTTTAATGTTTAGCAAATACTAATTAAATATTAATTATTATTTGTACACTTTGTTTAATACCCGTTACTTAAAAATTGAATTAATTAATATAAATTTCGCACGTAATTTCTATTTGTTTCTTTATACAAGGTGATTAAAATTGTTTGATGTCGTTAATTAATTTTCTACCCTGGTCTAAATTTGAGTAATATATATATATATATATATATATATATATATATAATAAATTCTTTGCTTCTATACGTTATTAATATTAAATTAAGATTCGATTTTGGGTTTTACTTCGTTCAAATGTCATAAATTATTCAAAATACGCACACACACACACGCACGCACGCACACACACACACACCACACATGCATACATACAAACACATTAGAACGTAATATACAACTGTATATAAATGATATTTTTATTAATTATAATGTTTCAGTAGATTATCATAATTTTATAATTTATAAGTAACATCTTTAATTTTTAAAATTTTATTTTCTTATTTGTAATAGACACTTCTGTAATTTTTAGTATTAATAACGTAGTTAGTAAAACAAAACAAAACCAACACAAATTTCATTCATCACAAAATTTCATAAAAACCAATAGTTTAATAAATGTAAGTATAGATTTAAGAAATTCTCCAAAGATGTTAACTATTTAATTATAGAACTAAGTGTAAGGAAACATACTTTCCGAAACGTCAGTTATTAATAAATGACTTTGGCATATTTTGAATAATTTATGACATTTGGACGAAGTAAAACCCAAAATCGAATCTTAATTTTATATATATATATATATATATATATATATATATATAAAATTATGAGCACCCTGTAGATATGAAACAATTTTTAAAATAATACAGCCTAAAATTTGTGTAAATTGCTTTTTTTTTTATAATTTCTACAATAAATAATCGATATATTAAACTTTGTCACACTAATGTGTTGTCCTGTATATATGCTAAATTTTGGATTCCTAGAAAATCTAATATTTTGTTTTGTTTTTGAGAATAGAGGCTCGTGAATTATATTTTGAGATAAATCACTCTTATAAAGAACCAACTGTTAGTGGAAACCGCATTGTGAATTTGCAATATGTATCAAGTTGGTTCATAGATCTGCAATACCGACATTCCCAAATTTGTACTGGTGGAAAACTATATCTGAAAGAGGAATGTAACAGAGGATTAGGTCTAGTAAGCTGCCTTATGTTTGCATGTACAATGTGTGATAAGATATACAAGCATTACACTGAAGATATTTCGCAAAAATCAAAAATGAATTATGGATTTGTTTGGGGTACTCTGGCAACTGGCAGTACACATGGCCATTCTCAGGAACTATTTTCAGTTATGGATATACCTCCCATGACACTCTACCAATTTAAAAAAATTGAAGCTGAATTAGGCGCTGTAAGAAAATCTAATTGTTTAATATCTTACTTGACAGTTTGTTTAGGTATGGAAGGACAATCTTATGAAAGATTTGAAAGAAAATGGAAAAGTAGAGTTAGAGTTGAGACAAAACCTAGATGTCGATGCAAATGGAAATCCTGTTAGCGATAGATATATGGATGCTAAACGGACATATGACTTTAATTATTCATTGCGGTTGGCGACTTTTGTTGATGAGAAAGCCGCTGGGTTACTTATTAGTGCTAAATGCAGAGAAACTTCATTCACAAAGTAGGTTTGGTACAATTTTCTATCTGAACATAATTTTTTCATGATATATTTCTAGATTGGGAAAATTGGTACTTGTGGAGTAGCGATCAGGTGGGGTGTCTATTGTACTTCGAAATTGGATCACGCCTATGAATGGCCCCTTTACAAGGAGCAAACCAAATATGATCAAACGTTGAAAGACGATAAGGAATATGATGAATCCACTTGGATACTACATCCTGTGAAACGATGTATTAATGCTACAACTGTTCATAAATGCTGTATGCATGTGTTACGATTGCTCTTAGTTTCCAAACGAATTCAATATAAAAAGACTAGTTTAGAGTATAGAATCTTAATATTTGTACATAGAATACATTATATTAAAGCCTTTACAAAATTAAACACTCGTTTTATAATGTCCAACATAATCTCTGTACCATTCTGTATTATTTACAATAAATATAAAATAGAGCACCATGAATAAAAAATTAAACCTTACTACTTTTTCTAAAACTAAATAGAAACAGACCTTTTGAAAAGTGTTTAAGGTTGTAGGATGTATAATAATATTTATTCATTTATACTTTATTGTAATATTTACAGAAAATTAACTACTTCTATATACAATTAATATAAACATGCTATACAAATCGATTTATCATGTAACTGAGATCTCATGGAACTGCTGTAAATCTCAAATAAATAAAGCCGATGTTACTTACAAAATATAACAAAACTTAAAATCTACACTAAAAACAAATTTTGTCAAAATATAAAATTCATTATTTATTATTTTCGGAAAGTTTTTCTCGTAAAAATTGTATTTTATTCACAAAATAAGCTTCCAAGGATTCTGCACATTTAAAAAATGGCGATTCTTTGGGATTGTAATATCGACAATTATCAAAAATTTTTGTCATATCACCTATAAATTCACTTAACTTATTGTACTTTCTTTCACTAATCTTATTTTCAATCTTTTGAAGATCTATTTAAAAAAAAATTATTATAATATGAAATGTGAATGCATTAAAACTTACCCATAGGTTCCTTAATTACTTTATAATAATCAGGAGCTTCTGTTGGATCAACGGGTTCCATAAACGGCCATGCACTCTTATGCGACTAGAAATAAATCTAAATTACAAGATGGAAATTCTATTGTACTTTAACTATTTAATTTTAAATTTATATACACGGTATACACTTCAAACTTTATCAATATTTATAGAGCACGTAGGTGATACAATGAAATTGTATATTACGTGAAGAACGAGTACCGATTCATGGAATTTTTCCTTTCATATTCCTACAGGATTACTCTACTCCTATGGGAGTCTCTTTTCTGTTAGTATATTTGTAAGAGGGGCGGTGTGCGTTGACAAGTATAAGGCCTCCAAACCAAAATTAATTTTTACGTTATCCTTTCTTTGAATTTTTTCTTAAGACATTCTCTCATCTTATTATTAGGATAGATCATAAATGTTTTGTTTCTATCTTTCTCTTTGAAGTTATCTTGGAGATATTATTTTATCTAATTAATATATGACCATAAATAGTTGGAGAGATGTTTTTCTGAAAAATATCTAAGAGATTTCCTTATCTGGTGAACATTTCGAATTGTTAAAGGTTTGTTACCAATCTTTCTTGTCAAAACTGTCTTCAAGATGCAAACTTATTTAAACAGTACTCTAAACTATAAATGATTAGGTATTTATCTTTCTCTCCGCAATTATCTTTGAGATGTTACTTTATCTTATCGTTACTTTAAAGCAAATAAACTACCTGCATCTTTCTCTTTAAAAAGTATCTTTGAAAGCTTAACTTATTTAGTTGATGTTCTGAACCTTTGATATTTATTACCAAAGATAGGATTTATCGTAAAAAAGAAAACACTAGCTAACTTACTTTTTTACTTGGTAGGATAGGTTTAAGAAATTATGTATCGTTAATACAGTAGTACTGGCTAATTTGTTACCTTAACGTTCTTACTGCCGCAACGTATTTTGTCTTTATATCACTAAAAAATTTGTTTAGCTTAGAAGAGTATCTTAAAAATATTAATGAAAATTTGTAAGCATTAATATGCAATAATAAAAACGAACTTTGTATTTAGTTTTATAGTGAACCCATGTGTTAGTTTTAAGTGTTTGAGTTTCATAACCCGGAGGGAAAGCTTTTTTGCATCTTAAACGTTACTACAATAATATTGCAGTTGCCCATTCACGTATTATAGAACAATATCTTACGATCTACGATCTACAAATTCTATATACACACTTTCTCCTTTTTCTTCATTATCGCCCTTAAAGCTAAAATGGAATCCGGTATTTCCATTTCACGTAAATCCAAATTGATTTCCGGTTTTTCCTTCAGTCTTTGTACAATTCTAGGTAATGTTTTTGACATGTGTGCTGTCAAACTTATTGTTCGAAAATTTTCACATCTATCTGCGCCTCTCTTTTTTGGTATAGTGATTATAGTGTTACGTTTGAAATCTTTGTATACCTCGCCTGTCTCATATATATCCCTAAAATTCATTCTAGTTAGTTTGTATGCTTCGTCTGTCTTTTCTATTTCCAATTTAGTTGGCTCCTCTTTGCACTTTTCATCATTCCGTTGTTCTTTAGTTTTCCTGCATTTGCGAGTATTTAATACAATATAATTGAAATTGTAATTTTGTGAATATTCAACAAGATACTGTCAACATAAACTTTCTAAACAATATAGTTTTTGATAATACAAAGTGTTGTTTATTATATTTCACTAACTACAGCAAACATGAACAGTACAATAAAGAGTTGCTATCCAGACAATAATCCTCAAAATGTTTCCAAATGTTCTGAAAAAAGAATTCAGCTATAGATATATGTCATCTACATTTGACTTTCCAATACATCATACCAAAGGTACTATATTGAACAGGAAGCATGTTTTTTACCTGGAAATTTTGAATTTTGCAAAACATTTGCTATTCCAAGCAAAGTAGAGACCTGTGACGTGCACGACAACACACAACAGGGACCTACATTTTACTGCTCAACCGAACAAAGGTGTATTTTTATGAAAAATACTTGCCTAACATTTTTCAAGTGGCCTGTGTTGGAAATCCAAACCGGGACCTTGGGATCAGTAGTCATACGTTCCTTTTTCTTAGACTTGTTGGGTGTAAAATATAAAAACCGTGTAGGGTGCCTCCCTCCACCTGTATATTATAAATGTTCATTGCTCCGAAGAAAAAGAAAATGTTGACCCATGACCCGGCCAAATAGCACTAAATTTAAGAATTATTTCCCCTGCAATGACATGAACGAGGAAGACTTTTGAGTTAATTGTAATTACATCATATTTGTTATTAAGATTAAAGTGTTTTGCCATATAATCCTTCTGTACAACTTAACGATGATGATGACCATTTGTAATCAGTCTTAAATATCTGATCATCCAGTTTGCTTGAATTTGCATCAATTATTCTACTTTCTGTTTGTATGTGCACAAACATAAAATTTTTATGGTTTATTTAATAATACATCTTGGGCAACATTACAGACAAAAGCAAAAACCAAGGCTGGGATTCATTACCATCATTATTAGGTCTTCAGTTCTGGAACTGGTTACAGACATATTTCCATTGCTTCCTATTCTCAGCTAACTTACACATTTCCCCGAAATTTCTATAGCCTACATCTTTCACTATCTGTGCCTATATAGGTCTACGTCTACCTATCTCTTTTTTCCCTATCTTTCCTTGTAATATATCCTGTACAATTCCCCAATGCCTTAGATTGTGTCCTAGCCTTTCTATTTCTCCTGTTTTTCACAGATATCTTACTTCCGCTACTATTTCTAAAACCTCTTTATTCTTAACTTTATCTATTCGTGATATCATCATACATCTGAATCACCACATTCTAAAGGTTTCTATCTATTTCCGGTCTGCTTCTCCCATTGTCCCCATTACATAGCCCTACAGTGCTGTGGTCTACACATATGCTTTCGACAATTTTCTCCTTGCTTCTATGTTTGTTGTTTTCTAACATAGCCACTGCTGTTTCTTGTTATATGCAGTTCGGTTCCCCTTCTATTGTTTACAAATGTATACCCTATTTCACCAATATTCAGCAGTATGTTAAAAGGGTTAAGCAACCCGACGGCTACCAAGATCCCCCAACACTAGGATATTTGGCAAATATTATTATTATTATTAATTTTTATGCCTTTAATATTAATAATCATTATGTGCTGAATCTGGATCCAACCCCTACGAATATTTCATTCAACAATAGTTGGAAGTGAATTTGAAATATGTTTTTTTAGTGGCCTAGTCCACTTCCATAGCATTTTGTACCTATTTATTTTTGGTGTTATTATTATTATTATTAGTCGTTAAGTTTTCCAATTAATTCTTTCACACAATCAACATTTGTTGAGAATACTGTAAAATCAATACCTGCAGTAGTTTACAATAAGTACAATTACTTTTCCATCATTAAGTTTTTAGTCTTGGAACTGGTTGAATGTGTACCTACATTGATTTCTATTCCGAGCAAACCTACACATTTCTTTGAAATTTCCACAGCCTACACCTTTCACTATTTGTGTGCAATAGTCTAACCTAGGTTTACTCTACATCTCTTTTTTTACTATCTCTGCTTCTAATATATTTCGCATTTTACGTCATGTCTTAGTATGTGACCTTTCATCCCATCTCTCCTATTTTTTTTACTGTTTTCTATATATTTCTTTCTTCCCCTACCATTTCTAGAACCTCTTTGATTTAACTTTATCTGTCCATGATAACTTCAGCATATGTTGGTAGAACCACATTTTAAAGATTTCTATCTTTTTCCTGTTTGCTTCTTCTACTGTTCAAGTGTAACATTTGTACAGTGCTGTGCTCTACACATATGCTTTCAGCAATCTTTTCCTTCTTATTATGTTTGTTGTCTTTGAATATATTAGTAGCTATTTATTGTTAAATGCAGCATGACCTTGTTCTAATCTTTGTTTTATATCTTTTACACTTCTTCCATATTGCATTATTTGGCTTCCTAGGTAGCAGAAATCTTTAACCTCTTGTAAGTTTTCGTTTCCTATCCGTATTCTGATTTTAGTTATTTTCCCCTCCTTTAATACTGATTCCTTTAGTTTTATTTTTGTTGATTTTCATACCATATCTCTTTGTTAGTACTGTTTCCATTTCATTAAGAGCTGCTTCTAACTTTTCTTTGCTAGATGCTAATTCCGTTGTATCATCTAAGTATACCAATCTTTTGTTCCTGCATAATAATTCCAAATGTCTTTTTGCATTTGACAGTATTCATTGCCTCCTCAATATACAAACTCAAAATTAAAAGAGATAGGGCACATCCCTGTTTTGCCCTTTTCCTAATATTTACTTCTCTATGTTCCTGCTCTAATTCTATGACAGCTGTTTGCTCTTTGTACAAGCTATGTTATACCTCTACTACAATTTTTTTGAGTATTTCAAACATTCCTTCACATTTTACATTGTCGAACGCTTTTTTCCAGATCTACAAATTCTATATACACACTTTCTCCTTTTTCTCCATTATCACCCTTAAAGCTGAAATGGTCTCCGGTATTTCCATTTCACGTAAATCCAAATTGATTTCCGGTTTTACTTCATTCTTTGTACAATTCTAGTTAATGTTTTTGACATGTGTGCTGTCAAACTTATTGTTCGAAAATTTTCACATCTATCTGTGCCTCGCTTTTTTGGTATAGTGACTATAGTGTTACGTTTGAAATCTTTGTATACCTCGCCTGTCTCATATATATATATATATATATATATATATATATATATATACAGGGTGAGTTTTAGTGTGGCAACGGTCGATAACTCCGTTATTATAAAAGCTACGTAAACCAAATTTGGAGGAATATTACGCATGCCTAAAGTGCACATTTTAAAAATATTTGGAAGTATACAGGGTGTTTCATAAATCCAGGGCATATTAAACTTATATTTTTTAAATGGAACACCCTATATATTATTACATTTTTGGAAAGCCCATAAAAATAGCTTTAACTTGATATCAAATTGTATCGGTCTATTCTTTTTAGTTTTTGAGATATTCAACTGTTTTTAGAAAAAATGACCCTCATTCGATACATTGCCACTGCACTAATACACAACTTATGTTAATTTTCAAGATGCAGAAAATTTTACTATATATCATAGTATATTTGTAAATATTACACTTTTGAAATTTCTTCACAGTATACAGGGTGTGTCAGGTTTCGCAAAATGCAATTTTTAAAACTTTTTTTAAATAGTACCCTACCAATTTTATTGCTACAATGGATAGTTCATTAAGCGCCCTTTCATTTTTGTTAAGCATTCCCTATACCTAAATCCATTACTTTCTGAGATATTTTTGATTTTCTTCATATTTTAAGAATGTTTTTAATTTACATAACTAAAAATAACTTACTATTGGAGAATATTATAAAACAATTAGTACATTTTAATTAACAATTAACTACACTTATCTAATAACAGTTTTTACTAAAGATATAACAACCTACAATAATACGATATCAACAGAATTCTGCAAGATCAACAATATGCATTTTATAGAAAATGTTCAAGCAGGAAATCAGGCAAGCTTTGAAAAAAATAACAATTACAATTAAAATGTCATTTAGGTTTATTAATTGTAGTGTGTTGTCATTTAACGCATTATCAGTTCTGTTGTAATAATCTTTGAAGGAGTTTCAAAATGAATTTTACCGTCGAAGAACAAATAGATATGATTTGGGTATTGGGAGAAAGTTTTGCCTACTTGCATCAAGAATATACCAAGAAGGATATCCTGTTAAATGACAACACACTACAATTAATAAACCTAAATGACATTTTAATTGTAATTGTTATTTTTTTCAAAGTTTCCTGATTTCTTGCTTGAACATTTTCTATAAAATTCATATTGTTGATCTGGCAGAATTCTGTTGATAGCCTATTATTGTAGGTTGTTATATCTTTAGTGAAAATTGTTATTGTATAAGTGTAGTTAATTGTTAATCAAAATGTATTATTTTATAATATTCTCCAATAGTAAGTTATTTTTAGTTATGTAAATTAAAAACATTCTTAAAATTTGAAGAAAATCAGAAATATCTCAGAAAGTAATGGATTTAGGTATAGGGAATGCTTAACAAAAATGAAAGGACACTTAATGAACTATCCATTGTAGCAATAAAATTGGTAGGGTACCATTTAAAAAAAGTTTTAAAAATTGCATTTTGCTAAACCTGACACACCCTGTATACTGTGAAGAAATTTCAAAAGTGTAATATTTACAAATATACTATGGTATATAGTAAAATTTTCTGCATCTTGAAAATTAACATAAGTTGTGTATTAGTGCGGTGGCAATGTATCTAATCAGGGTCATTTTTTCTAAAAACAGTTGAATATCTTAAAAACTAAAAGGAATAGACAGATACAATTTGATATCAAATTAAAGCTCTTTTTATGGGCTTTCCAAAAAAGTAATAATATATAGGGTGTTCCATTTAAGAAAATATAAGTTTAATATGCCCTGGAATTATGAAACACCCTGTATGCTTCCAAATATTTTTAAAATGTGCACTTTAGGCATGTCTAATATGCCTCCAAATTTGGTTTACGTAGCTTTTATAATAACGGAGTTATCGTCTGCTCACACTAAAACTCACCCTGTATATATATATATATATATATATATATATATATATATATATATCCCATATATATCTCTAAAATTTATTCTAGCTTGTATGCTTCGTCTGTCTTTCCTATTTCCAATTTAGTTTGCTCCTCTTTGCACTTTTCATCAATCTGTTGTTCTTTAGTTTTCCTGCATTTGCGAATAATTTTCCATTTTATGGATTTGTGTATCTGTTTTCCCACTTCATCTGGTCTGTTTTGTATTTTTGCCTTTCTTCTATTAAATTCAGAATATCCTGTGTTACCCAGGGTTTCTTACTTTCTTTTTGTTTATATCCCAGAATATGTTTGGCCTCCGTGCCTAAACTGAATTTAATGTTATTCCATTCTGTTTCTACTTCCTTAGTATCAGAAATCTTCCCGAAGTCGTTCAGCAATACACTTGACTTTTTCTCAAATCTTTTGTGGATATCTTTATCTTTTAGTGTCTCAAAGTCAAAGTGCCCTTTTCACTTCCTTTTTTGCAAATTTTTTAATTTAACAGCAATACTATGTTGTGGTCAGTTGCTATATATGCTTTTGCGCAGCTTCCACAGTCTTTTGCTTGATTCCTAAACCATTATCTAACAAGAATGTAATCTATTTGATTTTTTCCTTTGTCTCCTGGCCATCTTGCATGCGTATCGTCATCTAGCATGATGTGTTTGTAGTGGTTAAATTGTTGCAAAATTATACCAGCCTATTTAAACCAAATAAATCTACTACCACTTCTTCCCTACCCTCACCTACCACTGCATCAAAGTCTCCCGTAATTATTAAATTTTCAAGTGCTTTTACAAATCCTAGCATGTATTGTATTATTACTGTATTTACCGGTTTAGATTCCAATCTAACCATGCATACTCTTTCGTTCTTTTGAAAGTAGTTTTCTACACAGTGTCCTATCCTTTTCTGAAGTGTGAGTAAAGTATTTTGCTCAAATATTTTCTCATACTATGAAGCAGCTATCAATATAGTTTCAAAAACAAAGGAACTCTTAGTTCGCTATGAACATTTCAAATTTTACATAAGTGGGATCCACTTGAAACGTTTTCCCCTGTAATTCGAAATAGAGGAGGATACAATCCCATACACTCTGTTCGAGAATGCAGAATCCCTATCAAACATAATATGCATATTCAATTGCGAATATTGTCAGTGGTAATTGTCAAGTTGATAATACTGACATTTTAGAATTTGGATGAAAAAGCAAGCATCGAAGAAAATATAAATAATAACAGTAGGGTTGAGATAATACTTGCACTTGTAGCAGCGATTTGGACATTACACATGACAATAATGACAATTTACACACCAATAAGAACATTTACAAAGTCAAAATAACTTTAGAAAGGTGCACAAATGTGTACGTTGCTGAATATTTAGTATGCATGTGTTACTTAAGAAAACTAAATGTTCATATTGTACAAAGACTTTAGGGAAAGCAGGCTAATACCTTAATAAAGAAATGGAACTATTTTTACTACATAAAGATTATTCTTCCTCTCGTCACATATTTACAAACTGGTGAATTTGGTTATATTATTGTATTTATTGAACATTTTTAATGACAACTTCCAAAAATACACATGCAATACGATCCAAAAATCGAGTACTAAAATACAAAATGGAAGCACCCAGATGAGCCTAATAAAAAAAAAATTGTTTGGAAAAGTCAGAAGAGAAACTGTTGATTTGTTTCTATGGTTCGAAGGAAATAATTCATAAGGGATTCGTTCCATCTGGCCAGACAGTTACTGCTCTGTTCTATCTTAACGTTTTTAAGGATTTCAAACAACGTATTCGTCCTATTCAACCAGAATATCGTGAAGAAGTTGTGCTTGTTGTACGATAATGCACAATGTAGTACCTTCGGGTGGAGCATTGGGGACGTGGCCGCAAGCATAGCGACCCTTATTCAATATAATGTACGATAATGCACCATTTCATCGATTGATACTTGTGACGGACGTTTTGACCAAAAAATCACATTTCAACCCTTCACCACTCGTTGCATTCACTGATTTAGCATCGTGTAACCTCTACCTATTGGGAAAAATACATTTGCCAATGAAAGCCATTCAAGAGGCTCGTACTGACAATCTCAAGGAAATTTCTACAGACAACATAAAATACTACTTTACCATGATTCTTGACCGCGCAGATCACTATAGTCTACGAATGAAATAAATTAGTTTTGTCAAAAATAAGTCTTTGTTCTCATTTTGAAAAAGTTCTATTTACTTTGAATTGAACCTAGTACAACCACAAGCCTGGAAAAATTCTAGTCGAGAAACATGTATGATATTACTTTCAATACATATTTTTTAATCTGAGTGTTAATAATTTTAGAAAGTACAGTTAAGATACTTATGGCCTAAATCTTTACAATATATGCTGGAAAGCTAATTTTTGTTAAGTGGATGCAGTTCTTTCCAATATTAAAGATGTATTTTAAGACTAAATAGAATTTATTATGTGATGTATGTAAATCACCAAGTTAGATAGCAAACTTTAACATTATAATTAATAGAGGAATCTATTTATAATTCATTTAAAAATTATAGGGTTGATCAAGTCACAGGGGTAGATGTTTTTTAATTGACAGGACTATTGAAAAACCAATTGCCCCCACTTAATATGCAATAAACCACAAACATTCAAAGTAATGACAGACTTTCTATTAAAAGCTATTGCTGTAGACGAAACGGCACTGCAACCCACACAGGTCAGAAATCAAGACTGCTGGCTTTCTGGTTGAGTAATGCAGGTCCACAAAATAGATATTAAGAACAGTACAGAATTTCAAAAGTATACACTTTAGTGCACATAATATCTTACCTGAATTTGTTTCATAAGCTTGCGCATGCCTTCAAAATCTTTATCCGACAGACTTTTCATGTTGGCATAATTTACAGAAGAATTTGTCTGACAATTTGGACATATATACTCATCTATGCTATCAGCTTCTGACTGTAAAATACCAACACATCGTCCATGAAACCAATCTTGACAACTATCACAACATATGTAAAACCTAAAAAAGAAAAGAGGTTATCAAGAAAAGTTTAATACCATGTTTCTTACTGAGATTCGTCATACGGTTGTTTACATAAACAAAATATTTCTTGAGTATCTCGTGCATGTTTACATTCAGAACACACATATTCAGTCATTGTTTTACTACTTTGCTCAGTAATACTAACACACTCTCCATGGAACCAATTATTACATAAATCGCAACCAACATAAAATTTTGTTTCATCATATGGTGTTCTACATAAACAATAAATCTTTTCCTTTCTATTTTTGCTCGGAATTGATAAAGGTGTTGATGGCTGTTTCAAATATTTTTTACCTCTACCAGATGCTCGAATACTATTACAAATACTTGGGGTGGTAGTAGAAGTAGTAGTAGTAGTACTGTTAGTCGTAATAGGAATAACAGCAGCGGCAACAGCAGCAATAGTAGTAACAGTTGTTATATTAGTACTAGTAGTAGTGGCAACGGGAGCAGTAGTAGCAGCGATAGTTGTGGCAGTAGTAATAGTTGTGGTAGCGGTAGTAATAGTTGCTGGTGCGATAGTGGTAGTAACACTAGAAGGAATTGTTGTACTAGGTAGCGGAGATTGTTGTGAATTTGAAGTAGATCTCCTTCTATTTGCATTATTTCGTACTTCTTCTTGCCTAGTCCGTTCTAAACGTGTTCTAACAGCTAACTCGTCAGTTACTTCCTTCTGTCAAATTAATTGTCATTAATAAGGTTAATACAAGTCATATTATTGCTGTTATTAATACTAATCAGGATACAAAAGATATACAACAGTACTTAATAACTTCGGTAGAATATACTTTATATAACAAACCAAACAACTGTAGGAGGAATTCAAACAAATCTTAATAGCAAATACATAAAAATAAACACTTCGTGAATGTGCTACAAATATTGACTTGTAACGCCAATATGTTACGTTAAGCATAAATTAGATATGAAAGAAATAATATTTAATCTTGAATGGACTAACTTGTTATTGAAGCACCCTGTATAAATATTAATTTCATGTAAGATAGTGTTTAAAAACAAAAATTTGCAATGAAATTCGTATTTTTATTCGAATTAAACTAACCACAAATATAATCTTTTTATTTCTGTAACTACATAAGTAACTTGAAAAACAGGTTGTAAATTATTTTATCCACAAGAATGTAAACAAATCAATTATAACCATCAAATTAATAGTAAAAAAACATGTCATGTTTTAAGA
Source organism: Platerodrilus igneus (assembly GCA_036346225.1). Classification (NCBI taxonomy): domain Eukaryota; kingdom Metazoa; phylum Arthropoda; class Insecta; order Coleoptera; family Lycidae; genus Platerodrilus; species Platerodrilus igneus. The sequence goes on from JARFIW010000671.1 coordinate 5,059,303, forward strand.
AGCTTTCAGAAATTGTTAAGAAAATAATAGTGAACTCAAATATGTATCTCAAATATGAGCTTTAGGAAATTGTTTAATAAATTTCATGCAATATGACATCGCTTTTAAAGACATTATTACAGTTATCATAAAGTGTATCACAAATATATTTCATTACAATGTAACATTCAGATGCAGAGCCATGAAAATACACAAGTATAGGACTTCAATGGTGTAATATTTTTATACAATAAGTCTACATGTGTGCAATTATATGGATTCAGATCAAGAAATAAAATATACACCTTACGTAAGCTACATGATACCAGGGAGTTCCTACATGTCGTTTGTTATAAACTCAACAGCACGATTGTGCAATAATATGAAAAACCACCGACAACATACGAAATAGAGGGGGTATTAAAACATTTAAATTCAATTGAGATTACAATCAGTTACATAGCACCCAGTCATCTAAAAACATCCAAAATGTAGTGATACGCATGAATAGCATGGGGGGATGATCGTAGTGAGTTAGGTGCTACAGACATATGATGAAGATATCATGGACAGACAAAGTTAAGAACAAAGAGATACTAGAAATGGTAGGGGAAGAAAGAAATATGTGAAAAACAGTAAAAAATAGGAGAGATAGGATAAAATAGAAGTAGACCTAGATTAGACTATTGCACACAGGTAGTGAAATATGTAGGATATGGGAATTTCAGAGAAATGTGTAGGCTAGCTCAGAATAGAAATCGATGGAGCTACGCATCCAATCAGTCCCAAGATGGAAAACAGAATGACGAAAAAAATTAATGTACTTATATATGATTACTATAAACAACTACAGGTATTGGTCTTGCAATATTCTCATCTAATGTTAATTGTACGAAAGTATTTACTGGAAAACTATTAATTCGGCAAATGTCTAAGTGTTGGAGGATCGTTGGCAGTCACAGGCTGCTTAACCATCTTCACATACCTCTACATTTGATTTTCCAATGCTCCACCCGAAGGTACATTGGCTAGGAATCGAATTTTTTGAATTTTTCCGAACCCTTGCTGTTGTAAGCAAGGTAGGGATCTTTAACGTGCGTGACATCACTCACTCACGGAACCCTCCATTTTACCTCTCATCCGAACGAGGGTGCATTTTTGTAAAAAATGCTCGCTTAACATTTTTCAAGCGGATCATGTCGGGATTTGAACCCCGGACCTTGGACATAGTAGTCACATGCATACCAACTACACCACGGAGCCGCCGCCTCTTCACATACCATTGAATCTCGGTGAAATACGGCATATAATTAGAAAACAATAGAAGGGAAATCGAGCTGTTTATAAGCTGTTGTGGGAATTTCAGGGAACTGTGTAGGCTAGCTCAGAACATAAGTGGAGGAACAACCAGTTGCAAGATGGAAAACCTAATGACGAAAAAATAAGTTCCCTTAATTCTGATGATTATTATAAACAACCAGTTGTTGGTCGTGAAATATTTTCAACTAATGTTGATTGTGCGAAATGATATATTGCAAAAATTAATTCAACAAATGTTCAAGTGCGGGGAGAACTTGGCACCCACAGGCTACTTACTTACCCCCCCTTCATATATCACTGAATATCGAAGAAATAGGGTATATAACTGTAAAACAATAGAAGGTGATCAAACTGCATCTAACAAGAAAGAACAGCGGATGTTCAAAGACAACAAACATAGAGACAAGAAGAACATTGTTAAAAGCATATGTGTGGATCACAGCACAGTACGTCTATGAAATAGGTGCAGTAGGGAACGCAGACAGAAAGAAATAGAAACCTTCTGGAATGTTCTGCTTCAGATGTATAAGGATGATAGCATGGACAGACAAGGTTAATAATAAATAGCAGAGTAGAGATATGAAAAAATAAGTAGAGGTAGATCGAGATCAGACTTTTGCAAGCAGATAGTGACAGATGCAGACTGTGCAAATTTCAGGGAAATGTGTAGATTAGTTCAGAATAGGAAACAATGAGGATACACGTCTAACCAGTTCCAGGACTGAAGACCTAATGATGATGAATAGTGAGTTTTTATATTGGAATTTGACCGAAGGAACAGAAGTTTCAAGAAAAATTGTGTTGCATGCTCGAAGGGCAATAATGCGGCAAGCGACATGAAAAAAGTTGAAATACTGCTGCGAGTGGCTGGGTATTTTCATTTACGTGTTATGTGCAAATGTGATGTCATAAAACCATTTTAAAACAAAGGGTTAGGACCAGGTGAGTCATCCCTCCATTAAATTGGAACTTTGTAGCTTGATTAGTGCAAGGTAGCTTTCTGTGTTGGAACATTAAAGCAAGGATTGCAACATTTGTATTCTTGGATATCCTCGAATTACGCAGTGACTAGATAGTTGTACTTGTTAAAATTTAATTATGCATTTATGAACTCAAATGTAATGATCAATGGGGTTATTTATGTAGCAGGAAATTAATTTAAAGGTGAAAATAATTATTGGATTGCATGAGTTTGCGATGAGGAGGGTGAATAGTGAATTGAAAGATCTATTAGTGAAATGTAGGTGAATATTAGGATAAAGACTTACGTATTGTGGAAAGGACAATGATATAGCACAAACTTTGAATTTAACTCTTTTTTGTTTTTGAAGGATATTGCCAATAATTTGGAATTCATTAATGTCTAATCATCGAATAGAAAAGCAAGAAACTTTCGAGTGATGAATAGTTTTGGTGGTTTACAGTTAAGTTTGATAAATGCTTTTAGAATATTTTTATATTTTTATTTTAATTTATTTAGAAAATATATGGTCAGTAATTTGTAAAGAATATTCAGCTTTTCCCATGATAGTCGTATTTTAAGAAATTTAATTATGATCAACGTTCTGATACCAAAGCAAGGAAGTTCTCTGCGGAATAACTTCCACATAGAAAGGACATCACACGTCTTGCGATGACAGACTCTTTGGCACCCCTCGATTTTGACAGAGACAAGATCTTCATGATAAATGTTAATATAATGTAGAATTTTGAATTAAAAACCTTGTTATTTATCATTTTTGCATTTCTTTAGTTTATTTCTCATTTATCCATAGGAACCCACTCTCGCACCACTGCAGTTAGCTGACACACCCTTTTATTGTTACTGAGCCCCCGCCCCTTCAGGGCACATCAAACTTTAAATTGTTTTAATGCCTATTTCACTCATAACAATTTATTAATAACAACTATATCTTAAGAACTCATTATGTAATAAAAAACTAAAACATTTCATATAGGAATAACTTTGTTTAAAAGAAAGAAAAAGTTTGAATACTTTCCGTAACTACGAATTATTTATATTCAATTTAATTCGAACAAAATCAAGTAATGCCATTTCAACAATCAAACGACTGTGTAATGAGGATGACTACTAAAATTCGCAAAATCTATTTGTATTGCTAACCTTTAGCAATTATCATTTTGACATTTTTAACCTATAAATCAGTCGGCAATTCGGTTTCAAACCTAGTAGCTTCCTTGCAACAAAATTTAACAAAGTAATATTTGTGTATAAAAATGGAAACTTCGACTCGTGATTTGAGTGATTACTTTTTTATTATTTTCTTTTCCATACCATCCAACACCCAGGCAATGTCAGGAAAACTTAGTTTCTTTATTTAGGGATGAAGCACCATCCAAAAATATGGTTTATAAATGGTTCGCAGAATAGTAATAATAATAATTTATTTAGCAAAGCTAATACATCTAGTCATAGTCAACGTAAACAATGTAAAATGTGGTAAGTACATAGTTGCAAGTAAGTGTTAAGGATTCCTGTATAAGATACATTTCTTTCAACTGGGTTTTAAATCTATTAATGTTTACACTTTTTAAACTATTTGGTAGTGGATTATATTTAATTATTACTCTAGTAAACACATTAGTTAAATGTAGAAATTGTATGTTAAGTGGGAACATATTTCATACTATTATTTCTTGTTTGATATTTATGCACAAAACTACACTTGTGTGGTAAATTGTTCACATACATTGGCATATTACCTGACTGAATTTTAAAAATAAAGATTAATGTTTGATATTCTAATAGTTCTCTAATATTGAGCCATTTAATGTGTGTAACATGTCATTTATATGCTCTCTCATGCCAACCCCTAGTATTGTGTGCCTTCCTCAATTTTGTAGCATCTGGAACTGCTTCATATGTGAATCATTTAACAAATAAATATAGAACTGTTCTGCAGAAATAGTAATGTGGCAACGCCACTGTATTGCAGGTGTTTTTTGCATATGTGGATAATATGTTCTTTAATCGTGACAATATACACTGCTTTCTTCTAATTTTAGTACAAATGTAAGGTGCATGTGTATGAAGCTTTAGTTTTTTATTTATTATAACTCCTAAATATTTTGCTTCTTTCACAAACTCTGACACATTATTATCTATTTTAATTTCGATCTGACCATTGCCAGATAAACTGTTTTTTTAACCTAGATCACCTTTGTTTTTAAATAAATGAGCAGTAATTTATTTGCTTTATACCACTCACTAGCTCTATTTAAGTCAGATGACAACTTATCCCTCTTTTTCATTCTGTTTCGGTAAAATACCCAAAACTTTAAGTGTACCAATAACTAAAGTGGTTGCCCACTAACTCAGTGAGATGAGTGGTGACAAGTGTTTGAAGCGAGTTCCAGAAGACTATTGGGTGTGAAATATATCCTAATTGGGAAGTATCTTAGATGCCACAAGAGGATTTCCAAGGGGAAGCATCGGAAAGAATGACGACAAGAGGGTGCCAAAGCCTGAGATCGGGAGAGTGATTATGGCTTAAAATTCAAATGAGACATCGTTAAGTATACTATTGCTTAAATATTAAACCAACATTAACCATAAGAACACTAATAAATCTATTTAAAATTGCTAGTTGATAGGAAGGTTTTTAAAATCAAATGTTAAATGACCTGAATTTTCAACAATGCCTCTAGGTAATTGTGAAATAATTTATTACAACAAAATTGTAACTATACGTTCACATTAATTGTAAATTAATATAAAAACAAGACTTTACAGCAATATACACGATTGGCATTTTCAACTATATTATTAAAAACCGGCTTTACCTAAACATGTTTTCAAATCAGTTTTGTTAAACGATTTTATGGCTATGGTGTACCGGACTTTAATGAAAATTAGTTTTGCAGTTCCGAACAAAAACGGCTTTGCCAAAAGCAAACACCATCTTAATTCATTCTAGTTTTGTAGAATGGATACATTATATCATACCATTACTTAAAAAAAAAAGGTGCACTAGTTGCCGATTTGATATTTAATACTGGTGAACAATCTATAAATTCAAAATCTTTACAAAAAAAGAGATTAAATTATTTATTACATCTGTTGAACACTACAGCTGTATATGGCTTTTAGTTGTAGCAAACATAAATAAGCCTTTTTTATAAATAGGCAATCGTTTTCCAAACATGAAACGATTTATTACAAGTTAAATTAGTTCTATTATAATAATTTATACTGCGGCGCTGTCTTGTTTGATAAATGTAAATAACCTACAGTGATCAGTAATTAGTATAAACTAAAATTCAATAGATATCTCTTATTATAGTAAACAATACTTTTCAGTGGTTAAGATTATCCTTAATAAAATGGGGTAATGCTGAATCAGCTTTAAAATCTACTTTCTCTTATTTCCTATTCAAAAACACAAATACTCCATATGCATTTCATTGGTAGAATTTGAACTACGAGTACTTAACTATAAAAGTGCTACACCCAGATATTTATAGTTATTCCTTTTGTGCATAATTTTGATGTGCCAAGTTTGATTCTACTTGTGAGAAATACGAATAAATATGGGTGTTGCAGTACTTTTTCAATTTTATGTCCGTTATAAAACAATAGAGAGCTTTCCTACTTAGAAAAATTGTATCATGCAGAAATATGAACACAAAAAATAGTTTTTCAAATTTTAATAAATATCAACGAAGGACTCATTTTAAATTAACATTTTTATACCTAGAATGCGAAAAGAATAACCAGGCTCTTAAACCTGGAGTAAAATATTCTCGCAATTCTGTTTTTTTTTTGGTTTTACTTTTTATATACAAAAACAGAAAAACTGAAATTGCTTTTATTAGTAGGAATATTTCTCTAGGGCATATTACATACAACTTGTTAAGAAATTCAATTCAATAACAACAGTTAGCGAACACCAAATTTAGATTATGATAGTTATGCTTTTTTACTATAACTTGCATAGTAAGATTCTATGCTTGAGATGTAATGTGGACAATTATTCATTTAATATAGTACACAGGTGAGAAATTAAAGCTAATCTACACTAACTACACAATCTAATATTCTCTTCTTTATTACCAAAGTAAGCATTTTTATGTCACTTTTAAGCATTTTTTCTACACTATGTTTAAATATGCTTGATTAGCTTCATATTCAATCGTTTTCAGACTAGTATTAAAAATTTCAATTCAGGTACGACATGAGCTACTCCATATGTAAATTTGTTTACAATGATTAATGATTACAGAAAAACTAATATACACAATGCCTCCGTAAATTGTTTATATTCCTCCTGTAGATGATTCCCCGGTAAGTAAAATGCATTTTTGCTATTGCACATTAAGCCAATATTAATATGAATGACCAAATACCTGTATTTCACATTGCAATTCTCTCTCTAGTACCGCTCTTTTCCTAAGGATTTCTTTCTTAAGAGCTTCTTTTTGCCTAAATACAGCTACCATAATTTTTGTTTTCATAGCAACACGTTGTTTTTCATCTTCTGGAGAATCCTTCAGCTTTACTCGAGCTCTCGGAAGTAAAACTACCTTATCTTGAGGCGGAACAGGTCTAAAATAATAAAAAAGCAAATAGTTAAATGTGTACAAATCAAAGCCATGAATAATCACTTACACAGGTTCCTCGTTTTTAATATTTTCAGCAGGTTTAACTATTCTACTACGTTTTGGTGTTTCCATTACCCAGTCTATATCATCTTCCTTAGTACTAGGAGGTCGTTTACGACAAGGCACTTGTACACTACTAATTGAAGGTTGATTTAAATTAATAACAGGTCTAGGAATAATAGGAGGTGGTTCGGGTTCTTGTTTCATTTTTGTTTCCTGGTATCGTTGTAATTGAAGTAGTTTTTCCTCTATGTCAGGATTGAGGTTTTCTTGTTTAAGGGCAGTTTTAATTGCTATTAAAAAACGATTTTAAGAAAAAACTTAAGAAAAAAAAACCCAAAGCAAAACGACAAAAAATAAATATGAACTTATGGAGGAATAAAAGTGATTTTTGTTCGAAATATTTATTGATTACTGTGAAATACATAAAATACAAGAAAGAAACAAACGTTTCCAAACATTCGACACATCAGTCTTCATACAATAATTTAAAAATGTTATATCACAGACAACAAAAGTCTTTAGTTACACAATCTTCAAAATATTCAAATATACAAATAGGAACTCAAGTTCTATCTACACACTAAATGAACTGGTTAATTAATAATCTAATTAAATTCAATGTCGTTTTGCCAAGGGCGTATACAATAATAAGGATTAGATACAATTACAGAACACTGTGAAAGCATACTTTGTTGAATATAATCTGGCGTAACGATGAATTCCTTGTTTGCATCTTTAGATTCTGTTGTTAGGGCTGCAACTGTTAAACGATTTCCTTCTAGGTTTGCCTTCATAGTTTGTAACAATTCGGTTGCTTGTTGCTGTCCATTTACCAATACTTGACGACTTGTTGTTCCAGGACTGTCGACCACCTGCAATAAGTGAATGATGTCAGCAGTCTCTCCACAAGATCATAAATGTACTTGTTTGTATTCCTTAGCTCCAACACCATGCAAATTATTGTGATTGCTATTATAATAAAATCTGCATTGCTAATTAGAGGGAAAAGCATGATACAAAAACTGCACTAACTGGTAGCAAACATATATAGATTTTAGACAATTAGTAAAGTAAACTTTAAAATGTATCCCAAGTGCACTGTTTAAGCTTAAACTATATTTACTAATATGTATCCATCATTGCTTAAAACGATGCCCAATTTGAACTTGCATAACTTGATTTTCCGTGTATTGAAAGTGTTTCACATTATACAAGACAAAAAAAATGACACAGGTTTGCTTAATGTAGTTATTTCATAATTTTAAATTCTATATCTGCTATAAACAGTATTTCAACAATTACAAAATGAAAGAATACACATATTCTAGTTTCCATAACTGTATATGTAATTGGTATGGTTCAATATTTGACTTAGGACAATAAGCAAAAACAAGTGTAAAAAGGAGTGAGGAAGTAAGTGGCAGAATGGTTGTCAGGAGTAAAAAGTGCCTAACTAAACAATGCAGAGTGGAGTAACCGGTAAACCACTTGTGGGAAGGTGCCACGGATATCATACGAAAAGAGCCAATGTTGTAGTTCCATTATGATGGGTTGGTACTGATACAAACCATAGAGGCAAAAAGAAAGTAGAAATGTAAGCTTACAATATACTGAAAAAAATAAGGAAGGATATCAGTGTTAGAAAACAGCCAGAACATATGATTTCTCACAAAACAAAATGTTAAATAATAAGTCAAATATCATTATTTGATAAATTATGATAATAAACATGAAAATAATTGTAACTGTTAACTTACGTACTGGGTATTGTCCACAAAATAACTTCAACATTCAAATAATTACCTTAAAAGCGAAACACTTTAAAATCAAAGACTTCACAAAAGCACTTCATGTTAGCTGGAAATCAAGTCACAGAATAAATAAACTATGTTAACAATTAATATTGCAAATAAATACTTACGAGGATACTCATAAAATTCTAGATACAGCAAATATAACGAAATTAAACCATACAATACTTACAGTATATACTCGGAAGGTAAAGTTAATCAGTGATTAGTTGAAAAACATTATACAAGTGGATTCAAGTGTAAAACGTTTCGTAAGAGCCATAATTAGTACCCATTAGTTCTTCAATGTGTAGGTGTAGCACCCTCTAGAAAACAAAGCACATACGTCATTAATTTGATTATCCGAACTTTTTCTCCCTTATCCGACAAGGTAGTAGATGTGTGGAGTAATCATTGAACATGAAGATCAGAGTTGGTTAAACCAAAATAATATGTACAGGTAAAGTTGATTGGAACTAACAGCAAGAGTAAGAAGAATGAATATTAGATAAGAAATAAAATTAAGGTATAAGACGGAATTTACACACAAGTTCCCCCAAAAATCTTATAATGGCTTAGACAATATCAAACTTTCAAGTCCCATTAAACATAAAAGATGCTTTTTAATAAAAATTTTCGTTAAAAGATTATAATGATAAGTCCACAAGGTAAGTTATCACATACAAAATAAGAAAGGCACATGTTAAAATGAGAGAATCTAATCTATAAATTTAACTGATGGTACAAATACTGCAGAACTCTAACCAAAGATGTACGTTAACTCCACAAAGAAGAATACTAAAATACCAGTAATTCGATAAAATACACAACAAAACATGTACAACTCAGATATTAGCCTGTTACAACAATATAACTTAATGTCCAAAAGTGATGCTCAGAACAGTGTTATTCAAATTTCCAAAATAAACTGTAATTATATATAAATTTTCACAAGTAGTTATTAAAAGTAAAGTGTAATGTGTTTTTAATAGGTTAGGTTTTCAAATTAGTTTATTTTCATACATTGGCCAATTTCTTTAAATCAATTCCTAAAGCATATTAAATATCATTTGTTAAAAGTGAGTTACATTGCATTAATTCCGAATGGTTCACCAACGTTGTCTTCAGTCCTGGAACTTAGATGCGTACATTATTGTTTTCTATTCTGAGCTAATCTATACATGTCCCTAAAATTCCCACAGCCTACATCTTTCACTATGTGTGCAATAGTCTAATCTATTTACTACCTCTCTTTCATTCTTTTCTCTGCTTCTAATATATATCCCACACTATTCCCTCATGCATTAGTATGTGTCCTATCAACCTATCTCTCCTATATATATTTTTGTTTTCCACAGATACCTTTCTTCCTCAACTATTTCTACAACCTCTTTCCATGTTTCACAGCCACAGTGCTGTGCTCTACACATATGCTCTTAATCTTTCCTTTATTTCTATGTTTGTTGTCTACAAACATTAGTAGCTGCTTTTTCTTGTTAATACAGCACGGTCTTGTATTAATCTTTTTTTAAATATCTTTTGCACTTTCCACTTCCATTACTTTTTAAAAAGATACCATATTCCATCGATATTCAGTGGTGCTGATTGGTAAGGCGGCTCCGTGGCATAGTTGGTATGTGTGTGACTACTACGCCCAAGGTCCCGGGTTCGAATCCCGACACAGTCCGCTTGAAAAATGTTAGGCGAGCATTTTTCACAAAAATACACCCTCGTTCAGATGAGAGGTAAAATGGAGGTCCCGTGTGTGAGTGTTATCATGCACGTTAAAGATCCCTACCTTGCTTGGAACAGTAAGGGTTTGGCAAAATTCCAAATTTTCCAGGTAAAAAAAAAACACTTCCTGGCCAATGTGGTACCTTCAGGTGGAGAATTGGTAATAATGTAAAATTCTCAAAGTTTAAATATTAGGAATATAGGTTCAAACCACTCTTGGAACATGATATACGTCCATGAAAACTATTTGATAATACAAAAGTAGAGTTAAAATTTAAAATAGATCAGCAAGAAATATATGGAGTCATTCTGGCGGATATTTTCTTTGTTCGGTAATCATCATCATTGATGGGTGTGATTCCAAGAATTATGTATTAAAATATTAAACAAACAACAGTGCTACGGTAAATTGTATGTCCTCTCAGAGGTCCAACGAATAAAAGTATTTAAATGTTTTTTGTATAAGTTAGTTTGTAAAGACACTAAAACTGCAGTAAACACCCCTTGGGGAATCCATAGAAAGCTGATTTTGAGATTGGAAGAAATCTGAAGTAATACTTGTGGAGACTGGAGTTATACAGTATAATGATAGATTGTACATTTGTAATCATGAAAACATGGTAGTATAAAATAAACATCAACAAATATGTGCAAGTAAATACTAATAAAATACAAGTATAAAATACTCTTGCAAATAAGGTAAAGCACTTGTATGTCATTACGATAGGATTTCAAGTGTCCTCTAAAAATTCTTGTATTGAGTAGTAACAGCATTCACACAGCAAAGCTAACAGGGAGGATTGCAAGTTTGCAGATTTTATTATGGATTTAAATCTCTTTGGTAATAATTTGTTGTAAAGCGTTGGTGCCATATACAAAAAGACTTTTTTTTATTAATGATGGACATACTAGTTAAAAATTATTAGTATATCAAGTGTCATGAAATGTATAGAATCTGAACAAGTATAACTTTGCTATTTGTATGAAAGAGTTTTAAGATATCATATAGGAATAATGAAGCGTAGGTTAAAATTTTAAGGTTTTTAAATAATGGCCTACAGAACACGTGTTTGGCAGAAGGACTGTGGATATACCTGTACGAATACAGTAATAAATACATATCGTTTTGGAAACACGTTTTAAGCAAGCTTCAGCTGAAATGCCAAAATATCAGCCTGGTGGATAGCAGAATATTCTGTATTCAACTATTTGATCAAATGACGCTTCAGGATATCCCTAATAAAGTTTCTTTACAATACATTAATATAATAAATATTAAATATAATTCATTCGTGTTAATTTATAGCTATAACGAATATCAAAAACAAAAACATTTATTTCCTAAGAATTAAACAATGAATTAAGTTTCCTACGTACTTGTACAAATATTATTAAACCTTCAAAATGAGCAGTTTTTTTTTTAAATACACTTTCAACCTTAACATTTAACCTAATAAACAAAAACAGTTATGAAAAAACATGCAAGCAAGCATAAATCCAGGGCACAAGTTATTGTCCAAGCAAATTAGTTTTGAAAATGTCAAGATGCCACCCATTTACCATAGACAAGGTAAGTAAAAGTTTTCTACCTGATTTGCGGGTTGAACAACCACCTTTGGTTTGGGTTTGGCAGTAGAGATGCTGCATACCTGTTGATTTTTAGATGTTTGATGAAGTGTAGGGGCAGTTGACTGTACTGCATTTGCAAAACTAGTCTGCACTGGACTATTAGTTTGCGAAGTTTTTGATACTGGCAAAGAGGTAGGTAATGATGTAGGGGTAATTACTTGTTGCACTGGAGCTAAAGGAGGAGGTTGAGAATTTGGAGCTGCTACAGTCTCTGCCCCACTAGGTTGTACTGCAAGATAAATTTTGGTGGGACCCAAGACTCCTTGCTTGCCAGTAGCGGCCTGAGCTGGAATTAAAAATTTATAGAAACAGTGATGTGTAACAGGAAAATATTACCTTTAAGTAGTTGTTGTTTAACTTGATGTTGTACGGCAGTTAGTTGTTGAGGAGTAAACTCTGCCCCTTGTAGACCTTGAAGAACAATCCTGGGACCCTGCTGTGTTTGAATAACTTGTGCTGTAACACATTTAATAACAGTACCGGATGGCTGTCCAATAAGTAAATGTTCCATTGTTGCCGCATCTATGTGATTGGCACTTTCTTGAAAAAGTTTTGGTGGAACAGTTTGTTCAGGTACAACTGCTTGAGGTCGAGACGTAACAACTTGAGTAGCATTTTGATTTTGCAACTGAGCAGAACTAGCATTTCCTGAAGTTATCTGAGCAACAACTTGAGCTTGCCCATTTCCAGTAGGTCTTATAAGTACTTGTTGACCATTTACACTAGCAACTTGTAATTTTCCAGATGCGAGTTGCTGTGCTAATGCTGGGTTGTTTACGATTATCTGATTTGCAACAACCTATAATGGACATGCTATATTACTACAATTTTTTAATATAATTAAATTGGCCAAATTCAAATGAAAACTATAAATAGTGTGCATCAAGTAGATATACATTATTTAGTAATTTTATTTTGATTAATTATCTAGTGATTTTATATCTTTAATGTTTATAGTTTATTTCAGATTTCATGCTGTAGTATCACATAAAAAAGATTTTATAATCTATTAACCGATTGTTTTAAAACTAAAAGTATCTTTTTTTAAATAAATGCCCCTCATTTAAAAGTTATTTATATTTAATCAATTTATGTTTATTTGAAGCTATTCATTATTTAAATGAAAAAAGAAATATCCATTATTTCAATGCCATATTATTGCTACACTAATTTTTCCACAAAATCTGCCAACATTTTCAAAACAATATTTTCTAAATCATTTCCTCATCGATTTCAATTTTTATGAAGTGTCATAAATATTATATATATATATATATATATATATATATATATATATATATATATATATAAAGTGATAATAATTACTACCTAAATATTTGTAATTAAAAATTTATTTGTGGGTTTGAGGTCTCTGGATTAAGGTGAAAACTCTTTTCTATGGCCTAAATTTTCGAATTTATTTTAAATTCTTGATCACAGGCATATCTAAAAAATTTGCATACGCTAGATTATAAATGTGGTACATAGATTATAACTTACAAACTTGAGGTTAATTGAAAACTAGCATAACAAACATAATAAAAATCTTGGAAAAACTCGTAAAACTAACAAAATTAAAAGTTCTTTAAAAATAAATTGTAAACATTAAACTTGTATATACATCAATTTGATGTCATAAATTTTGAATTAAAAATTTTTGTTTCATAGGATATAAGATAAATGATTTGTTTGATGACAGAGTATCGATTGCATAAATGTATGTGTGGGTTCATGTATATTATATGTTGTGAGTGTGTGTGTGTGTGTGTGCATGTGTGCATGCACGCGTGCGTGCGTGTGTGTGTGTGTGTGAGCGTGCGCGTGTGTGTGTGTGTGTGCATGTTTAATTTAATTTTTGTCATTAATTTTGTTCAAAATTTAATAAATATGTGTATATGGAACTTAAGTTACTAATATCTGTTTTCTTGTTTATTGTATTTTTAGTTTTATAAATATGATACGTTTCCAAAAAAATTCTTTTTGATTTGTTGTTCTCTATTTCTAAGATATCTGGATTTTCAAAATCCATACTGTGATTTTTGTCTATTACATGTGTGGTTAATGCACATGCTTTTGGTTTGATAGTTATGTCACTCTTATGTTGACTTATCCTTTGTTTTAATAGTTGAGAGGTTTGCCCAACCCAACATACGAGTGAACGCAATTTAAACAATTAATTTTATATATTATATTCCTCTGGTTCATTTTAGATATTTTGTCTTTAGTTTTAGTAAAAATATTTTGTAATGTTAGTACGTTACGTTTAGCAAACTTTATTTTTTCATTTTTAAAAACTTTTATTAATTTTGGTGTTAAATGTTGAATATATGATTATTGTTTTGTAAGTGAATAATTGATTGGTACTGTTTTGATTACTGTCATTTAATTTGTTTGTGTTAGGATTAAATTGTTCGGATAGTAATTTTTTTTATTAAATGGTTTGGATAACTGTTAGTTCTTAGTATATCAGTAAGAATTTTTATGTTTTTTGGATACAAAGAGGGATGTGAAATTTTTTTTATTCTTTGTTTTAAACCTAATATTATATTTATTTTTGTTGATAGTGGATGATAGGAATAAAAATTCAAATATCTCTCTGAATGTATTGCTTTTTTATACCAATCCAAAATAATTTTGTTCTCGTTGTTTCTTATTAGTAATGTATCAAGAAATGGAACTGCTCTATTACATTCTTTTTCAACCGTAAATTGTATGTGAGGATTATAATTATTAAATATGTATAAAGTTTCGTCTATTTTATCTTCAGGAACTGCTGTTATGGTGTCATCGACAAATTTTTTGACAAAAGGTATTTTAAATGGTAAATTAGCTATAACATTGTCTAACAGAGTATTCATAACTAGATCAGCAAGTACTGGACTGATGTTTGAACCCATAGGGCATCCAAATATTTGCTGAAAAAATTTATTATTAAAACTAAAGTAACTACTTTCAAAAATAAAATCTATTATATCTAAAAAAAAGTTTTTTGCTAATTTTGCAGTTCAATTCTATTTTATTCCAAATAAGTGATAAATTTTGTTTTACTAAGTTTTTAGGTACGTTTGTGAATAATGAAACTACGTCTAAACTAATTAATACATAATTTTCCGGTAATTGGAAGTTGTTTATAAATTCGGAGAATTCAAATGAATCTTTGACATTGTATTTATTTTCTAAACTGATTTTTATAATTTGTGAAAGGTATTTAGATAAATTTTCTGTTGGAGAATTGTTGGATGATACAATTGGTCTTAATGGGTATCCGGATTTATGAATTTTTGGAAGTGCATATAGTCGAGGCGCATTTTCATATCAATCACAACCTAACTTTTGGTATAAAATTTATAAGGCACACGCACACCTCTTCTTTAAAGTAGTATTATCGTTCTTAGTTTTTCGCAAACGAAATATCGTTTAAAGTTTTAAATGCATAATGAAGTCATATGTTTGGTGAAGACGTCATTTTATTAAAATGTCAACACAAAACACCTGAATGTCAACAAACCAAATTCTTGATTTTGCCTTATAGCACGGTTGCCAAAGTTAATGTAACAAGACATTTCAATTGTAGGTACCAGTAACACTTATTATTTCACCTCTCTATTCAGATTAATAAGTGTAATTCAATTTTTGAGAATGCATTTTATATTAATTGAATTTATTAAACTCGTAAATTATTAGGACATAATTTTAACGTACTAAAAGCAACGACCTGTTTGAAAATAAAATATTATTTGCAACCTCGCTTCATTGCAGTTTCTAGTTCAGCGACGGGTGACAGAAACTGCCGAATCGATATATTTATTTGATATATATTTATTTTAATGTGTACTTGCATTTATATTAATTGAATTTATTAAACCCTTAAAGTATTAAGAAGACAATTTTAAAGTAGTAAAAGCAACTACTTGTGTGAAAATAAAATATTTTTCACAACATCTGATATTAATTTGGTATTTATGAACTAGATGCTACGTTGACTTGAAATTTTCAACTTAATACATACAGTTACAAGTCATGACGCAGATATTTTCTTTCGTGTTTCTACTATATAATGAACCTTTGCATTGCCTCATCAACTACGTAATAAAGTTCAAAGGAAAATGAAGTATCAGAATTGGTTTCAAAGAGTTCTAGACGCCAAAGTTCTAATAACTTCAGCATTAACTTAGCGAATCTATATAAGTAATATTCTGCTGGCAGTTGCATATTGAAAGCCCGCTAATATACGGCTAGCATTATCTAAACGAGTCTGTTCAGGTTTGTAATAAATTAGCGCTGATGTGTTTTAATTCAAAATAAAGCAGAATAGGTCACTATAATAATCATGTTTAAATCATGTGAAATAATGAGGGTTTTAAAATAAGAATTAGAAAAATATGTATTAAAAAAAATCTACACAACTAAGTGCTTGGCTGTTTTTTAAAAAAATTACCAAGTTCCGACACTTCTACCAACTACTATGTATACGTCTAAACCTTGGGGGTGAAATTGTGAGGGAGATAAGTAGTCAGAGGATATAGATGCGGAGTGCACATAGCTGGATTTATTCAGCACGCAGTGTCGGTAAAAAAAGAATCGACCAACATTTATTTATAATCATAAGTTACAAGCAAATTTATAAAAAGCTGAGCCAGAGTCTGCTCGTCCAAATCAATCCCCGTCAACCACCAATGCTATTTATAAGTTAAAGCAAAAGGAGTTGGTCTTACATTTCTGACAATTGTTGAGTGCTACCAACTGCTGGCCTAACTGTGCCTGGTTTTGGACTCGGAACACACTATTGTGAAGTGCTACTCACTAACTGCGTTCGGCGGCTTTATGTGGGTCGGTCCTCCCAAATTTATACAAATTTGGGTAGACGTTCCGAAGGTTATGTATAATTTAGGAAAAATACAAAGTAGTTTATATTAAGGAAATATCGGTTAGAAGCTAACCGCATTACACTTCGTATCAGGAATGTAATCATAGTTTTTGGTTTTGTCCACAGATATAGGTTGAACAAAATTAAGTACAATGAAGTAGATAAGGAGTTTTGAATTTACTGTAATAGGGTTTTGGACAATCTCGAGCGGGTGCAAGGAAAAGGTATTGACATCATTAAATAAGAACAAAATGATACAATGAAATAACAAGTAATATAAAACAATTGAGTTTGAAGTTGAAGTTATGTTACTGGAATATTGCTTCTTGAGTTTAACGGGAGTTGTATATGCATCGGATTATTTTAATTTAGTGTAGTACCTTTAATAAGTTATGTTTGAAATGCAATCGTTCTTAATACAACTGAACTTCCAACCAATAAAATTCATTCCTGATGTATAAGCTAAGCAGAAACATTCTTAATAGTTTGAAAATAGGTTTATTTGACTTGTTAAGTATGTTTTATTTTTGAATTTGACTTGATATATAGATATCCTTGACCTAGAGTGTGTATTTTTTCTTCAATCTTTCTAATGTATATTCATAAGTTTAGTTCACAAATCATAAGCAACAAGTTGAGAATTCATTATAATGTTATAGTCTTATGTTCTAGAAGCTGGAACATCAAAATTATTTCATGAGCTTCTTTGTCTAAAAATTGACCAACAGTAAGTTTTTAATGGGAGATTTTTAAGTTAAGATGTACAAATATTTTTAAGCTAAAAGGTTATTTTATAGCAGCACAATAAAAATGTCAACAACTTGTCAAATACAACCAAAATAGCATTCAAGCATATTAAGCTTCGAAATTTGTCAATCTGATACCACTTCAACATCCCTTGTTTACTTTTAGTTCAACAGGAAGTTACTTTGCATGAGCCTATTGGCATAAAACTGTAAATACAGCTTTTTCCCTTACTTTTTCATGTACCTTGTTTATTTCTTCTTCTATTTCAACAGCTTCTTCCTCAACTCATTTATTTCTTTATCTACTTCATTTACTTCTTCATATACTTCAATTAAATTCAAACAAATGGTGTTTCTAGACTTCTGTATCTACCTAATCATCCCACTTAAAGTATTTCACCACATATAATCCTCTTCTTCTTCATATCTATCACCAACTTTAACCTATCAATCAAATCCATTCCCATAATCGCCTCAATCCTTAATCCAGGTACAATCATGAATTCTTGTTGAAGCTTTACCTTGCCTAATTCACATCTTACGATTGTCATGCTATTTATACTTCCAAACGTTCTGTTTTTTGGTGTACAATTTTTATTACTTTATATAAATTAAGTTTATTGTAAACTAAGTAATTTTTTCCTGCAAGTCAAAAAAGAAATCAGTAAACTAATTTATTCATTGTACAATAGACAGCATTCTTCATTCTATTTCATTTATATTCTTGAATCAGTGAATTATAATTTAAAAATTGAATTTTTTTTTAGTTAATCTACATCTAGAGATTACTTACTTTCTATGCATATTTTGTTAAATTAATTCAACATAAAAAGAGAAGAGAACTTTAGTAGAAAACAATTTAAGTTGCATATTAACATTATTTTTATTCTCTTAAATGGTTGTGTATAACGGCGGTAAATATTTTTGATAGACTATAGGTCATGTCATTAAACGATAAACTAAGTCTTGACATACTTTTTCGTGTTGGTGCTCGAACACAAATGGTGTTTCGTCACTAGATTTACTTTTGTTGTATTATTTCAGGTGCAGATTGAGTCAACAATGTGTCAACATGCTACCATCAGGTAAACAGCATATTTTTTGTTTGAGTCCATTAATGTACATTGTCTGCATGATATCCCTTTGGACTATATTCATTTTGGTGTTGCATTCTGGCATATATTTTCCTTCGGGTTTCTACATCCTCTGGTTTAAATTTTCCTTTTGTTTGTTCATTATTAGGGTGTAGTGTGTTTTTCTACAGGTTACACACCAGCTAAACTGTATGTTTTAGAGAGTTTCCTTTTCTAATTAGCCGTTCAACATCTACTTTTACCTTGGACTATTATTTTTATCCATAGGAATCCCATTGATGTTACAAGTGTACTTTAGTAGTAGGTAAACGAAAAATGCAATACCA
Organism: Platerodrilus igneus; assembly: GCA_036346225.1. Taxonomy (NCBI): domain Eukaryota; kingdom Metazoa; phylum Arthropoda; class Insecta; order Coleoptera; family Lycidae; genus Platerodrilus; species Platerodrilus igneus. The sequence continues at coordinate 5,078,413 of JARFIW010000671.1, forward strand.
CTACTGATGCCAAAAACTATGGTTAGTAGGAACTCCCAATGGGTGTATTGAGAAAATGGACAACAGCTCTATTCATGTTTGCATAATATACTGGACCTCTATTTGCTATAACTCTGTGTTTTATGTTAAAGGATTAGCAAAAAAAATTGAGGATATAATAAGAATTTTCCAACCTTGACATAATTATTATCAAAAGATGGGATGCCTCTATCACGCCAATTAAAGGACAGCAAACATAATTCCCAAATGTCTTTAGCATTTAATTGTCGTACCTCAAGTGCTATTGTACTTAAATAATGGTACTGAACATACCATAAAAATTCATAATTCTTAAAAAAGCCTCTTTTACACTAGCAATGTTTTCATTTCATTTCTACATATGATAACAATTCAGCAAAATTTTGCAACAATGGAAATTGTTCTGATTTGTTTGAAAAAATCATCCTAGCTAAGCATACAAAAGTAAATTATCTCACAAGCATCATGTACCCAAAGATCACTGGCTCTCAAACTTGTATGTCACCTGGTATTAAAAAACATACATAAAATAAAGTTCTATGAGTTCAAAATAGGTGAGGCCATTGCAGTAAGAAGTGCAGTAAACCAAAGACCGTTATCTATAAATTAAGTGGCCCAATGCCACTAGAAAAAAATCAAGGTCGATGATGCTATCTAAAAACCACATCGTTAATGACTAACAGTGCAGCCAATAACATACCAAAACCTGGGATCAATGATCCCAAAATAAGTAAACTGATTTCATAAAAAAAGGTCATGACCCATACGGCACACCAGCCTCAAAAAATTCTAAAACCCATCGTTTCCCTATTTATTAAAAATGGGACACTATCAATTCAAGTGACAATAAAAACTGCAGTTTTCAGAATAGCTTCAAGTTCCAAAAATGCCAATTTTCAATTATCGATAACTCAAAAACAGCAAACTTTGAATATAGGGATATCTAATAAAATGTGATTAAAAATACTACAGAATTCAAAAATATACTTAAAGAAAGAATAATTTTAAAAATCAACCGCAACTTAACGGCACTTACATGTAAGATACCACACATTTGACAAGTATACTAAAATATGCGCACAATTAATTAAAATCAACTAATCCGAGCAGTTCGCTTAAAAATGATATTTTTCTAAACGAATATGTTTCAACATTTATGTTTGGAATAAATAATACAGAAAATAATACTAATGATTTTCATGGGCTGGGTAGTTGTTTATTGATCAAAGTTAAAGAAATACAGGATATCCGACAATTAATTTCTGTTTATGCATTTAACATTTTATTGCATCTTGAAACATTGATCACTTAATATTTACAGAAGAACAACATATTTTTTGTAGAAGTATAATTTCCGCAACGATTAATATTTAGAAAATGGAGAGTAAGAGTATTCAATAGACGTAAATTTCTATGTTACTAAAGAATGCTTTTAGTAATTACTATAAACGTTTGAATGACGAGTTTCTGTATTTCGTGTTGATGAAGTTGATTTCAATCTTTTATTTTACAATTCTTGAGTTAAATTTTTAAAATTGAAATGCAATAATTACCCTGCATATTCATTCACAAATACTAATTTTACACACACAAATAAAATTCAATTTTATACGTATTTTTTGGGTACATTCAGTCCATAATCCATAGATTATCTAAAATGTTAAATACAAATATTAGTTTTAATTAACATACTCTAAAAGGTCGTAAAGACTGTAAATTTTATTTGGCATTGCTTTAAGGTAAAGTCGAGAAAACTACTATGTTTAAATATTAATTTAAAAAATAATCTGAAATTTTTCAATATAAATTGACTCCTAAAAAAATGAATGTTTTAAACATAAAAAAATCAATTATTAAATCTTTGAAACGTTAGAATTCTACTAATGAACGTTGTTTAGTCATGAGGCCTTAGTATTTTTATATCCAGAACAGTGTCACAGTATGCTATCATAAATATTGATTATAAACCTTAATTCAGAAATTTTAACAACTCTAGAACATAAACAAATTTCTGTACAATGCATATACAGCATTTGATGCTTTTTCACAATAGTATTTTCATATGCTACTCCATAAACAGTTTAATAAGTAAATAGTTTTTAAACTTTGATTAAAAATGCACACCATTTTTTATGTAAGTCTATTAATAAAGACAACTATTCATACCTGCTGTACAGATCCGGAACTAACTTGTAGAGAAGCGGTGGAATTCTGTTGCTGAGAAACCTGTGTTGTACTTGTAACTGCGGTTGTAGTTGGAGTACTAACTTTCTGTAATACAGGCGTTGCTCCTTGTTTAACAATAATATTGTGATTTTTAGTTGGAGTTTGACCTTGCTGCGTTTGAGAAATAGTCTTGATCTGGTTGTTTTGTAGTATCAATTTGCCTGTTAAAGTAGTAACAGAAGGAGGTGATTTAATAACAGCTTTAACAGATGTATTTAGTGTTGATTTAGGTGTTGTGGTTGTTGTGGTAGATGCAGTAGGAGATTGCAGGTGTGCAGTTGTAAGTACTTGTAATATGCCATCTGGCATTTGAACCAACTGCTGTCCAGGCATAAGACCTTTAACAGTTAAACGGCCATCTGGTGACCGCATTATCTGAACACGTTGAGGTATTTCGGAAGATTTTGTTGAAGGCGTTGAAGTAGTTGTAGTGACTGCATCATATAGATCTTAATCAGAACACGTGGTGTTTAGAAATATATTTTATTTAGTAGAAAATATTAAATGTCATTACAAAATGTGTGCATTAAAGAAATGTTACTAAAATAATCTACTGCATAAAGTCAAAGCTAATTAAAACACTATGCACAGTGCAAAAACAAAACCACTATCTGCAACTGTAATTCAACATAAGTATATTATTATTTTTTAAAGTAAAAAATGAGAAAAATGTAACAATTTAATAACAGGACGTGTATGGCACACACGTCATGTGAATAAAAATAACAATTTAAGAAGTGTGTTGGTGTTATTAAAACACCATCTGTAGAATAAAAGAATTGTAAATATCGTTTTAACTCCAAAATACCACAAGATCTAATAGGACTTATACGTTTTGTTAATGTATCCACATTCATTTCCTCAGTGAACATAAAAAATTAATGGACACACTTATTATTAATAGTTTTCCTCGTGGTATGATGGATGATTGTCGATACATTTTGAACAATAGACTAACTGCTAATTTCTGCACACTTCCACTATCATTAAATAACTGAATACAATTTAATTCACCAGCTACTTTGAAAATTAAATGTTGCAGGGACGTTCATTCTTTATCTTACTTTGAAATGCTATTCAGTTCTAGTGCAGGATAAACCCACAGTTCTTTGCTTGCAACTTTATTAAATTATTGAGCCTTCAGATGATTTAAAGACAAAACTTGTGTACGTCTAAGCTGTTGCTCTTATCATTAACCCAATTTCCATTCAAAAACCTTTCTAAACCTTTATCACATTTTCTGAATAGCAATCGATAATCTTTTACACCTTGAAATATTTAAAAATTATTTGGGTACATTTTTAATGCAAATCTGAATAATTATTATTGACAGGCTTAAACAACACAAAACTAATACAATCAAATATATAAGACTGCCAATCAAATGTAATAAGGTAACCTAGATTTTTTGTTGAAATTTAAAGCTTCATAATCAAATTCAAAATATTGTCTTGCCAGGTGTAAACACAGCTTTATAACTCACCATACCAAGTCATTTTAACAACTGTCTAATTTAAAGCATTTGGTCTAAAAATATTTGATCCATTTCTCTATTTGCAACTTACTAGATGTCTAGTTTTGTAGTTTTCTCAAATCATTAGAAAAATAAACAAAAATTCTCTACCTATCATTGATAACCTATCTGTCCGAGTCTTGAGCACAGGCTTTAATTAAGACCTTATATAAACAATTTGATTTAAAATTTGATCTGCATTCACATTTCACCCTTTTAAACCATACATGGTTTAATTTAATTTAAATACTACTTCACTATTACTAATTTTAAAACTTTTGTCGCATATATGTTCGTTTAAGAAACAGTTTAAAAATGCCACCCTACAAAACGCATCTATTTGAATAGTACATTGTTCAAGTAAAACTAAGTTTATAGGTTTCAATTCATTTCTCACCATGCCTATCATTCTATTCCCCCATCACCATTTGATTTGAAATGCTATTTTTGTTTCAGTGATAAAACTAGAATAGCATTTCATTTAATATTTATATATAAATATTTAGTAAACAAAGTAATAACTAAAAATATTAATACATAAAGACAAATAACCATTAAAAACAAACAATGCTCTATGTTATCTTGTGAGATTTGATACAAGCAACCGTAATCTCTAATAAGTTTGTCATAAATACATTGAAAGTAACTTGGAAATAAATTTAGAAGACATGCATAGGGTGGCAGCACCTGATACTATAAACTAAACTTTCAATTTTTATACCCACTGGAATGGCACAATGAAATATGGCATTCTCATGGTGCAACAAAAGTTACAGGTTCAAGTTTTAATATTAGCATGTTGCTTTCTATTTCCCATTACTTGTTTTATTTGAAACACTATTTCCACTTAAGCGATAAAGCTGGTGTACAGTTTCATCTAATTATATATAATCGGAATAAAGTTTCCAAACCAATCAATTATATGCACTTCTAAAATCTAGTTGCATCAATAGGAATCTAATTCATTATCTGTATGCTCTTTTTTTACTCGCAAAGATTTTTTTTTTACAGAAGACAAAAATATTTCTACTTTAATTATCTGGTTTTCTATACGGAATTAGTTTATAATATAAAAAATAAATTATAATAAATGCTCAGTTGACCATTCAATACACTATAATCAAAAGTAACATTGATTTGTGATCACCATCAAACCTTGAGAAATGCTTCAGAATTTAATCCTTTGTACAACTTATAAAATGATCAATGATAGAAGATTTTGATTTGCACACTCTTGTAGGAGACTTAACAAGCATTTTTAAACCAAAATATACTAATAAATTGACATAAGATTGTGATTTATGAGTGTCTGATAAATCAATATTAATATCACCGCATATGATTAATTTAGATTTTAGTGAAAATTTACCAATCAGATTCTGTAATTTTTCTAAAAACATGTTTTCATTGGAAACTATTCGTGATCTGTAAATACATATTATATAAACATTATCATTGCCTAGGGAAATACAGCAAAATTCGAATGTTCTTTCCTCATACAAATAATTATAATCACTAACGCATACGCTCTTGAGTTGATTTTTTACATATATTATGACTCCTCCATGCTGCATATCTTTACGACATTTGTTCGCACTTACATAAAAATCCTCAAAAACAGGAGGAGAGTCTTGATTTTTTAGCCAGTGCTCTGTAAAGCATAAGATATTAACTCTCGGATACTCTAACAAAAATAGTTTTAGGTCATCATTTTTGCTCTTAATACCTCGTATATTAAGTGATAGTATTGTTACAGTTCTAAAAAATTATCTTCATCTAGATTCACTTGCAAACACGAAGTATCTATTGTCCCAAATTAGTTGTTTAAGTTATCTAAATTATTTTGCCCGCCAGATAATTTATTTTACAGTGTATCAGATTGCCGAGCTTTACATTTTTCTCATCAAGTAAAAGACTGTAGAAGCTACCCAGAAGCAGATATAGACGATGACCAAACCATAGTAATTATGAAAGCCATGTTAAACTTTAAAAATTTGAAGAAAAAAACGGAAAGAGACATTTTGACTTTGAGAAACTAAAAGATAAAGATATCCACAAAAGAATTCAGAAAATGTCAGACAAAGTTCTGAAAGACAGGGAAAATCTCTGATAGTAAGGAAGTAAAAACAATGAAATAACATTAAATCCAGTTTAGATATGGTAGTCAGAGATATAAACAAAAAGCTGTGAGTAACAATTGATATTCTGAATTTAATAGAAATAAGGCAAAAATACAAAACCAGGACAGACGAAGCAAGAAAACAGGGATACAAACAAAGCCATACATGAGAAATTATTCACAAATGCAGAAAAGTTAAAGAATGCTTGATTGATGAAAAGTGTAAAGTTGAAACTAAGATGGAAACAGGAACACAAACAAAGTGTACATACAAACTAATTACAACGAATTTTAGGGATATAAAACCGTATAGAAAAAATATAAGGGGTGCGGGAGGAATCGTCATTATAGAAACTGTAGAAAAAGTGGTTACATGACAAAAATATATAGGGAATTTATGTGCATGACAGGAACTAGAAGCCTAGAACAGGAATCAGACATTGAAAAGGAAGAAGGGATATCCTATACTTAGAGATGAGTTTGAATTAACATTAAAGGGCCTGAAAAATAATAAGGCACCAGGTATAGATATAAAGTGCAAGCAGAAACTCCAAAAGCCGCTGGACTAGCAGTAACTGAATGTCTCTTCCAACTCGTAAGCTGTATGTATGAGACAGGCAAGATATCCAAAGATTTTAAATGTAACACCATTTTCACTATACCTAAAAATAAAGGGGCCGATAGATGTTAAAACTTTTGAACATTAAGTTTGGCAGCGAACATGTCAAAAATATAAACTAGAATTATACAAAGACAGATGGAAAAACGAGCTGAAGAAATATTAGAATATCAATTTGGGTCTAGGCGAAACAGGGGAACACAAGACGCCATTATAGCTTTAAGGGTGTTAATGCAAAAAGCAATAGAAAAAGGAGAAACTGTGTATATAGGATTTGTAGATCTGGAAAAAGTATTCGACAACCTAAAATGGGAGAAAATGTTCAAAATACTCAAGAAGATTGGAATCGGTTAAAGGGATAGATGAGTAGTGCATAGCTTATACAAAGAGCAAACAGCAGTGATAGAATTAGAGCAGGATCGTGGAGAAGTAAATATTAGGAAAGGATGAGACAGGGATCTGCCCTATCCTCAATAATTTTTAATTTGTATATCGAAGAGGCAGCAAATACCGTCAAATGCAGAAAGACATTTGGAATTATTATGCAGGCACAAACGATTGATATGCTAAGATTTGCAGATGATATAGCAGTATTAGCATCTAACAAGGAAGAGTTAGAAGCAGCTCTTAATGAAATGGAAACAGTACTAACAGAGGAATACGGCATGAAAATTAACAAAAATAAAACTAAAGTATTGGTATGTAAAGAAGGAGTAAATAAGTCAAAAACCAGAATACAATACAAATAGGAAACGAGAACTTACAAGAGGTTAAGGATTTCTGCTATCTAGGAAGTCAAATAACACAAAATGGGAAGAGCAAAAGATACAAAACCACGATTAGCACAAGGCTGTGCTATATTTAACAAGAAAAAGCAACTAATATGTTCAAAGACAACAAACATAAACACAAGGGAAAGATTGCTGAAAATATGTGGACCACAGTACTGTACGGCTGTGAAACGTGAACAGTGGGAGAAGCGGACAGGAATAAGATAGGTCTTTGAAATCTGATACTACAGACATAAGATGAAGATATCATGGACAGACAAAGTTAAGAACAAAGAGGTTTTCAAAATGATAGGGGAAGAAAGAAATATGTGGAAAACAGTAAAAATAGGAGATAAGATGATATGACACATACAAAGGCACGAGGAAATAGTGCTTAATATATCAGAAGCAGAGAAAGGAAAAAAAGAGAGGTAGAAGTAGACCTAGATTAGACTATTGTACACAAATAGTGTGAAGATGTAGGCTGTGGGGATTTCAGAGAAATGTGTAGACTTGCCCATAATAGAAATCAATGGAGCTACGCATCCAATCAGTTATAAGACTGAAGAGCTAATGATGATGATGATTTTTACTTAAAAGAGATTGCTTTGTACAGTTAACATTTCAAAATATGTATGCTCATATAAAGTAAACAAATTTAATAGTGCTGTGGCGACAGTCAATAACTTAGCGTATTGTTTAGACGTACACTCTTCGTTGAATATCAAAAGATCAGGTATTGATGTATAACACGTTGTTCTAATAAAAGCTCTCTTTGTTCCTGGTCTTTCGTGAAGTAAAGATTATAGAGTGGTTATCTATCGATAGCATGGTTTCGAACAAATATATCTGGAGCATGCATAAAAAGAAGTTTAGCGCAGGAAGATAAAGACACATCATCAACACAGTTCATAAAGTTTACTATAATAGCACTTTATTAATTAATTCTTTTAGTGCGACTTCATAGTAGTTCTCAAATGCAATGTTAGAGGAGTTCTTACATACGGTCAAGATTTCTGTAGAGAAATTAATTATATGAGAGTTCCAAATTTAAATGAAACAAGTGCTGTTAACTTCAAAACGGTTGTAATATGACGTCGTTACTCCTTTAAGATGGATTAGGCGTTTTTAGGTTATAGAAATCCCATCAATAGATTGAAATGCTGTAATTCAGTTCAGGAAGGTATTGAAATAGTAAGTTTCCATTGTTTGTGCATCGCAGTTCTGTATTATTCCACCGAAACATGTTTAACATGTGGTAGGAATATTCTAATTTTTTTATGGCTTGACTGTATTTCAAACATGAAAGTGAACATATCACACATTCAATTTAAAAAAGGTTGTACGTAAACGTTTAAGTGCAATTTTCTTGCGGAAGAATTTAGTCTAATCAATTTAATAAATTTTGACATATTAAAATAGTTTTGTCCAACATGTTTAAGGTGATATAATGTGATTGAATGTAAACTTTTTAGACAAGTCACTTTAAATAATAAATTATCTACAATAGTATTTATGCCACATGTGTTACTAAAATCTGTGGTTTGAACAAATCCTGTTGTCAAATACCTTGAAGTAAGGCTTTATAATAATTATTTTTGTAAAAGTAGAACTATTCTTTTGATTGCTTAAGAAAGAAAGGTTGAACGCAGTACTGTGAATGATTACAAAAATTTCTCATGTAATTTAATTAACTGAAAATCAATCTAAACCAAAATTTAAAGTTACTGAATCACTAAAATCATTTTTGTTAGAGTTGTAAATGAAATTACTTTTAAAGAATTTTTGCTGTCCTTTTCTTAAATTACAAGGAAAAATGTATATATGCGTATTTGTATATGTTATTGATACTAGCATACAAAGAAAAATTGAGTAAATGTAAGTTATTTTGGGGACTCTGATTTTTTTATTAACGTTCCAAAAGACTATGAATGACATGGAATTAAATGATAGAATACAAACTCAACGAGGGAAAGCAAATATTTAATGCATGCAAAATTAGTGTTAATCCTGTTTAATAATTTATTGGCATTAATATGTCAGGCAGAAACAGTGTTTATATTTGTGTATTTTCAAATTAGATCCTGAATGAACTTGATACTACAGCCAAGTGCGACCAAGTAAGTATTGGACATATCTAGCGTTGAGTTTTAAGTTTATTTAAGTAAAGTACAACATATGTATCCACATTTTCCTTACGTAACAAGTAGTTGTGTTGAAAGATAGATGGCACTCTTTATCTTTGTTTGGTCGTCTTTTCAACCCACGACATGTTTCATGAGCTACCCAGAGTTAACTTTCAATCCAAGTAAAAATAAATTTAACTTTTATTTGGTTCGGTGGTTAGAGGGAGGGAATTTTTGGAGCGAAAACTTTAGAGTAATTCATAAAGGATAAGATGAAGGAAATTTGGGCGTGGGTATAGTTATGCGAAAAAAGATAGGACACAAGTGTAAAAATCTACTTGCAAAAGAACGAAAGAGTATTCATGATTCGAATAGAGTAAATACAGTAATAATACAGGTATACATGCCCACCTCTAGCTACAGTGAGGTAGAGGTGGAATTGATCTATAAACATATCGAAGACATACTAAGATATGTAAAAGTACAAAAATGTAATAACTACAGGGGATTTTAATGCAGTATTACATGAGGGTAGGGATGGAGCGATATTAAATTTAATTGGCTTAGGCACGAGAAATGACAGGGGAACTAGGCTGGTATAATTTTGTGACAAAAACAATTTAACCATCACAAAGATATTACTTTAACATCATACTAGAAAACAATATACGTGGAAGATGTCAGGAGACATAAAAAGATATCAAATAGATCACATTCTTGTTCAACAACGGTTTAGAAAAGACTGTAGACTGTAGAAGTTATCGAGAAGCAGATATAGGCACTGACCGCAACATAGTAATTATAAAATCCTTGCTTAAATTTAAAAATTTGAAAAAAATACAAAAATAGGCCGGACGAAGCAGGAAAACAGAGATACAAAGCTATAGATGGGAAATTATTCGCAAATGCAGGAAAACTAAAGAACAATGGATTGATGAAAAGTGCAAAGAAGCATAAACAAAGATGGAAATAGGAAAATGAGACAAAGTATACAAACTAATTACAATGAATTTTAGTGATATAAACCCATCTAGCAAAAATATAATGGGTGTGAAAAATGCAGAGAAAGTGGTTAGATGCCAAGAATATATAGGGAATTTATATGCAGGACTAGAGATAGATAAGGTGCAAGCAGAAACTCTAAAAGCTGCTGGACAAGCAGTAACAGAACGTCTTCTCCAACTTGTACGCTGTATGCAGGAGACAGGCGATATACTCAAAGACTTCAAATGTAACATCATAGTATCTACACAAAAAAAAGAGAGGCACTGATAAATGTGAAAATTTTCGAACAATAAGTTTGACAGCACACATATCGAAAATATTAACTAGAATTGTACAAAAACAGATAGAAAAATGAGCTGAAGAAATACTACGAGAAGATCAATTTGAGTTTAGGTAAAACAGAGAACACTGGGGGCTATTTTAGCTCTGAGGGTGATAATGGAAAAGACAATAGAAAAAATCAAAAAGATTGTATATAGAGTTTGTAGATCTGGAAAAAGCATTCGACAATATAAAATGGAAAAAAAAAGTTTGAAATACTAAAAAGATTGGAATGAGTTTTAGGGATAGACGGATAGTTCATAGCTTATACAAAGAGCAGTAATGTAGAGAAATAAATATTGGGAAACGGGTAAGACAGGGATATGCCTTATCCCCGTTAATTTTTAACTTGTACATAGAAGAGCCAATGAATACTGTCAAATGCAGGAAGACACTTGAAATTACTCTGCAAGGACAAAAGATTGATATGCTTATTTGCAGATGATATAGCGGTATTAGCATCTAGCAAGAAAGAATGAGAAGCTGCTCTTAATGAAATGGAAAAAATTGTAACAGAGAGGTACGGTATGAAAATTAACAAAAATAAAACTAAAGTACTATAGTCCGAGCAATCTAAAATTCGACTTATGTTATAGATGTGATTAATAGGCATACCAAGATAAATCAATATTTTTGTCCTTTTCTATCTTCAATATATTTCATGCGTTAAGTTGGTCAAAAATTCAACGTTGTCGACTACACTAACAAATTAGTGTTCAATTGAAATAGGGATATTCAAATCGATATTTTATTTTTTCATTTACAGTAATTGAACAATGCACTTGTACTTGTACATGTACATATTATTACGGATCTTAAATCAACTACTTATATGCCTGTAGCTTTGTTCAAAAAAGCATCACTATTAATTAAAATCAATAAAAGAAAATTGGGAAAACATGAAACACTGAAAATGATTGATCGATTTATTACGTGCTTATCCCAGACCTAGTAAAAATAGGTTATGGTGTTTTGCTTTGTCTGGTGCTGTTCTCGTTAGCTTTGGCTTATATTTCCTTACTACGTTTCATTTCAATTACAAACACTTTTCAGAACTAATATTAGTGTTATTATTGTTTGCTACAATGTTGGGTTGTCATTTGGGTTCTACAGCAAAGCAACTTGTTGCTTTTTTAAACAAGAACGTAAGAACGATGGACCATTTATAGCGGTGACTGCAGTACAAGAGGTGATTATTCATTTCACAATTGAATTCCTAATTATATTGTCTTTTTTGTAGCAGGTGGCAGCTGCTTTAAAAATTAATGTTTCGACAGTTAGTTCAGTGTCGCAAGCAATGAAAACGAATAAACCCTTTATGTCTGGTAAAAAAAAAGGGTTCGCATAAAACCTGTCGCTAAAGTGGATAATTTTACAGCATCTGCAGTTCGAAATGTAATTTACAGATTGTACGAAAATCGTAAGTGAATATTGTATTATAAAAATTATTAGGTTAAATATCAAAGTACTTGATTTCAGATGAACATATTTCAGTTTCTACTCTGTAGCATAAGTTGAAAGATGTTGATCCTTTAATGGTTGTGATAGATCTGTAAGTACACTTTTAAACAACATCGAATTCACGTGGAAGAATGGTCTGATGGAGATGCCCGATGTTATTCGTAAAAGAGTACAATTCCTAAAATCAGATATGCAAATTAAGGAAGCAAACATATATCAATTTGTTTATTTAGATGAAACATGGTTGTTTCAAAATGATACTGTAAGTCGTTCATGGCAGTATGACAATTTGAAAACCGTAAAAAAACACTAAAGTTGACGGAAAAAGGTTTATTGCTTATACTTTGTTAATGGTAAAAAATAATTTTATTGTAGTACAAGCAGGTAACAAAAATGTGTTCATTGACGAATGTGAATTGGTGTTTTCATCATCTACAGACGGGAAAATAAATGTAATGTATTTTCTCCGCTGATTCGAAAACCAATTGTTGAGTAAGTTGGAAGAACCGGCCGTAATTATTTTAAATAACGCTTCTTACCACAGTACAACCGTATATAAGATTCCAAATAGCAGCTGGAAAAAGAAGGACATTGCAAACTGGCTTCAGGAACATAGAATTCCATATGATGACAATTCATTCAAGGTTGAACTACTTAAAATAGTTAAATCGTCAGTAAGAAACAGCATGATGTAGAAAAGTAATGTGTGTTAATTTTCAGAAATAAGCCACAAAAAGTATATAAGGTGGATCAATTGGCAGAATGCTATCGCCATAAAGTAATAAGATTTGCCCCCTATCACGGTCATTATAATGCTATAGAAAATATTTGGGGTATTGCTAAATACTACTTTAATCATCACATTGGCAGGGATAGAAAATCGACACAAAATTGTTTGTCTATGTGGCACAAAGCGTTATCGACGGTAGCACCACAAATTTGGAATAATGCTGTAGTCCATTGTCACAAATTAGTTACTGAATGTTGGGGTAGAGAAGTAAAATATTATACTGGAGACGTTGCACATCTCGTTATTAACGTTGATGATGCTGACAGTAGAGACCAAAGCAGCGGCTGCGACTCTGAAGACATTGCTTAAATGTTTCATGTATTCCACATTGTGTTACATGACCTTTACTGTAAATGTCTGGCTAATAAAATATACATATTGTTTTGACAAGTGCATTTCTAATAATATGTATAATTGATTATGTAATTGACTATAATTGAAAGACACCGTAATAGGGAGAGAAAAGTTATTCTAAAATAAGTAATATCAAACTCTTGATTTAAGAACATTTAAATTCACGTTTATTGTTGTTATTGCTAAATCGGTAATATTTGCGTGGGGTTTTTATGTAAAAAATTTTTAACATTTAGGTTAAGTATTCCTAAACATTTTTTTTTAATTTTTCTCCGTGTAAGTTCTTCCATATAGTCTTGAAAATTTCCACACATACATATTTTAAATGTCATGAACTTGTCCGACTCACTTAACGTGAAATAATAAAATACTTATCCATTGTTTACAATGTTAAGATATGAAATATAGACGTCTATATTGAAACATTTATTGATTGTATATGAAGCTGATGCATTGTTAACAAATAATATGAACAAAAATACTTGTGATGAGCAAAGACGTGATAGTTTAAGACAAGAAACAAAAAGGTCTTCTCATATATTTTGAAATAAGGCAATTCATTGTTGTTGTTAAATACACAAATTGAAGTAGTTATTTCCATTCCACTAATTTTCATTTACTATAAAAGTATTCTTGTAACATTATCCAAGTCGAGATTTTCATAAAATTCTACACATTGTCTCCATATATTGATGCTATTGTATTTGTTCTATATTTTGGAGTATCTTTTTCAATACTTTGTGTAATTTCATATTTTTTGCATAATTTTAATATATAGAAGTTTGTTTATCTATATAAATAACCATTTTGCGTAATTTAATTTATTGTAAACAACTTCTGGCTTTACTGTCCTAACACTCTGCCCGATCCCGACGTGGCCATTATACAATAGCACCCTTAAAAATTAAAAGTTCTTGTTTTTAAATGCAAGTGGTAATGATAATATTACTTCTTTAATAAATAACTTGTAATTTCTACTTTCTTCTGATATAATAACACTATTTGAAACACGAGAACTTTTTATTAACCAATCATACCACTCTGAATAATTAAAATAAAAATCAATAATATTATGTAACCGCTCATCGTGCTTGTAGCCACAACATTTTAATATTTTCATAGCAGCAACAGTGCTTCTGCATGACATCATAAATATTGATGATGCACATTGGATTTTAAATTGCTTGAACTATAGTATGTAAAGGAGGGGAAAATAAGTGAAAAAACCAGAATACAGACAGGAAACGAGAACTTACAAGAAGTTAAAGATTTCTGCTGCCTAGGAAACCAAATAACACAATATAGGAAAAGTGCAAAAGTGTTAAAACAAAGATTAGCACAAGCTCATGTTGCATTTAACAGGAAAAAACAACTACTATGTTCAAAGACAAGAAACATAGAAACAAGGAAAATATTGCTAAAAGCATACGTGTGGAGAACAGTACTGTTCGGCTGTGAAGCTTGGACGGTAGGCGAAGCGAACAGGAAAAAAAGCCATTGCAATGCGGTTATGAAATCATGGACAGACAAAGTTAAAAACAAAGAGGTTCTAGAAATGGTAAGAAAAGAAAGAAATATGTGGAAAACAGGAAAAACCTAAGAGATAGGATGATAGGCCACCTAAGACATAAAGGAATAATACAGAATATATTAGAAGCAGAGGTAGGAAAAAAGGGAGGTAGAGGTAGACATAGATTAGACCATTGCACACAGATAGTTAAAGATGTAGGCTGTGGGGATTTCAGAGAAATGTGTAGACTAGCTCAGAATAGAAACCAGTGGACCTACATGTCCCAATAGCTCCAAGGCGGAAAAACTAATGACGACAAAAAAATTGTACTTGAACCTGACGATTATTATAAGTAACTACAATTGTTGGTTTGGCAAGATTCTCAACTAATGTTGACTGTGCGAAAAGATTCATTGGAAAACTATTAATTTGGCGAACGGTTAAGTGATGGGGGAGCCGGGGCTATGTACAAAGACAACAAACAGTAACAAGAAAAGAATTATTGAAAGCATGTGTGGAATACAGTACTGTGTGGCTATGAAATAGGAACAGACAGTAGAAGAAGCAGACAGGAAAAAAGAATGTGGAGTTTCAGAAGTATGATGATGATGATGATAGCATGAACAGACAAAGTTAATAATAAAGATGTTTTAGAAACAGCAGGGGGAAAAAGGTACCTGTGGAAAACAAAAATTAGGAGAAATAGAAGGACAGGACACATTCTCAGGCAATTAGGGAATAGTTCAGAATATATTACAAGCAGAGATAGGAAAAAAGAGAGGTAAAGGTAGACCTAGACCAGACTATTGCACATAGATAGTGAAAGATGTGCGCTGCTGGAATTTCAGGGAAACGTGTAGGTTAGCTCAGAATAGGAAACAATGGAGGTACGGGTCTAACCAGGACCAGAACTGAAGATCTAATGATGTCTAATAAAGAAAGTAACCCAAGCAAGTACCAGAATATTGCATTAAACATGAAATATGCATCCACATACAAGTATGATCACATACAGCTCATTGACTTTCATTAATTTCAAATAGAAAAAAGTACTGAACCTTTGTTGTGTAAACCACGGGTCTTACTGCATTGAAAGATCTACACTTAATTCAATATAGTGGATTCTGTGAATGTAATTTTGAAATCACTTATAACTGCCCACTGTTATTCACTATTCTTAATTCGGCTTTGTGACTATGCCAAATGTAGATTGTTAATGAGATTAGACACGTTCAGCCCTGGAGGGTGCTCCAAAAATTACATGAATGGATACACTTGAAATAGCTCTTTGCAAGTACTGTATATTGTACTTAAACCTGCAATGTTGATTGTGTGAAAAGATTTATTGGAAAACGGTCAATTGGGCAAATGTCTAAGTGTTCGGGATCTTGGTAGCCGCAGGTTGCCTAATTCCCTTCACATACCACTAAATATAGGTGAAATAGGGTATATATTTAGAAAACAATAGAAGGGAAACAGAGCTGTAATTAGGCTCTGGAAATTTCAGGGAAATGTGTAGGTTAGCTCAGAATGGGAAACAGTGGAGGTACGAGTCTAATTAGTTCCAGGATTGAAGACCTAACAATGATGATGATTTGGTTGTGTTGCTACTCGTACAATGAATCATTACAACAAAATAAATTATATTGCAGTTTTAAAAACAATCCCCATACACTTGGCACTGTGAACATTGAACATGAAATTTTAAACATTACTGAGCAAAGATTGAAAAGTGGTTGCAAAAATTATTTGGATTGTAATTTATGTATTTTCTAGGAAATTTTGATATTAAAATTTTCAAAATGCATTTAGATAATCAAAAATCAGGTTGTATCCTTTTTGAAAACTCCATTAGTATGTATTGTTAAGCAAAGACATTTAAAATTTAATACCTTTGTTAGTAAATAAAAGTAAATAATGGAACCCAAAAAAGGAAAAGTTCGTTTCGTTTATATGTAAGAATTTGAATACAAGTGTAATATTGTAAAAATTTCAAAGTTTTTGATTTTGCCATATTTTAATCAATATTACAAATAATAATTTCGGAATTTGATTAATTATCAATATAGTGCCACGTAACAAATTAATCAAGACCTTATGCATTAGATTAAGTAACAAATATTTTTCAGAAATGTGTACAAGACAGGCAATTATATAAGCAGAGTTTTACTAACCTGTTTGAGGAACTTGATGTTGAATATTTTGTGGTCCCTTAATTAGTGATTGTTGAACAATAGAATTCTTAGGCAAAATGTTTGCAGGTCCAGTAATAAGCCTAGCAGTACCATCTGCACCTTTTGTCATATAAATTCGTCTTCCAGCAAATTTATTCGTTGCTCCAGGCGTGTTTGAAGTGAGTAATGAAGTTAAAGTAGATTTTCCAGTTGCAGTTGGAGGTACAACTACATTTTTCAGTATCTTCATGTGTCCATCAGTTGTCACTGTAAAAAATGAAGAAACGATATCACTACTTGCAAACAATAAAATTAATAACACATACCTTTAGGCTGAATTGGAGTAGGAATAGTAGTTTTAGTAGCTACAGTGGTGTTAGTAGAAGTGGTGGTGGTAGTAGAAGAAGTGCAAGCAGCTTTTAAGTAAAAAAAAAGCCAAATTTACGTTAATTACCAAACCAACCACCAAAACTAAATAAAAGTGAACTTACTTTGTGCAGTGCTTCCAACCATTTTGACTACTTGACCCTGTGGACTCTTTAATTCTAAAGCTCGTTTCTGTTGGTGGGCGGCTCTCTGTAATCGAAGTTGCTGTTCCATTTTTTCCTTAATTTCTTCAGGTGAGGCCTTACTGGTAACTATAGTTTTATTAGGAGACTCAGCTGGAGATATATCAACAATGGTGCGAGTTGGCGGAAGATTACCAGTTCGACTCCTAGTGATAACTTGAACATTAGCCTTCTCTATCCTGAATGTACATATAAAGCAAGCAGTTAATGAAAAACATGCTTAATACCTTTACGAGTGTTTGATTAGAAGCCAACATATGCTACTATTAACAGCCTGGTGCTTAACAAATCCAAGTTTTTAAAATACTTTACTAGCCCCTTAGCAACTCTAAGCCAAATAATAAATACAAGCATACCAAAGCATTTTCAACTAATTATTATACAACAAACATCACTCGCAACTACCTATTAGTTAGCACCTAATAAAAAATTATAATTTACCCTAATGCATAGAATAACCACTACCACCATCATTCAAAGATAATTTTAAATATGTATCAGTTCTTACATATGAAATGTCAGATTTTTTTAGTTAAAAATAAAAATGACTCGAATAATTTTCATAACCCAATAAGCCCAGAATAACTTGTTCCTACAATTGTAATGAATTGAATTATATTAATCAATTACATTAAAAATTAAAAAACTTATAACATAGAGCGAAATAAAAATCAAAGTATAAAAAATATTCTACTTACACTACTATATGCATGTTTAAAGTTAATAAATCTTAAAATAATGAAGTGCTGCTTAAACGACAATAATGAGAACTGTTTTCAACAGTAGTTTTGATTTTACACAAGTTTATTGAAAGATATTAAACTGAATAATATGGTGATGGTTTTACAGAAACAATTTCAATCTTTCAAAATCTGTGAAAAATTATATCTACTATAAATAAAATAAGTAAATAACAAAACATTTAGTTAGTTAATAATCTAGAATTGGTAGGTGGAGATGTGTAGTTTCATAACAACTAACTTACAAAGCATGCACCAGCACATTAAGAATTCTGTTAAAGTATTTGTGTAAGATGTGATCGATGTCTAATATCAACAGAAAGAGTAAGCTTAATATTGAAGTTTTAAAAATGTTCCAATACTAATACATACATCATAAACTAAAACAATACCCATTTCGAAAATCGATAAAACCGAATAAGTACAAATTTGAAACCTCCAAACTCACTTGCAATACATTAAGAACTCCCATGGCAGTGTTACACAATTTACGAATTATTGTAATATAATTTATTTTTAGTTAAAAGGCCAAATACATTTGAAATATTAATTATGAAAAGCATACATAAACTCGTAAAAATGACGATGTTTAGAATCTATTTGGAAATGGTTTCAAAGTATGTCAGTGGACACCACATATGCAGTTTGTAAGTGTATAACATGCACTAAAAATTCAAAATTTTACTAAAATACTTACCTCTCTCCATACTGTTTTAATTCCCAAAGCTCTAATTTGTCTTCATCAACCCATTCCTCAGTCACTTGTGGATCAGTGCATTGAGGTGACTCGGGCCTTTTTCGCTTCCGCAAACCACTTCGAATTGATGTAAATTCTGCAACACCAAAAACAGTTACATATGATTTTAATAATAACCATACTTTAGAAATATATGTAAAATCTTCAATGATAAAAATGTGTTTGATTTTTATTAGTAACTTCGGTATAAGGTCAATATACAGTGCAAGCTTGCAGAATTGAATAAATTTGATATTACATATATATATATATATATATATATATATATATATATATACAGGGTGGTCCGGTTTTCATTAGCCAGCGTATATCTTCTGAACTATGCAAGATATAGAAAAATTTCATAGGAAAAAGTTTTTTGAATATATTTTCTCTACAAATATAAGGCATTAAGTATTTTTCATGGCCTACTATATTTGAGCAATAATACGTCACTTTGGATTTTTAAATAGAACACCCTGTAAATTTTTTTGAAAAAATACTCTACTTGAAATTGTCTTTACGGCAATATACCATAACCAATGATTTCTCGTCAAAATGTGGTAAATAACTCAAATAATAGAAGTCCATTAGAAAAGTGTGATTATTGTTTATTTACTGCATAAATTAATCAATTGAAATTTATTTTATACATACATCTGAAAATAATAGCTAACAAGAAAACTGATTATCTTAGTAAATGTTCTAATTGTTCACCATTACATTCTAAATATTTATTACCTCGAATAATAAAATTTTTTCTAGCATCTTGCAACATGACCGAGGTCGTGCCGATTAACTCTTCGAGATTTTGAAACAGGATACACTCGGTCTTTTAAAAACCCCAAACAAAGAAGTCCAGAAGTGACAAATCGGGTGATCCAGGAGGCCACAAAATCGGTCCCCTATTACCGATCCCGAGTGTATTCTAACTCTACCCCTTTTCAAAATCTCGAAGAGTTAATCGGCACGACCCCGGTCATGTTGCAAGATGCTAGAAAAATTTTTATTATTCGAGTTAATAAATATTTAGAATGTAATGGTGAACAATTAGAACATTTACTAAGATAATCAGTTTTCTTGTCAGCTATTATTTTCAGATGTATGTATAAAATAAATTTCAATTGATTAATTTATGCAGTAAATAAACAATAATCACAATTTTCTAATGGACTTCTATTATTTGAGTTATTTACCACATTTTGACAAGAAATCATTGGTTATGGTATATTGCCGTAAAGACAATTTCAAGTAGAGTATTTTTTCAAAAAAATATACAGGGTGTTCTATTTAAAAATCCAAAGTGACATATTATTGCTCAAATATAGTAGGCCGTGAAAAATATTTAATGCCTTATATTTGTAGAGAAAATATATTCAAAAAACTTTTTCCTATGAAAATTTTCTATATTTTGCATAGTTCAAAAGATATACGCTGGCTAATGAAAACCGGACCACCCTGTATATATATATATATATATATATATATATATATATATATATATATAGGATTATACAGGATGAATGGTAGCGTTTGTGCAAAAATGAACTGGGAGATAGTACGCTTAATTTGCAACAAAAATTATTAATATGACCCTTGTCCTATCTCGATTGGTTTAGGAGATATGGTTTTTTATTAATAACGCGACTTCTTGCAGTAAAAGTTAAATTTTTCGGCTTCTGATGCAAAAACTAGATAAACAATCAGATTTTCATAAACTACATTAAATTTCCTATAAAAAACAACTATTTCGATTTTTTTAATTTTAAAGGAAACATTTATTATAAGCATTAAAAGGTAAAAAATTCCAAAAGAAATTTTTTTAACAAAGTTTAAAGTAATATTACAGCGAAATTATTTTATCTACAAATGAGCAAATGTCACAAAAACAACCTCACTTCATAAAATTTCCAGCAGTGCGAAACACTTTCTATTTGATTTTTAATTTATTAAATTATTGCCTGCGTAATGCGGAAAAACCTTGTTCGATTATAAGATATTCAAGGCAGTGCGAATTGAAAACAAAAATGTACAGTAATTTTAAGAGCACAGATATGTTCATAGCATGTAGTTGTCACATTGACAGTGTGAAGCATTATCACTGATTAGACAGTTGTATTCGTATAAATTTTTGATACGTACTAAAATACTATCTAAGATGCCTGCTCGTTATAGCAATAAAGAATATGCAGATATGCATTTCATTTATGGTTTTTGTAATGGTAATGCTACAAGAGCACGGGAGGAATATCAACGTCGGTTCCCAAATCGTCCGATTCCCAGTCGCAACATGTTTGCAAGAATGCACCAATGGCTCCTTGATGGAGGAGCATTCCAAGATAGGACAGGGGTCATATTAACAATTTTTGTTGCAAATTAAGTGTACTATCTCCCAGTTCATTTTTGCACGAACGATACCAATCACCCTGTGTATATATATATATATATATATATATATATATATATATATATATATAATAAGATGTATCTGTAAACAAACTCTTATGAAAATAATAAGAGCTTATTGACCTATACAAATCGGGCGAATAGTTGTATAGCCATTAATAAAACAATAGCTTTATTACTTCACAAAGGGAGGAAACATCCACTGATCAGCCAGTTTCAGCTTCCTTAAGTTTCTTCAGAGCGAATTAGTTTCGAACAACCATATCTTGTGGGAAACTAATTCGCCTGAAAATTAGATTTTGTCTCGTAAGATTTTGTAGAAGTTCTCATTTTTGAGATATCTAATTGGTTTCCAGTGTGACTGATAGGATGAAAGAAGTTTGTCAGAATTTGAAACCTAAGAAAGTGGAAATTGCTTCTCAGGAAAGTGTTTATATGGAAGGAGGAAAAAAGGAGAATCCAAAGGCCAAGAAGGAACAGAGTGCAGGAGAGACTCCGAAATAAAAAAACGATGGCTCTGTTATTAGATTAAATAAAAAATATGCAGGAAAAGAGTGAAAAGAATGAAAAAGTATGAAAGAAATGAGTGAAAAAATGAGAAAGGTATGAAAGAAATGGGTGACTAATTTGATAAAAATACTCAGGAGATATGAGCAGAATTTGGAGGAAATACAGCCTAATTGGGAAAAATTTAACTACAGGCTTAAAGGAAACTAATAAAATCATTGAGGAAATGAAATTTGAAATTAGAGGAAAGGTGGTACAAATTTTAGAGGATACGGATGACGTAAAAAGAGGAAATTGTTCAAATAAAGACGAATCAAGGTGCAAGTGAGAAAGAAACAGATGGGAAAATTAAAATAAAAAAATAAATGAAGTAGGGGGAAAGCTGCCATGCTTGTTTTAAAACATTTAAAAATGATTTGGGAACTCTTAAAACAGATGGGGTATAAATTCGAAAATTCAGAAGAAAAAGTAAAAAACATTTATATATATATATATATATATATATATATATACACACAGGGTGAGTTTTTTTTCATTCTCACATGGGCATCTTGGAAACTGTTAGAGATAGAGAGACACTCAAATGGGAAAAGTAATGCGGTTTTGTCTGCTGATTTCGCATGTGCTATTCTTTTCTAGAAAAAATCCACGTATATCTAGATATATTGAAAAAACTAAATATCGCATTTTTTTTCAAATCCATCTGTCAACTTTATTGTTGGCATTAGAGAAATAATTAAATAGGAAACTTGTAGATATTTTTATGCTGAATTAGAATGAGTGATTGAAAAATTTTAATTTTTTTTGTTTCATAGATATGTACATAAACTCAATTTTTTTAAATGGTTGGCTAGGGGCTTGTTTAATAGCTTATGTTCTGCAGATTTTACTGATATAGCACATGATGGAGTTATTCTTCTAAATGGCCGAAATATTATGGTTTTTTGTTTTTATTGTGTATAATTATCAGACCACCCATGAAAAAAATAAAACAAGTCTATAGAAGCCCACTTTGTATTTTGAGGTAACTGTCATTGATATTATTGTTCACATTATTATTAATAATTAGGTTCCTTTATGCTAAAATGAATTATAGTAACGAGGAAAAGCTCGATATGTTAACTTGTTACATTGAGTGTAATAAAAATTCCACTAGAGCAGCAGATTTATATTTTGAACGCTACTTTAACCGCCATCAACCATCTGTTCCGACATTTCGTAACTTGTATATAAATTTAAGAGACTATGGTAGTTTTATACAAAGAAAGGAACAGAATGTACAAAACATTGATGAAAATATGCAAATAAATGTATTAGCTAGCGTTCAGATCAATCCTTCAACTTCTACAAGAGAAATTGCTTTATTCAGTGGAATATCGCAACGATCCGTTGTTCGAGTCCTAAAAAAGCATAAGTTTCATCCATTCAAAATATCAATTGCTCAAACATTGCATTCAGGAGATGAAGACAAGCGGATAAGATTTTGCAGATGGTTTGTGGAGAAGTGTCAGCAGGATCACGAATTTCCATTTACCGTTTTATGGTCAGATGAAACAAGGTACACAAATTGTGGTATCTTTAATAGGTTCAATGAGCATCTATGGATGCAAGAAAATCCGCAAGCAGTTCAGCAACGAAGACCTCAAATAAAATTTGGTTTTAATATATGGTGTGGTGTTCTAGGGACCAATATTATAGGACCTATAATACTTAATGGAAGTTTAACAGGAGAAAAATATTTAAATATGTTGGTAACTAATGTAGAGAATCTTTTAGATGAACTTCCTTTACGAGTGCACGGGGGACTCAAATGGTTCCAGCATGATGGCGCACCGCTGCACAACACCCGTATTGTTACGGATTATTTAAATCGATTATATCGGGATTGGTAGAAATGGTCCAGTTCAGTGGCCACCCCGAAGCCCTGAATTTTCAATATTAGACCTTTTTATACGTGGACATGTGAAAAATAAAATGTATACTAAAAAATTTCATATAGAAGCACAACTACGTGAAGCTGTAATTAATGCTCATAGAGCATTACTGAGCGTTCATTAAAAACAGCAATGCATTCCATTGCTAAAACATGTAGGCTATGTATTAAACAAAATGGTGAGCTTTTTGAGCATTTGTAATTTGTTAATACAATATTTATTCAGTTTGTGTTTGTTCGTATGTTTCCATTTCTTATACTTTAAGGTTTTTGTGATTTTCAAAGTGCATAATATTAAATTGTTTATATATTATTATTGTTATTTGAATGATTTTTTTATAAGTTAATTGTTCCTGTTACCAACATGTTGTTAAAAATAGCTATCAAGTACTGTTATGATAAAGAAATACAGTCGATAAGTGTCCTTTTCTGATTGTATATTGAAACAGCTATTTTATTAAATAAATCTATAAAACCTCAATATTTTGGTCATTTCCAATAGTAACTCCATCATGTGCTATATCAGTGAAATCTGCACAACATACGCTATTAAACAAGCCCATAGCCAACTATGCTTTACATTTAAAAAAATTCAGGTTATGTACATATATATGAAACAAAAAAAATTAAATTTTTCCAATCACTCATTCTAATTCAGCATAAAAATATCTACAAGTTTACTATTTACATTATTTCTCTAATGCCAACAATAAAGTCAACAGATGGATTTGAAAAACATTGCGATATTTAGTTTTTTCAATATATCTAGATATCCGTGAATTTTTTCTAGAAAAGAAAAGTACATGCGAGATCAGCAGACAAAACCGCATTACTTTTCCCATTTGAGCGTCTCTCTATCTCTAATGGTTTTCAAGATGCCCATAGTGAAAATAAAAAAAAACTCACTCTATATATACAGCGTGATCAAAACAATAGGTAACGAAAGGGAAACTTTTTTATTATGCATCTTAGAGGAAAAAGTTGCTGGGCAAAAAAGTCCTGCTTTATCTTAAATTAATAACAGCATGTATATTTTCAACAAACTTTAACTCGTTACTGAAATTTTTCTGTCCGTTTGTTCAGTCGGTCATACATTTTTTCGAATTCTAATATTTTGACTTCTAAATCTTAACGAATATGTATGGATTACAGCGGAATTAAAAATTTTTGATTTTAGATTTGAATTCAACATAAAAAAATACACAAAAAATTGTATTACGAAAACTTTGTGCCTGTTAAGATAAAAAAAGTTATGGGGGTTTAATGTTTCTCCTGGCAATGCTAGCGTACCCATTTTTAACTGGTAAACTTTTAATAAAATTCATAAATCACGTTACCCGTTTTGTGAGTTTAGTTTTTGTTTCGTAATTTAGTTTTCAAGTGTCATTGTAATAGACGTTACATTACTTATGCCGTTTACCATCATAATAATAGGTAACAAAGGGGAACCTTTTTTATTATACATTTTAGAGAAAAAAGTTGTTGGGCAAAAAGGTCCTGCTTTATCTTAAGTTAATAACAGCATGTATATTTTCAATGTACTTTAGCTCGTTACTGAAATTTTTCTGTCCGTCTGTTCAGTCGTTCGCACATTTTTCGAATTTTAATATTTTGATTTTATAATCTTAAAGAAACCCGGTAAAAAATATTTAATAAGTACACATAAATCCAAACATCCCTTTGGGATAAAGAAGTGATTTTAAAGTTTTAAATTGTAATTATCATACATTTGCTGTTGAAGTATTTAAAACTTTTCTTAAATAAATCGAATTTTCTAATTGCAAACATAAATTTACTAATATATAAAAAGTTATGCTTCCACAGATCCCCAGCTGCCGGGATACACTTTTCAGTTCTCTTACGCATTTCCTGGGTAGCATTTTTTTATTATTTGTGGTGGCATATTCTGGCATTCATGAAGTATTCGTTCTATCAACTCGTTTCTCGAATGTGGTCGGTTGGCATATACTTTTGTTTTAAATAACCCCACAAGAAGTAGTCTAGTGGGGTTAAGTCTGGTGATCTGGCTGCCATTTAACTATTGCTAAATCATTACCTGAACAACGGCCAATCCATTTGTTTGGGAAATGATTGTTAAGCCATTCTCTTACTGAAACTGAAAAATGTGCATGTGCTCCATCCAGCTGTAGAATCATTTTGTACCTTTTTGTTAAGATCATCCTGCACTTCTTCAAATTTATTTTCCAAAACGTGTAAAAGCGTCGCACCATTAACATTTCCTTCAAAAAGGAAAGGTCCAATTAGGCGATTCCCCATTAGGCCACACCAAACATTGACTTTTTCTGAATATTGATTGCGACACTCAATTATCCAATGAGGGTTCTCTCTACTCCAATGCCTTGAATTTTGAGAACAAACTAAACCGATAGTGGTAAATGTAGTTTCATCTGAATACATAATTTGATTCCAAAAATTTCTATTTTCTTGCAGTTTTTCAATTAACCCTGCACTAAATATCAAACGTAAATCCCGATCCCTTTCTAGTATAGTATTTCGGATCTACATTCTTTTGCCATATGTACGAACTTATAGCATTTATAACACTGTACAACATTCATGTGATCAAAGAATTTATGTAATTTCCACCCAATAGTAAACTTATCTTTTTTTGTATTAACGATATATATATATATATATATATATATATATATAATATATAAAAGATAAGTTGACTATTGGGTGAAATTACATAAATTCTTTGATCACATAAATGTTCTACAGTGTTATAAATGCTATAAGTTCGGACATATGGCAAAAGAATGTAGCACATGATTAAGGGTGCAAAGTTATACTCGATATATATATATATATATATATATATATATATATATATATATAAAGTAAGTAAGTAAGTAGATTTATTGCATAACTCAATATAGGTTAATAAAGTATAAAACAAAATATTACACTATAAAGCAAATTATTAAGATACAGTTAATAATATAATTAGTTTTCATTTCTACAACTTAAAATATATTTTTAAATTACTCTTGAATTTTCTTTGAGAAAGGATTATAGTGACTCAAATTCAAGTACAAGGGCATCTGT
The DNA here is from genome assembly GCA_036346225.1 of Platerodrilus igneus. NCBI lineage: Eukaryota > Metazoa > Arthropoda > Insecta > Coleoptera > Lycidae > Platerodrilus > Platerodrilus igneus. The sequence continues at coordinate 5,105,379 of JARFIW010000671.1, forward strand.
CGTTTAGCCTAATTAGCTCATCAGGACAGTAGCAAAGTTGTAAATTTAACACAGCACCTTATGAGTACAGCATCACCTAGCTCACAATTTTGCTTAGCAGTTTCACCTGACATTGCAAGTTTTAACAACAGTCGACACGGAGGAGATCGGTTCAACTGCCTTTTTCCATAGCCAAAGTTATATTTAAGAGATCATTAAACAGTGGTTCAGTGACCAGTGCCTTAATTCACAGAGAGCAAGTTGTAAGGTGTCTGTGTTAAATTTTACAACTTTGCTACTCCTGTCCTGATGAGCCCCAATTAGGGCGAAACGCCGACAGGATGCCCTTGTGGCTGAATTTGAGTCACTTGCCAATAATTCCTTTTACTTTGTTTAATTTAAGACTCATTAAACCTACTTTTCTCTTAAATATAACTTTGGCTATGGAAAAGGCAGTTGAACCGGATCTCCTCCGTGTCACTGTTGTTAAAACTTGCAATGTCAGGTGAAACGACACGAAGACACAAATTGTGAGCTAGGTGATGCTGTACTTCCCATAAGGTGTCTGTGTTAAATTTACAACTTTGCTACTCCTGTCCTGATGAGCCCCAATTAGGCGAAGCGACAGGATGCCCTTGTGGCTGAATTTGAGTCACTGCCAATAATTCTTACTGTTTAATTTAAGACTCATTAAACCTACTTTTCTCTTATATATATATATATATATATATATATATATATATATATATTATTTATTGATCACTACGTTTCGAGTATAACTTTGTACCCTTAATCATGTGCTACAAAAATGTGATAAAAACAGTTATTGATATACAAATATTTGTTTTACTTTCATTAAAGTGGATTGAATATAAATTTAAATAAAAATTAAAACTATTGTACTGTCATTAAAATGTCAATTAATTAAAAGATTATGTATATATACATGCTGATAGCATTGAGTATACCTGTACTGTAAAATTATTTTTGTTATTAATTGAAAACTGACAAAGGTCTAGCCAATAATAGTTGAGATTTTGTAGTTAAACTGGTTAGTTGGTCATGTAGTAACTTGTTTTGAAAAATATAAAGTTAATTATTATTGTTGGTAGTGAAGAGTAATGATTATATAGAACTTAAATTTTGAATATCTGATTTTTCGTTCAAGCTGGTTTTTCTTTTTTAATGTGATAAGCTTCCAAAAATAAGCGATGGGAATACATTTCTTTTGTTTCTAGAATGACAACTTCAGAATATTTTGGTTTGTGTTTTTGGAATATAGATACGGACCATATATCAAAAAAATATATATTTTTCGTGAATGATAACCAGTTTATTCAAGGATTTAATTCTGCACATTTTCATTGCTTTTATATTTGTTATTACCTCTATGTTCTTATACACTTCCTTGAAGAATCCCAATCTAATCGGTAATCTACCTCCTTTCCACTCCTAATATGAAAAGGTTGATTTAACGTAGAGAATCAAAGGTTAAGTATGGTGCACTTGATAACGCCATAAAATTGTAAATTGCTACAAAATATATTTATTATAGCGATAAAAATATTCTCTCATTGGTTGCAAACTCACTTTATTGTTCTGTAATGTGAAACGAAGTGGTCTTCAGAAAATCATCCAAGGTATATTGCCAAAATCGTCCATTCCTTGAATTTTTGCTGCATGATTAGCAAGTAGGAATATCCCATACTTTGAGATGAGTTTCAATTAGCATTAAAAGGTCAAAAAAATGGTAAGGCACTGGATACAGATAAGGTGCAAGCAGAAACTCTAAAAGCTGCTGGACAAGCTGTAACAGAACGTCTCTTCCAACTTGTAAGCTACATGTATGAGGCGGGCGAGATACCCACAGATTTCAAACGTAACATTATAGTCACTATACCAAAAAATAAAGGCTCGGATAGATGTGAAAATTTTCGAACAATAAGTTTGGCAGCACATGTGTCAAAAATATTAACCAGAATTGTAGAAAGACTAATGGAAAAACGAGCTGAAGAAATACTAGGAAAAGACCGATTTGGGTTTAGGCGAAACAGGGGAACGTGGGAGGCTATTTTACCTATGAGGGTGATAATGGAGGAAACAATAGAAAAAGAGAAAAGTGTGTATATAGGGTTTGTAGATCTGGAAAAAGCATTTGACAATGTAAAATGTAAAAAGTGTTCGAAATACTCAAAATGATTGTGATGAGTTTTAGAGATAGATGGATACTACATAGCTTATACAAATAGCAAATAGCAGTAATAGAATTAGAGCAGGAACATACAGAAGTAAATACTAGGAAAGGGGTGAGACAAGGTTGTACCCTATCCCCTAACTTGTACATCGAAGAGGCAATGAAAATTGTCAAATGCAAGAAGACATTTGGAATTATTATGCAGGGACAAAAAATTGATATTCTTAGATTTGCAGATGATATAGCTATATTAGCATCTAGCAGGGAAGAGTTAGAAGTTGCTCTTAATAAAATGGAAAGTTCTAACAGAGATATGGTATGAAAATTAAGAAAAATAAAACAAAAGTACTAGTAAGCAGAAAAAGGGAAATAAATTAAAAAGTGGAATACAAATAGGTAACGAGAACTTATAAGAGGCTAAGGATTTCTGCAACCTAGGAAGCCTAATGATGCAAGATGGGAAGAATGCAAAAGATATCAAACAAAGATTAATACAAGGTTGTGCTACATTTAACAAGAAAAAGCAACAACTGTGTTCAAAGACAACAGACATAGAAACAAAGAAAAGATTGCTTAAAACATATGAGTGAAGCACAGGCACTGCGCGGCTGTGAAATCTGGACAGTAGGTGAAGCTGACAGGAAAAAAATAGAAGCCTTTGAAATGTGGTGCTACAAATGTACGATGAAGATATCGTGGACAGACAAAGTTAAGAACAAAGAGGTATTAGAAATTATAGGAGAAGCAAGAAATATGTGGAAAACAGTAAAAAAATAGAAGAGATAGGATGGTAGGCCACATACTAAGGCATGAGGGAATAGTGCAGAATATAGTAGAAGCAGAGATACGAAAAAAAAGAGGTAGAGGTAGACCTAGGTTAGACTATTGCACACAGATAGTGTAAGATGTAGGCCGTGCAGGCTAGCTCAGAATAGCAATCAATGAAGAAACACACCCAAACAGTTCCAAGATGGTAAACCTAATGATGAAAAAAATAACTGTACTTACATCTGATGATTATTATAAGCAACTATAGGTATGTCTAAGTGTTGGAGGATCTTTGGTAGCCACAGGATACTTAACTCTCTAGGCTGTGGGAATGTCAGAGAACTATGTAAGCTAGCTCAAAATAGAAATTAGTGAAGGCGCGTGTCCAACCATTTTCAAGACAAAAAACCTAATGACGAAAAAATAATTGCACTTAAATCTGATGATTATTATAAACAACTACGAGCATTGGTTTTGAAATATTTTCAACTAATGTTGATTGTGCAAAAAGATATATTGGTAAACTATTAATTCGGCAAATGTTCAAGTGTTGGGGGATTTTGGTAACCGCAGGCTGCTTACTTCACATACTACTGAATGTTGGAGAAATAGGGTATATACTTGTAAACATTAGAAGGGGAACCAAACTACATCTAACAAGAAATAGTAGCAACTATGTTCGAAGATAACAAGGAGATAACGAGGAGAAAATTGTCGAAAGCAAGTGTGTGGAGCACAGCACCGTACATCTATGAAATAGAGGCAGTAGCAGAAGCAGACAGAAAAACGGTAGAAGCCTTTTGGAATGTTGTGCTTCAGATGTATGAGGATGATAGCATGGACATACCAAGTTAATAACAAAGAGGTTATACAAATTGTAGGGAAACAAAGATACTGTGGAAAACTAAAAAAAATAGGAGAAATAGAATGACAGGAGACGTTCTAAGGCATTTTTGAGGAATAGTATGGAATATATTACAAGCAGAGATAGGAAAAAGGAGGTAGAGGTAGACCTAGATCAGACTATTGTACGCAGATAGTGATCTGTAAATTTCAAGGAAATATACAAGCAGAGATAAGAAAAAAGAGGTAGAGGTAGCTCTAGATAACACTATTGCCCACAGATAGTGAAAAATGCAGACTGTGAAAATTTCAGGGAAATGTGTAGGTTAGCACAGAATAGGAAACAATAAGGGCACACGTCTCACCAGTTCCAGGACTGAAGCCCTAATGATGATATTTAGTAAACACTATGTATTGGCATAATCAGTATCAGGATGAGTAAACAATGCAAGCTGCTTAATAATTGATTCTGCTGGAGTGAAAAGTAGGGTTTGAGTCTCGATATATTCACTACCACTTTCCATATAGAGTAAATTTGGCAACCCTAAGTGCTGTTAATGTTGTGATTCTTAAGGTGGCTTTACATTATGCGATTTTGATGCAATTAAATACAGATGCAACATATTGTGCATGCCTTCGAGCAAGTTTTTAGTCAGCTACTGCAACTTCAAATAAAATGAACATGTTCTATGTTTTGGCAATTTTTATGCAATTTTGATAATTTTTTTTAGTGCTAAGTTAGATACCAAATTAGAAATAAAATTATAAAAAGCATAACATGACCTATATTTTAATGTCTGTTTGTTTAACAACATAAATAATGAAAATGCAAGTTAAATAATTATTACATGATTAATTTTGATGCTAATGATTGCTATTAGTATAGTTTCGATAAAATGTTTATTTTCATTTGTTGATAACACTTCCCATCAAACTAAAATTGCATACAAATTTCATAATGTAAAGCCACCTTTATTATTTTCTTAAGTTTCTCTCAATTTTTTTTTATAGAAAAAAAATAGAAAATCAGAAATTCTGGCAACGAAAGCCTCCAACAATAAATATATATATATATATATATATATATATATATATATATATATATATATATTCAGTCCATATGAACAGATTACCCCATACTACTTGCTATTTATGTCGAAAAAGTCAACTATGTAATATGGTCACATAATTATACAGAGTGTCTCATATACGAGGGGATAACATTGTTTTATCAGAAACAGTAAGAGATACAGAGTCAGTTAAATGGGAAAAACAGTTGCATACTTCGGAGTATATTAAAATAGTTTTAAAAATTCACTCTCATGCCGTTCTCAAGTTATATAGGGAAAGCCAAAAATATCATTTTTTATTTGTGAAGCCTATCGATTCTATTTCAATAAATAGAAAAGGAAAAATATTTTGATATAAAATTTTGAATAAAATGGTGTCATCAAATCTTCACTGCAGTGTTTCGTTACTTCAGGAGCCCCATCAACTTAATTTTTTTAAATATGAACCTGTGTTTTTATTATAATAATCAATAAATCATTTGCCTGTATAACTTATGACATGAGATAAGGTTAATTTTTAAAACCATTTTAATACTCCCATGTAGGAAACTTTTTTTCTTCATTTAATTGACCCTGTCTCTTACAGTTTCTGATATAGCAATGATATCCGTTTATATGAGACATTCTGTATAATTTATTTAAGTTGTCCAATAACCATATGTTAAACATAAGTAACGCACAATCGTAAAGTGAAACACTATCTACAGTATTTAGTCACTCACCTCTAATAGTTTTTGGTAATTCCAATGGAATAACCACTTTTCTTCTTAAATACTGTGCTTTTTCTAAAAATGGACCAACATATCTATGTTTAAGAAGTTCAAGAGATAAAATTTCTGTTTCAGTAGTAATTTGATGCTTTCCCTCGATATTTGGTGCTCTAGCTTGCATATCATCCCATCGTAAGCAAGACCACATAATTCGTAGTTGTAAAGCAATGCCAGAAAGAGACCGCCCATTAACTGTGCGATATAACCAACAAGTTTTAAATAAAGGTCTTGCACACGGATATGGCCAAGCTACATTATTGGGCTTGGCAAGATGATGAAAGCCATTGATGTATATACGACCACCACTTCGTCCTAACCTGTGTAATTCTTGGTAATGTATCATAAGAATAGATTTAACACCTCTCTTATTCTGGAATGTAGCACTTACAGGATACTTAATACCTTGTTTCTTTTTACGTTTTTCTTGAAGAGAATAAGGCAGTCTTTTAAGATAGACTTTTCCAGACGAACATGTACCTGAATATACCCTTTCTGTACCATCTTCTGCATATTCTGCTTTTAGAACGATATCCTCACGTTTTGCATTAGGTTTACATGTGCCAAATCTTCTATTTCTTTGTGCTCTATAAATAGGAAATTTCCCATTTAAGGCATTATTATTATGAAAAGATGATGTAACCCCATTATCAGTAGAATCTAATGTCTCTCTCAAACCACCATTAATAGTTGTAACACCTTCATTTACTTTAAACTCAGTTTTCTTGCTTTTTGAAGATATATTGCCAACAATCATTTCATTTATTGCATCTGGCGACATAGCTTCCATATCAACATCTTCATACTCTGTGTTTTGTTTATGCACTATATTTTCCAGACCTTTATTTTTACTCAATTCAAGATCAATATCCATTTTAGAATCATCATCCTCCTTTTCTTCAATCTTATTTACTTCAAAGTTAGTTTCTTCTTTTACTTCAATCACTTTGCTTTTAATGTAAGGGGGGTCGATTTCATCCCCACAGATAGAAGCCTTTTTAAGTGCATTTACTAGTTCTCGGCATATAGTAGCCTCATCAAGATTTACCTTCTCAACCACTGTTTTTGAAACTGTAACTGGTTTTTTCCTAGTTAAACCCATTATATCTGGCATCTTCAAAGAACTTTGAACACTTGTATGTAAATTTGCTTTTCGTAACAGTGCTAGTAACTCTCTACGGACCTTATTCCTTTGTAAACAAAATGGCGAATAACAATTGCTTAAAAGATTGGACGAATTTGTGTTACAGCCTTTTGAATAACACTGATAATCTTTTGCCAATTTAGAGATAGTTGAGTAATGAATACGTAAAATTTGAATTTTTTTAGTAATGGCGTTAAACAGGTCACGATTTACCTGAGTATTTTGTTGGTTACCCATAAATGAAAATTTTCCACTGATCATATTATTTAATTGTCTGTCAATGCCATTTTCATTATCTACAACATCAACGTCATCATTTATAACTATAATATCATCTTCATTTTGAGATTCGTCTGTTGTTGACTTCTGAGAAATCTTTTTCTCCTCAAGAACTTTAAGATGAAGACGTCTTGAAAGAAAATCATCCAATTGAGACTTTCTAGCAACTTTTGGATATAAATGTCTGCCAGGATGTAATAAACCTCGAGAAACATCAATTTCCTCTAGATTTGTTAAAGGTGGAATTATTCTGAGGCAGTTCAAAATAGAGTTACCTAAAACAAAGAAATGTAGAGCTATTAGTATTGATTAATACATAAAAATTTAGTGTAATTGGTAAAATTAGAACAACATAATGCACAAAAAGTTAAGAATTGAAATAGATTGCCAAAGTAACAGGATTTATATTATATATTATATTAAAAATAATTCTGAAATATGGTGGTAATTTCCAAAGTAAGCCATTTTTGAAAAGATCCCCTTAGTAAAGGTCCCCAAGACACTATCAAACATTTTTATTTTTCATAATTTACTTTATAATTACCAATATGTAAGTAGTATTTTTAAGAATGTTCCAAAAATGATAGCAATGTTATTTATATAGCACTATATATGATTAAAGTATTAGATAATAAGATCTAAGAGATAGCTATAGGAGGGAACAAAGAAAATAGATGGAAAGAAATGGAAAGGGCTGTACATGATACTGCAACACAGACTATAGGTAAGAAAAAAGTAGAAGCGAGAAAACCACGGATAACAAAGGAGATATTAGATTTAATAGATAATAGAGGAAAGCTTAAACCTTTCAGAGAATTGGATAGTGAAAGTAAGCAAAAATATAATAGAGTTAGAAATAAGATAGTACTTGAGTGTAGAAAAGCTAGAAATAAACGGATGGAGGAGAATTGTAAGGGAATACAAGATGATTTGAGAGTAGGTAAGACAAACAGGGCTTACAAATTATTATCCCAATCCCCAAAAAGCCAGGAGCTGATAGGTGTGAGAATTTTAGAATGGTTAGTTTAACTTCCCAAGCTTCCAAATTCCTAACAATAATAATTAAAAATAGAGTAGAAGCTTTGACTGAGAATTACTTGGGCGAAGACCAATATGGTTTTCGTAAAGACAGAGGGATTAGAGAACCGATACTAATGATTGGGGTAATTATCAAAAAAATAAAAAGACTCATTTCGTGTTTGTAGATTTAGAAAAAACATTTGATAGAGTTAAATGGATTGTTATATTCAGAGTTTTGCGAAAAATAGGAGTCTCTCATAGGGATAGAAAAGTTATTTACAGTCTATATAAAAACCAAAGCGTAGTAATTAGATTTAATGAAATAGAAAAGGAAGCTAAGATTAGAAATGGTGTTAGACAGGGCTATATACTATCTCCCTTGATTTTTAATGTTTATATTGAAGAAGCTTTAAACTTAGCTAGAGAAAGAAAAAAGATAGGTATTAGTGTACAGGGACAGAAAATAGACATGTTACGTTTTGCAGATGATACAGCGATTATAGCAGAGTCTAAAAAAGAATTAGGAGAGTTTTTAAATATTTTAGATGAGATACTACAGAGTAACTATAGTATGAAAATTAACTCAGAAAAGACAAAGATAATGACAAGTGAGTTACGGCCTAGTTCTAAACCAAAATTAGAAATAGGTAATACCGAATTAGAGGAGGTAAATGAATTTTGCTATTTAGCTAGTATAATTACAAAGGACATACGTAGCAGAAGGGATATAGTAACTAGAATAGCTCAAGCTAGAAAAATGTTTTTAAAAAAGAAAGACTTACTAATAGCTAATATAATTAGTTTAGATAATAGAAATAGTTTCTTAAAGTCGTACGTTTGGAGCATTCTATTATACGGTAGTGAGACTTGGATAATTAAAGAGGTAGATAAGAAAAAGATAGAAGCTTTGAAACTTGGTGTTATAGAAGAATTTTAAAGATTAGTTGGACAGATAGAGTAACAAATGAGAAAATTTATAGAAGGATAGGTAAGGAGCCCTGTATGTGGAAACAATTAAAGGTCAGGAGAGATAGAATGATAGGGCACCAGTTAAGATATGAGGAACTATTTAGTAAGGTCTTAGATTATAGACTACCAAATAAAAATAGAGTAGGAAGACCTAGACAAAGCTATATTAGTCAAATTATTAGAGATTTAGGTTGTGAAGTGTATGTAGATCTTTTTAAACTAGCTCAGAATAGAAAAGAATTTAGAGCTGCGTCAAACCGACCTTAAGTAAGTTCGAAACCAAAACAAAAATAAATAAATAAATAAAAATTAGTTAACTAGATGTCACTATGACATAACTCACAATTAGTTAGTGGTCTAGCAAGTTGGTAGTGATTCGTTGCTTAAGCCTTACCATAACATATAATCTAATAAACGTCACCATGACAACTCACAGATAGTTAGCGGTCTGCCATGTTGGCAGCGATTCGCTGCTTAAGCCTTACCAAAACATATAATTTAACAATTTTCCTTTTTTTTTTGGAGGGGATAACCAATTAATATTTCATTTCCCTATAATTGGGAATCATGTAAACATGTTGGAGTTCTTTAACAATCATCAGATTGCTAATATCTATGTAGGGCCAGGTATATAAGAAATAGATAGAAGAGTATAGGAAAACCTAGACTAAGCTATATTAGTCAAATTATTAGAAATTCAGGCGGTGAAGGGTATTTAGAAGTTTTTAGATTAGCACAGAATAGAATTGTCTTTAAGAACTAAAATCACAGTCTACAAGCCATTCATTCAACCACAATTTGACTACTGCGCAACAATACTATATTTATTAGACCAAAATAAGTACTCTTCAAAAACTACAGAACAGAGGTTTAAGAATCATACTGGAATGTAGCAAAAAGACTAACATTAAAAAAATGTTAATCACCCTAGAATGGCTATCGGTTACTGAAAAAATTGAATATTTAACAATGATATTTATTTTTAAAATTATCAATGGATTAATTCCAAGTTATTTGATGAGTTTATTGTTTATGCCAACCAAATACATAACCACGAAACTAGGTCACAATGCAATTTATATGTTGCAAGGACCAAATTGAAAACACTGAATTCAATATTCTTTAAAGGTCTGATTAAATATAATACCTTACCAAAAGACATTCGAGACTGTAATACATTGATATCTTTTAAAGGGAAACTAATGAAAAAACTAAAACCTAACTAAAATGTAAGTACTTTATAAAATAAATCAAATGCCTAAACTTGGTAGGAGTAATTATAATTTTCAAACTTCTAGTTAAGTAATAGTTGCTTTTACTGATACTTAATTTTTCTTTTTGGGCTTGAGTAACTTCTAAGTAACACTAAATGTATTTGTATTTACATCTACTTAAATTATGAAAGCATGTTCTATTTATTTTTCTATTTTAATGTATTGTAATATTAGGATTACCTACTTTAAATAAATATTATTATTATTATTATTATTAGTAATAAATACATATTAAATGAGTTAGAGCTGCGTCAAACCAACCTTAAGTAAGGCCGAAAACAAAATGATGATAACATGATTAAAAACGATAAATATAATTTATATTTAAAAGCATACGTGTGTGCGTGCGTGCATGCATGCGTGTATATTGTATTATACAGGGTGTTTCAAAATTGCACAGCACTATTTTAAGGGAGTGTTTTTTAGCACAAAATAAACATAAAACTTCTAATAAACATATGCCCTAAAATGTACCCCTATGGAGTGGTGAGGTGATTATGTATCTACTATGTATTACCTTTGTTATGTTTAAACACTGTGTAAGTTACTAATATGTGTTACTAGTTCTGTTAGTTTTTGTGTAAATTGGTACTTTGAAGACACTTTAATTTGTTGTATCATGGGAGACACCACAAACTTGTTCACATTTGCAGAACAAACAGACATGCTGTTAGTTTATGGTGAAGTACAGAGAAATGGCGCTGCTGCAGTTCGCAGATACCAAGAACAATTTCCAACTAGAAGGATACCAAATCATAGAACATTTCAATCCATGGAAACACGTCTTAGGGAAACTGGCATGCTAAAACCTACACGAGTAAATGCTGGTCGACAAAGATTTCGACGAGATGTAAATGTTGAAGAACAAATACTCAATGCTGTTCAGTTATCTCCTAGTACTAGCACCAGAAGATTGTCTCTTCGTTTTGGTGTTTCATCTGCAAGCGTTTGGCGAATATTGCACGAGCAGCAACTGTACCTATTTCATATGACATCTGTGCAAGATTTGTTACCGCAAGATTACATCAAACAAACCAATTTTTCGCAGTGGTTAATTCGAAAATGCACACGACATCGTAACTTCTTGACCCGCTTGCTAGTGACTGATGAATCTACCTTTACAAGAAACGGAACTACCAATTTTTGCAATACCCGTACTTGGGATGAAGAAAACCCCCATACCACTGTCACAAATCATAATCAGAATACATTTTCCTTAAATGTCTGGTGTGGACTTCTTGGGGACAATCTCATCGACCCCTTCTTTTTACCATGTAGACTTTCAGGAGTGTTTTATTTGAATTTTCTGCAAAATAATCTTTATGAGCTGTTAGAGGATATTCCAATTCCCGCTAGATGTGGGATTTGGTTTATGCATGACGGTGTCCCAGCCCACTTCTCTCATATTGTCACTGACTATTTAAACGCAGAATATGGTAACTGATGGATTGGTCGAAATGGACCGGTTAAATGGCCACCTCGATCTCCCGATCTAACACCGTTAGATTATTTTGTTTGGGGTTGGATGAAGACTATAGTTTAATCTAAGCCTATCTACACGCAAGAGGAGTTAAAGAATCGGATCGTGGAGGCTGCTGATACTATTAAGAATCGTCCTGATGTTATAAGACTTGCCAGAGAGCAATGGATTCGCCGTGCTGGAAGCTGCATACAACAAAATGGTGGGCATTTTGAACAGTTACTTTAAATGTTTAATTGTAATAAATATTTTCAACTCTCAACATATATGTAGGTATGTAACGTATCATAGGGTGCAACGGGTCAGTTGCACCGTCACAATTTCTTTGGTTAGTCAACCATATATGCATTATATTAAAAGAATATGTTAGTTAGGCAACTTTAAACACACAAGGCTTTCCTATTATGTTAGACAAAGAATAGGTTTTCTCTGTCATAATTACAACAAGTTGTAGTAGGGAGTTATGTGTTGTGGTACTCTGCGCCATAAGTTAGTTAAGGGTAGCCCTCTTCTTCTTCTTCCTGTTTTAAGCACCTTTAACAATGGATCGAGTATCATTTTCTTTGTGGCGACGCCATTACCAGAATATCAAATATTTCCTATATTTGATAGTAAATTATATTCTGAGTAGCCAGATAGGGGTATGTGGAATTTTATTATTATTTATTTGTTTACCTGCATTTTTATATTACAGCACTCATGGCAAGGTCAGCTAACACTGAAATGTGATCATTTAATTTATTTACGCGACCAATGGTTTTATTCGGCCGCCTGTGTGATTTATGCAAGTCCGGCATCTGGAAAGCTGTTTCTAGTAATTTGGATTCGGATACTTGCCTTTGCAAGCAGCTTAGGGGAGATTTTCACAAAGGCAGATTGGTACAAAAAGAAATGGAACTTTATTTCCATATGCCAACTATTCAAGTAGGCCGTTTAAAAACCTCGAATTGGCGTTTTATTTAATACATAATGTTCATTTATGTTTTATTTGTTACCATTTAAATTATTGTTAATTTACAGTAAGCTTTCCAAGGTGGTTGACTACAAGGGTCAAGGTTATCAGCAATAATTAATGTGTTCGCACAAGAACAAACAATAATCTGTCGTCAAGGTGGTTGACCTTCTGCTCTGGCTATCTATTAATAGTACACCTGCCAACAGGTATTTATTTTTATGCATTTAATTTAAAACTGAACAGATGATTTACTCTACTAAACTAGAAGCCTTCAGCTTTATGAGTTTGATTTAATTTATTCCACTAATATCATATTATTACTTTTTAATTTATAACTAACAAGTTATTGTTAGAAATGAGCTCATTTTATTTGCTCCATTTTTGTTCATGTAAATGATTTTTTCATGATATCCTAAGAAGTAACTAAATATTTATTTACTGAATAAAAATATTTGTCCATTTCGAATGGACCTGCACCTTGCCGAAGTTCTAAATTACTAGAACAGGTGAAATGGCTTGCGTGTTCTAATGAGCTAAAGAGCCAAACTTCAGGTCCAACCAAAGTAGTAGGGTCGTTAGTGAGGAACCAGACTAAGACAGGTCCCCGAAAGAGGGCAGCGGCTCTTTCGGTACTTAGATTGGCAGAGACCATAGGGGTCGGTATGGCAGTCTAAGACACACTACCGCGATGTGGAAGGCAACGGGAAACCACCACATTATCTCCCAAGTACACATTACATTTGATTTTCCAATGCTCCACCCGAAGGTACTACATTGGCCAGGAAGCGAGTTTTTTTACCCGGAAAATTTTGAATTTTGCCGAACCCTTGCTGTTCCAAGCAAGGTAGGGATCTTTAACGTGCGTGACAACACTCACGCACGGGACCTCCATTTTACCTCTCATCCGAACAAGGGTGTATTTTTGTGAAAAATGCTCGCCTAACATTTTTCAAGCGGACCGTGTCGGGATTCGAACCCGGGACCTTGGGCGTAGTAGTCACACACATACCACTACGCCACGGAGCCGCCTCCCAAGTACACAGCGCTTAAATTGTAACAAACATGATGGCATTCTCTGGGGTAAAAGATTCCGAGTTAAAATAGTCCCCATTCGGATCTCCGGAGGGACTACTTGGAGGATGCGATCGGAAAGTTAAAAATAAGAGTCGGGAACATTTTGCGAGTCGGAGCGTGGAATGTTAGAAGTATGAAGCAAGTAGGTAAGCTAGAGAACCTAAAAATCGAAATGAATAGGTTATCACTAGACATAGTAGGGATCAGCGAAGTTCGGTGGCCAGAGGCGGGGGATTTTTGGAGTGGAGACTTCACGGTAATTCATACAGGAACAGAGGACGGAAATTTGGGTGTGGGGATAGTTATGCGGAAAAAGATAGGATACCGTGTAGAAAATTACTTACAAAAAAACGAAAGAGTACTCATGGTTAGATTAGAATCTAAACCGGTAAACACAGTAATAATACAAGTATACATGCCCACCTCTAGCTACAGTGACGAAGAGGTAGAAGACATCTACAAAGATATCGAAGACATATTAAGATACGTAAAAGGACATGAAAATTTAATAATTACGGGGTATTTTAATGCTGTGGTAGGTGAGGTGAGGGTAGGGTAGGAGCGGTAGTAGGTTTATTTGATTTAGGCACGAGAAACGACAGGGGAAATAGGCTGGTAGAATTTTGCGACAAGAACAATTTAATCATCACAAACACATTATTTCAACATCATGCTAGAAGACGATATACGTGGAAGATGCCAGGAGATATAGGACGATATCAAATAGATTACATTCTTGTTAGACAACGGTTTAGGAATCAAGTAAAAGACTGTAGAAGCTACCCAGAAGCAGATATAGATACTGACCACAACATCGTAATTATAAAGGCCGCATTTAAATTTAAAAATCTGAAAAAAGGAACAGAAAAAGGCACTTGGGCTTAGAGAAACTAAAAGATAAAGATATTCAAGTAAGATTCGAAAAAAAGTCAAATGAATTGCTGAATGATATCGAGAAAATATCTGAAACTAAGGAAGTAGAAACAGAATGGAATAACATTAAATCCAGTCTAGACATGGCGGCCAGAGATATTTTGGGGTATACACAAAAAGAAAATAAGAAACCATGGATAACAAAGGATATCCTGAATTTAATAGAAGAAAGACGAAAATACAAAAATAAATCAGACAAAACAGGAAAACGGAGATACAAAGCCATAAAATAGGAAATTATTCGAAAATGCAGGAAAGTTAAAGAACAATGGATTGATGAAAAGTGCAAAGAAGTACAAACTAAGATGGAAATAGGAAAGACAGACGAAGCATACAAATTAATTAGAATGAATTTTAGGATATAAAACCGTATAGCAAAAATATAAGGGACGACAAGGAAACGTCATTATAGAAAACGAGAGAAAGTAAGTAGATGGCAAGAATATATAGGAATTTATATGCAGGAGAGGAACTAACTGCATTAGAACAGGAATCAGACATTGAAAATGATGACTTGGGATATCCTATACTTCGAGACGAGTTTGAATTAGCATTAAAGAGTCTGAAAAATGGTAAGGCGCCGGGTACAGATAAGGTGCAAGCAGAAACTCTAAAAGTCGCTGGACAAGCAGTAACAGAACGTCTCTTCCAACTTGTAAGCTATATGTATGAGACAGGCGAGATACCCAAAGATTTCAAACGTAGCATCATAGTAACTATACCAAAAAAGAAAGGCGCGGATAGATGTGAAAATTTACGAACAATAAATTTGACAGCACACGTGTCAAAAATATTAACTAGAATTGTGCAAAGACGAATGGATAAGCGAGCTGAAGAAATACTAGGAGAAGACCAATTTGGGTTTAGGCAAAACAGGGGAACACGGGAGGCTATTTTAGCTCTGAGAGTGATAATGGAGAAAACAATAGAAAAGGAAAGCATGTATATAGGGTTTGTAGATCTGGAAAAGCATTCGACAATGTAAATTGGAAAAATGTTTGAAATACTCAAAAAGATTGGAATGAGTTATAGGGATAGACGAATAGTACATAGCTTATACAAAGAGCAAACAGCAGTAATAGAATTAGAGCAGGTACGTAGAGAAGTAAACATTAGGAAAGGGGTGAGACAGGGATGTGCCCTATCCCCATTGATTTTTAACTTGTACATAGAAGAGGCAATGAATGCAGGAAGACATTTGGAATTACTATGCAGGGACAAAAAATTGATATGCTTAGATTTGCAGATGATATAGCGGTATTAGCGTCTAGCAAGGAAGAGTTAGAAGCTGCTCTTAATGAAATGGAAACGGTTCTAACAGAGAGATACGGTAAGAAAATTAACAAAACTAAAACTAAAGTTCTAGTATGCAAAGGTGGGGAAAATAAATCAAAAACAAGAATACAAGTATTTAACACGAACTTACAAGAGGTTAAGGATTTCTGCTACCTAGGAAGCCAAATAGCGCAAGATGGGAAAAGCACAAAAGATATAAAACAGATTAGCACAAGGTCGTGCTACATTTAACAAGAAAAAGCAACTACTGTGCTCAAAGACCACAAACATAGAAACAAGGAAAAGATTGCTTAAAACATATGTGTGGAGCACAGCACTGTACGGCTGTGAAGCCTGGACAGTAGGAGAAGCGGACAAGAAAAAGCTAGAAGCCTTTGAAATGTGGTGCTACAGACGTATGATGAAGATATCATGGACAGACAAAGTTAAGAACGAAGAGGTACTAAAAATGGTAGGGGAAGAAAGAAATATGTGGAAAACGGTAAAAAATAGGAGAGATAGGATGATAGGCCACATACTACGGCAGGAGGGAATAGTGCGGAATATTTTAGAAGCAGAGATAGGAAAAAAGAGAAGAAGGGCAGACCTAGATTAGACTACTGCACACAGATAGTAAAAGATGTAGGCTGTAGAGGTTTCAGGGAGATGTGTAGGCTAGCCCAGAATAGAAATCAATGGAGGTATGCATCCAACCAATCCCAAGATGGATAAACTAATGACGAAAAGATAACGGTGCTTAAACATGATGATTATTATAAGTAACTACAAGAATTGGTTGGGCAATATTCTCGAATAATGTTAAGTGTGTGAAAGGATTTACTGGAAAACCATTATTTCGGCAAATGTCTAAGTGTTGGGGGATCTTGGTAGCCACAGGTTACTGAACCTCCTTCACTGAATCTCGGTAAAATAGGGTATAAAATTAGAAAACAATAGAAAGGGAACGAGCTGAATACACATACTCCCTGAAAAGAAGAAAAGAAGAAAAAGAAGAAAACCACCAAAAACGCAAAATCAAAGTAGCTGCTTATATAACCCTACATAAAAATAACCGAGTTGCAAACGAATCCGTGACTTTCAGTAAACAATGGATTCCATTACTAAAAGAAATAACAAAAGAAATAACAAATGAAAATCAAATGCCCACAATATCTAGGTAGCATTGCAAGTTTTTCCTGGGTTTTCCTTGCAATATTAACATGAAATACAGCCTACATACATGATTTCTATTTATACATAAAATAACTAATTACATAAAAATAAGCATATTAACAATCCTTGTAAAACAGCATTGGTATCTGACAAGAATAAATTCACAATAAGGTTACCTCAAAACCATATACAATCTCCGTTGAACAGTATTGGTATCTGACAAGTGTAAACCCGCCATAGAGTCGCCTCAGAACCATGTTAAAATCTACCAAAGAGGTAACTTAAATCATAATGAATTTTGCCCCTCAAAATAAATATAAAAAAACGACTACTTAAGCCTTTCAATAATGCAATCGCACAATTCTTTAATAACCATCCTCTCAATTGTATAAATAGAAACATGTTAAAAAATGTTTTCCAATTCCAAGTTATTGAATTTATATAAAATTCACCAATAAAAATTAATCAGCTGATTCCACGTTAAGCGTATTGGCTACCTAAAGAAAGCCGATCCCAGGTCGCAACACAAATTGAAGACAATCATTCTGTTAAACTTTAAAAATTTTTGCTTAGTATACTCAAACCAAATATTTCAAACATCAATAAATCAAAGTCACCTTCAATTTATGTCATAAATGTCAAACTTGAAGTTTTTATTATTAGTTTGACAATGATCCTAGGTCATGGATCGAAACGTAAATAAAGTTGATTTTAAAAACTATGAGTGGTTTAATTCCCAAAGAAGATTAACCTGAATACACATGCTGTGTGAGAATTTCAGGGAACTATGTAGGCTAGCTCAGAATATAAATAAGTGCAGGTACGTGTCCAACCAGTTTTGAGACGGAAAACCTAATGGCTGCGAAATACCTGCAACTAATGTTGACTGTGCGAAAAGATAAATTGGAAAATATATTAAATCGCCAAATGGTTAAGTGTTGGGAGAACTTGACAGCCACAGACTGCTTACCTCCCTTCACAACCATTGAAGGTCGGAGAAATAGGAGAACTGTAAAACAATAGTAAGTGATCGAACTGCATCTAACAAGAAAGAACATCGCCTATGAGGAAAGACAACAAACAGAATAAGAAGAAAATTGTTGAAAGCATATGTGTGGAGCACAGCACAGTATGCCTATGAAATACGGGAAGTCTGAAACGCAGACAGAAAACGGTAGCAGCCTTTTGAAATGATGTGCTTCAGATGTATGAGGACCATAGCATGGACAGACAAAGAGAATAACATATAAGTTACAGAAATAGTAGGGGAACAAGGATATCTGGGGAAAAAGAGAAATAGTAGGGCGGAATACGTTCTAAGGCATTTTTGGGGAATAGTATGTGATATATTACAAGCAGAGATAGGAAAAAAGAGGTAGATGTAGACCTAGATCAGACAGTTATAGATGCAAACTGTGCATATTTCAGGGAAATCTGTAGGTTAGTTCAGAATAGGGAACAATGATGGTACGCGTCTAACCAGTTCTAGGACTGAAGACCTAATGATGATGAAAAATATTTGTACATATATTATTTTCAACCTGTAACTTGGGATAGCCCAGTACACTGTCAAATTTTTTATAGAGATAGATAGTTAATTTGAATTGTTTTTTTGACAACTTATGCTAAGTTAGAAGTAATTCACTTTTCATTCGTAGCAAGGGTCTAAGTTACAATTACAGGAATACATCAAAGAATCCACGAAATCCCTGCAGATAAGGTCTTATTACAGTAACTGGTATTAATGCTTTAAATAGCTGATATAATCGAAATTCAACACGATTAATCTGTAGTTGCCTTTAGCAAACATTTTTATCGTAAACAGTAACTGAACTTAAGCCGTTACAATGGCGTCCTTAATGCTTCACCCCAATTAACTCGAAAACGGCTACAGATATCGACTTCAAACAAGAGTGACTTTTTTACTCAGAAATGTCAAAAGATTCTAATTCTGGCATTATAATTTATAAAAGCTTGCACACAAAAAAATTACAGGGTTAAACGCGATTGTCCCCCCCCCCCCCCCGAATGGGACGCTCCTGGTCTTATTATCGAAAAATGGATAAGCCTATCTTATTTGGCATAAAAACATGGGTAAGCAACAAAAATCTGAATAAAATATCTTTTGTGGTTCTCAGATAATTAAAAAAACTCAATTTCACCTAGCCCCCTTAAAGGGGTTATAACTCCATAGGCGTACATTTTAGGGCATACGTTTATTAGAAGTTTTATGTTTATTTTGTGCTAAAGAACACTCCCTTAAAATAGTGCCGTGCAATTTTGAAACACCCTGTATATAAAATATTGCTGTGACAACATTCGCATTGGGTGCCACTTAAAGAGTGCTGTGACATCCTCTCTTTGGAGTGCGGCAGCTAAAAAACTGTGCATAATATCGACTTTAAATAAGAGAATTATATATTTGTAATAAAAACAAAATTTGTTAAATGATATTTCAAAACAGCCACATTTGAAAGACAGAAAAGTTATGAATAAAAATGTCCAATACCTCTTCCTAAAGAAGCTGCTTATGACTACATTAAAAAATCGCTTCCATGCCTTACGATTCGCTATATTCCACAAAATAAATCTGCAACATGTAATCACTTAAAAGGAAACCATGTTAAAGATATTTGAATTAAACTGATCTAACTTCACCTTCTTTAAAGAGCTGCAACTCCCTTAGCAAACACGTTTGCATAACAAGATCAAATCAGAATGACATGTGCTCTAGAATTTGCAGTTTTTTCTGAGGAGTGTTTCTAAACATCCTGTATTGTTTCCAATTTCTGTGAAATCCTTTTTTTTTAGTTAGTTGTCTCTTCTGTTCATTTCTTGGTTTCACTACTATTATTTGCTCAGTTTCTGATTTACAGTTTCAGGGATTGTACTAGTTGGCATAGTGCCAATCAGATTAGTTGAGTTATTAATTCATTTACTGAGAAAGTGAGAGACACAATTTTAGAAAAAATTTTTAGTAATTTTCTTATGAAATCTCTACAGATATTACATAGAAACCATAGGTCGTGTTTTGAAGAACCGCACGTTTATGCATCAGTATTAGCAATCAATGCAGCAGAACCTCTCTCGAAACAGTGGCCCATGTATAGTTCATTAGTTGGCAATTCAAGATACTTCGCAATCATACTGGATATTTTTGCAATCGTATGTACTCTCAACAACTTGTGCAGTGATCTTTGCATTTTCATATCTCAGACATACACGGTGATTAGCAATATGTTTCGGTTGAAAAGCTACAATTTTTGGAAAGTTATTAAGTAATCCGTATTATTAACAATAAATGTGCATTTGTTGCCAGTTTTTGTTTCAGGAACTGTTACTACTAATACAGCGTCTATTTTTTAAATATCGTTGAGGGTAATTTTTATTAATTCGACACGTAATGCCCCTGATATTCACATTACCAAAACTACCTATATATACATATATATAAAATAAAATTAAATAAAAACCCTTAACCACAAAAAATATTTAAATTACTAGATACGTATTTCGACCACTTGTTTGTTGTTGAGAACACCAGCCTGCGGGTGAGGAGAATATCCTCGATAGTGTTTAAAGCAACAATATAGTAAATTATACAGCTAATATATATTTTTTTTTCTACTGATGATGACCACATAGTGGTCGAAATACGTATCTAGTAATTTAAATATTTTTTGTGGTTAAGGGTTTTTATTTAATTTTATTTAAATCGTGCCACCGTGTTCCTATAGATTATTACCTATATATAACATTAATATTACAATCAATAGATCCACTATGTAATATTTACCCTCCACAATAAATAAATTGCATCATTAGCTTCTTTCAACAATATATTAATTTGCTCATGCGTCAAAACTTTTGATTTTTTTTTGGTTGATACACATCTAATTGTAACTACAGTTTTATCAATTAGTGAAAAAAATTTGTAACACAGAACCATGCACATGGTTGCACAAAAAATAGTGTATATGCTTTGGCCACGGAATTTTTTAGCATCTTCGAGATTATCTTGCCTTGGCCATAAACGGCCTCGGCAATAAAATTTCTCTCTGTACGCTAAAAGGCAAATTCGCGACCTAGGTATACGTATTAAATTTTAAATAACGTAATCAAGTATTAACTAGAAAGTTGTTGATGTTAACTTTAATTTACACAGAAAAGGAGACAGTAAAAAGTGCTCAAACGTAAGCTTTGTGTTAAACTAGGTGTGATTTTAAGAATAATTGCATAATCGTTCGTGCATTGAGCACATGAATTTGGTACCCTACAGTCTGCAATTTATTGCAGAATCTACCACAAAAAAAAAGTGTCAATCTTCCAAAACAGAAACACAAATAAAGCAAACAGAAAATCCATCTAATACCGTCTTAGGAATTCGGAAGTGTAGGCTGCACTCGTCTACAACCGAATGCTGGATCAATACTAGCACATTACGTCCAACAACGCATTTCAAAATCGCGACTTACAACGCTCAAATGACGTTGTACAGAATTAGAATTGAATACATAAGAGCAGTCGAATAAAATAATATGGCCTTTCTAAAATTCAATTTGTATTTATACAACTTGAAAACGATAGGGGTAAGTAACATACAACCGTTTCCAGTAATAGAAAGCAAGTAAAAATATATTCAAGACAACAACTGCGAAATATTCCAAGAATGCAAGCACTAAGGAAGGCAAAATGCGATAATTAATTCCATTGAATTTCGTTTACATGGGAAAGCAAAACATATTTTAAAATACCTAGTGAGTATGCAACCTTGCATACTGCCAAAGGAAGCTCGTTGCCTAACTTGCCCACAAAACTCAAGCGGCCGAACACGTGCAAATAGAACGAAGTAAGTTTTCTCAGTACTAACCATTAAAAGCTTTTATATTTGTACAAAGCAGTTATTTCAGACATGGTCCGTAGAATAAACTATTGAAAATAACAAGCGTATTTCAAGGAATAACTATTGGAAATAATAGCAGGTGCAGAACGTCTTTCACAGAATACATTTTTAAAAGTCATTTGAAGAGTGAATGCTTGCTTGTATCGACAAATTTCCAAGGCAAGTTTCTAACCTTTTGGAAGTGGTTTAATGTTATTTCAAAAAATTTATAAACGCAGTGAAGAATACATTTCATGTATTTCTATTGTACAACACACTGGGATAATTTTATAGGACATTTTAATACGTATTTATTGAACTTGTTAGGCTTGAATAATTTGGGAATAACATAGAGTTTATATTAGCATCTTTAGGAAGCACTTAATCAGTCGCTTTAAGAAATTTAAAGTAACAAGGTAGACCCAGATCAGAGCTTTTGTACACAGAGAGTGTAAGATGTAGGTTGTGGGAATTTCAGAAAAATGTGTATATAGCTCGGAATAGGAAACAATGGAGGTACGCGTCTGACCAGTTCCAGGACTGTAGGCCTAATAATGATGATGTTTAAAAAGCTCTCGAGATAATCTACAATACATGTAGTGAACAATAGTAGGTTCTATTTAAGAAACTGAATATGACCTTCATGTGACGATCAAGTAATTGTGCAAGGTCAAACAAATAATACTATCTCATGCTTCCCTTAAAGTCATTAAAAATTCGTTTAAATCATTTTTTCTCTAAAATGTTGTATTTCCAAACAAATTGGGTTTATGTGTGGTGGTTTGAATAATCCTGTGTGCGTGTGCGCGCGCGTGTGTGCATGGTGCATGCGTGGGCGCGTGCGTGTGCGAATGCGTGGGTGCGCGCGTGCGCGCGTGTGTGCAAGCGTGTGTGTGTGAATTTACATATATATATAATATTACATAACATAATACACACACGCATATATTGTTGATAAAAAGGTCACGAGAGGTCATAGAAACCCAAATTTTATAAATAAAATCCACCCAAATAGAAGGAAACCGAAAAAATTGAAATTTCTGAATATTAATGGATCCACCCCGTATAATATAAGCGTACTTTTTACCATTAAAATGTAAAGCAAAACACTTCCAGTGTATTACAGTTATTAGAGAGTGTTGAAAGATTTTACACTTAAAAGTTCTAAATTTAAATCAATTCATTCAGCCGTTTGTACAAATAATTATTCTATACCGTAAAAACGAGTTTTCATTATTAAGAGATAAAATACAAAGCTATTCCATTTATCAATGAAGCCTTCATTAATTAAAATACTAAACAAATTTTGTGTTAAAACACGTTTTATTTACCGTAAAGACAAATCTTTTTATAATTGTTATGAATACCATACAAAACTTATTGCATTTGCAAAACATATAAGAAAGCAATTGAAGCTTTAATTATTTATGTAATTACTGAAATCCGTGCTGTTATTAGAATGCAAATTAATTTTAAGATATAAATATAAAAAAGCGTTCTGAAATCTATACTATATTAGAATACAAATCACTGATTAAAAATGCAATGCGAAGTAGAGCTTCTGTGTACTTTCAAAGCATAAAATAATTTTCCCGCGTTGGGTCTTTGGAATTGCAACAGTAACCTCGTGGGATATTATTCCTCTGGAGGCGTAATCACACAAACCCAAATTTGTATGCAGATGTTGGAATTCTTTGATATAATATATCTTAGTTCAGAATAAAACTTAAAATCAGATAAGTACCATAAAATATTTATATTAATATCTAAATTTAGTTGTTTACTATTAACAACTGATCCAGTGCCTTGTATTGAAACAACTGTATTAATAGGTTCCACCAACTACACTGGGCATCCTCGTATCCGTAGCCTCAGTTTCATCTTTATTCTAATAATCATCTTTAATCATATACTACTGCGTTAGATTTCTGCAGCTTCTTGCAGATCTGCAGTTATCAACATACTGTAATATGCAGAAGTTATAGTAACATTAACATCTCAACTATAGCAACCACCGTTGCGTTATGGTATATAAGTCTTATTCTGCAATACCATCATACCTGCCAGGCTTCGCCAGTGGAATATAAGTTATTTATTAAAAAAAAAAGAGGTAAACCATTGCTTCGGTCATTTGTAGTTATAAAATAATACTTTACTTATGTGTCATACTTAAGATTTGTCAATTATTGCTTTATTACATTTATGTAAGTATTTTGTAAAGACGAATAGAGTTTCTTTGTGTTGACTTGTGTTTTCTCTTGATACTACTAAGCTGATCAAACACTCCCCCTGTCTAAAAGTATCAGTCTCATGTTCTATAAATATTTTGGGGCATAACCCCGTTTTATTAAGCTTGTTATAAACTAGCAAGTAGTCGTCACAAACTGGCGCCCAAATTCGGTATCATTGTGGTCTAAGCTTTGTAGTTTTAAGAATTACACAGTGAAATATAACTGCATTTTCTGTATTTATATAATTGGAAGGTTTTATATTTTATCATTTTGTGATTGTTTTGCTAACTATATATACTTATTTTGAATTTTACTTTATATTGTCAATATGTCGGTTACACTACATGTAGACATGTTAGTAAAGAATGAGTTAGAATATGAATTGCTTGTACGTGGTATTGCAGAATCAGATTTGGGAGTAGATGAGTTACGTAAATGTTTGAGAGGATGCCTAGTTGCTGAAAAAGGTGGTATTGTGGTGCATTCAGTTACAGCACGCAAAGCTGAAAGTAAATTAGAAATTTGCAAAGCCAAAATTAAGCAAGTGTCAGAATTGTTAGATAGTTTTTCTGGTACTATTAACCAAGCAAAAATTAGCACATTTAATAGCTAGGTTAGATAGAATTAGATGTGAAGAACAAACATTGGTTAAAAACGTGCAAATTTATTAGGTCAGGTTATGATCCAAGTTGCGAATTATAATTCTAAACTACCTCAAAGTAATTTAAATTATGTTGATGAAAGTTTACCAATAGAAATTTTTATACTGCAGTTTAAGTATTAAGTAATGATAGTCCTAGGTTGACAACTCAAAGAACTAATATTGCAGTAGATATTAATAATCATCTTGCAGATGAATCTCATAATTTAGGAGTAGTTCATAGTACCATAGTACCTAACACTAGTTACTAGTATACCTGTATATAGATGGCAACTAAAATTCTCTGGTAGTGCTACTGACTTTTTAATGCTTTTCTTGAAGAGGTAGATGAATTTTGTAAAAGTAGAAACATATCCAAACCCCAATTGTTTGCTTCGGCTAGAGATTTGTTCTCAGACAATGCTCTTAGAATTTATAACTTGTACCAAAGGTCTGCTATAGACTGGGACGATTTAGTTTGTTTGTTAAAAGAAGAGTTTATACCTTCCCCTAATGCATTATGGAAGCAAATACTAGATAGAAGTCATGGTAACAAGGAATCGATAGGGTTATATGTAGCTGTAATGACAGGGTTTATTTAACAGAATGCCTATAAACATGCCAGAAAATCTTCGAATGCAGGTATTGAAAAAGAATATCTTACCATTTTATCAGGAAAGATTAACGTTTGTTGAAATCAAAACACTGTTTGATTTGATTGAACAATGTCGTAGAATAGAACAAACTAGGATTAATATTGAGGGGTATAAACCGCCACAGCATTTAGGGCTGAAATTAGAACCAGATTTATCTTATAAACCTAATATCCAATCTTTAGGTAGTAACTCATATAAAAAAACAGCTTTAGTACACGAAATAAATGTTAATGGACCTAGATGTGGTATTTCAGGCCATATAGTTAAAAATTGTCCAAGTCCTAAACATATTATAAAATGTTTTGGGTGTTCCAAGGTTGGTTTTACTAAAACTAAAACCACTTGCCCTAATTGTAAAAGTAAAACATCCACCAAGGCTGCAACAGGTATCATCTTGCTCGAATTTGGAAAAGTCCAGTGGGAGCAAAGGTGAACAGCAACTTTGTCAATAACCCCCTTCAGTCGTTACCTTCAAATTAAACCTGTTCTTTATTTCATGCTTGCACAAGTTCAAGAATGTGAATGTTTATATTTTCCTGTGAATATATTTGAGCATGAATTTTTAGGAATGCTTGACTGTGGTGCTAATATAGTATATTACATTACTAGCGTGGAAAGTGACCCATTTCACACGAGTGGAAGGGTATTGTCGCACGAGGCGTCAGCCGAGTGTGACTATTCCACGAGTGTGAAATGTCACTTTCCACGCGAGTACTGTACACTATTTTTCCGACGACCACGACTAAAAGCAATTACGAAATAGTTATTTTATGCTTATTTGCAATAAATGTGTACGCAATAATGCAAGACAGACAGACACCTATAAAATTTATTTGACGTTTTGATGTTGAAAATTCGAACACCTACTTTATTTTTATAAAATCCACGAATCTGTTGCTTTTAGCGTATGCATTCTCAATTTTTATTGAAGAAATCATTTCAATTACAAACTAATATGAGTAATTACATCTTTAAGTAAAACGGAAACTGTCAGTATCGATATAACTATGGGTATTTTAAACTGTTATTAGCCAAAACGAAAAAAATGAATGCAAAAAAGGTAGAAACCGGTAGTCGTTTGGGTTGCCTAGGTAACTAGCATACTAACATCAGTCATATCACTCTAGAGTTGAAAAGTATTTCAACACTAGAGTGATATGTACTTTCGCACTCTAGAGTGATATACTTTACTTTCTACATAAATAAGTAGTGTGTAATCTGTTGTTTTCACAAGTGGTCGTCGGAAAAAGTATTTGTAAACAGTTACACTTGGGAAATACTTCATAAACTAGGAGTAAAACTTGACACTTCTTATAGTACTTCATGTACTGTTGCTGATGGTCATGAATCCACTTGTTTAGGTATTGCTACTGTATCTATTAAGCTTCAAAATAGTGTACGAATATTTGATGTTTATGGCATGCCTTATTTGCGTCACACCTTGGGGTTAGGTCTAGATTTTTGGTACCGTATGGGAATTGTTCCAGATGTATGTAAAGGGCAATGGCAATTTTCATCTGAAATTTTATCTGGTCCTGTACTGAATGGTATTCAGACTGAAGCTAATTTAACTAAAAAGGAGATAATTCAACTTAAACAAATGGTTAATAGTTATTTTAATTCAATGGAACCTAATGAAATTGGTTGCACTAATGCAGTACAACATAAAATTACATAATCATCCCAACAAGAACCAATTAAACCGAGGCATTACCCTGTCTCACCGTACAAACAAAAATTAATCGATGTAGAATTAAATCGCATGTTAAAGAATGGCGTTATTCAATCGTCTCATAGTGAGCGGTCTTCACCAATTCTTCTTGTTTCAAAGAAGGATGAAACTTGGAGATTTTGTGTTGATTTTCATAAAGTTAATAAAGTAACTGAACGTGATGCATATCCATTACCGTATATTTCTAATATTATGAATAAAATTGGTGGTGCTAAGTATATGTCATTGATGGATATTAAAAGTGCATATCATCCAGTGGAATTAGATGTTGATAGTAGACAATATACTGCTTTTGTTATTCCTGGCAGATATGAGTATATTCGTATGCCATTTGGGTTGCATGGTGCACCTGCAACTTTTCAAAGGTAGGTCAACTCAGTCATTAGATCCGAGTTGGAACGTATGTGTTCGTCTATCTCAATGATATAATTTTAGTAACCCCTACTTTTGAGATGCATTTAACGGTATTACAAGAGATTTTAAATGTTTGAAAGAAGTTATCTTAACTTTGAATTTGGAAAAGTGTTCATTTTGTAGATCAGAGTTGAAATACCTTGGCTATGTCGTCAATAAGAATGGCATTTCGGTAGATCCTTCTAAAGTGGAAGCTGTTAAGGAAGTTCGTCGTATCCTAGGGATGATAGGATGGCATTCTAGATTTATTGATAACTATGCAGAACTGGTGGCTCCTTTACGTGGTCTAAGAACGAGAAATAAATGTATATTTGATGAAAGTTGTGTAAAATCTCTTCAACTTATTAAAGATTCGTTAGTAACACCCCCTATTTTAAGTAGTCCTAATTTCAGGAATGACTTATTTACAGACAGACGCTTCTCGTGTTGGTCTGGGTGCTATTTTGACCCAACAGTACAGCAATGAGGAATATGTGAATTGTTATTTGTCTAGGTCATTAAATAAAGTCGAGAAAAATTATTCAGCTGTAGAACTGGAATGTTTGGCAGTCTTATGGGCAGCTAAAAAGCTAAAATGTTATTGGGATGGTTATAAATTTTGTTATAATCGATTGCCGCTCTTTAGTGTGGCTTTAATTTTAAAAGACCCCCAAAATAAATTAGGTAGATGGTGTTTACGATTGCAACAATTTAATTATGAGGTTATTCACCGCAAGGGTTCTGAAAATGCTTTCCCTGAATGTTTGTCAAGAGCACCAGTTAAAAAGGCTGATGATATTGTATGTGATGAAATATAAGCTATATAAAAAATAGTGTTTATGATTTTTCGACTGCCAAAGATAAATGGTATTTGAAAATGTTCGGTTGTGTGGAAACTAGACCCTTAGAATTTGTAAAATGGCGTGTTGAAGGTAGTAAATTGTATAAGTTTGTATGTGTAGATTTTTCAGATCTAAGGAATAAGTCCGACAATTGGAAGCTGGTTATTCCTAAAGATTTTCGAGAAAAACTTTGCCAAGAATATCATGATCCTTGTACATCAGGTCATCTGGGTATTGATAAAACATGGAATGGTCTTGCTAATTTATATTACTGGTCAAAAATGAAAACTGATGTAGTTAAATATATTTCCAAATGTATCAAAGTATCAAACCAGAGCAGAAATTACCTACAGGCTTAATGGGAAAATCTCTTGTTGCCACTAAGCCTTAAGAAATCATATGTACAGACATGTGGTCCGTTTCCCAAAAGTAGTTCTGGACACATGTATATCCTTGTTGTCATAGACACTTTTAGTAAATTCCCATTAATTTTTGAATTAAGAAATGCGACTGCACTAGCCATTACCAAGGCACTTAAAGATCATGTCTTCATGTTGTTTGGTGTCCCTGTCATCATAAAATGTACCAACGGTGCTCAATATATAGCTAAACAATTCAGGATTTTATGCAATAACTTTGGTATGAAGATTGTTTTTAATCCCGTATATTCACCGCTTTGCAACCCAACAGAAAGAGTTAATCGAATAATTAAAACTATACTGACTGTCTACATTAAAGACAACCGTAGAAAATGGGATGAGAATTTATCTAAATTAGGATGTGCGATCTGTAGTGCAAAACATGAAGTGACTAACCAATCACCTTATTTTGTTAATTTTGGTTATAATATGATTACTCATAGTAAGGAATATGAATGTAAATATCCTTATGTTGATCGTGTCAGTGAGAAGTCTGACAAAATTAGCATGTCAAGATTTGAAGCTTTTCAAAAACTTCGTGATTGGGTTCGTACTCGTCTTAAAAGTGTTCAAATTTCTTCTAGTAAACAATATAAATTACGACATCGTGATGTAAATTATAGTCAAGGTGAGGTGGTGTGGAAGAAAACCACGTTATATCAGACAAAGTTAATTATGTAGCTTCAAAATTAACTAGGAAATTTGTTGGTCGATTTCGAATTATGAATAGGATTGAATCAGTTACTTATGAATTGGAAGACAGCAATGGCAAGTCCATTGGGTTCCATCCTGTCAAGGATCTCAACTAGTGTTGGCAATTAAATTCGATTAATCGATTAATCGAAAATCACGGTTTTTAAAAATTAACAAATCGATTATTCGAATTCGAATAATCGATTAGTCGATCAATAAACACACCTATTAGAAATTATAGGTAAATAAAATACAGTTAAAAGAAAAATGGTTTGCTTTTATTTCTACTAAGAGGCAAGTCGTTACAGAACGAAAGTACTAGTAAAATTAAAAATATAACAGTACAAAGACAAACATGTTGTAAAAGATTTATCCTAAAAGGAGCAACGTCCGTTTTATAATACAAAGGAAAACCCTCGATTCTACTTTAAACTAAACCTTAAAAGAACTAATAAAACTTAAGGGTGCTCTGACCTATGTACAGGAACCGGATTTGTATACAAAATTACAAACGATATATTTTTGTCATATAAATTGGAAATACATCCAACAACACCTATAATCACTGTTATTTGATTAACTGACTTGAATCAATTGGAAGATTAATTTTTTATTGTATTAATTGACTATCATGATTTGTGACATATATGTAATTCAGTTTGATTATCTAGTAGATTAAAATCAACTACCTATGTGAGTATACAATAATATAGTAAGGAAATGCCGTATTAATAGCTGTTCGATTTCCGATTACCAGAATGGTCCACTATTATAGTTTACAATTTAGTTGTTGCTTATTAAATTGCAAGCTCCTAATTTTAAAATTATTTTATAAGTTTTTTCTAGGAAGAGGTTAAATCAAATCCCTTTGGCTCTTCGTTAGCTAGATCGTTGGAAATTCCAACCGCATTACTCATAAAACCCGCCGCCTGTTGGTCGACTAGTTTCCCCTTCCTTATGTATTTCAACTTCACATTCACTTCTATCACATCATAACGTAGATGGCAACAAATGCTGCTTGAGGTCGAGTTAAGATTGAGTTGAGATGTTGTAGAGTGTGTTTTCCATTTTAGTCTGTGATTCAAAAGTTCATTATGAGTGAGATTTGGAAGTTTTTCGTTAAATCGAAGAATGGAAAATATGTGACATGTAACATTTGTAAAACAAAGCTTAAATATTACAGAAGTACATCCTGCATGTGGAATCATACAAAAAAAAGCACCAGCATAATATTGTTTCATATTCACATAATTCGAGTGCCGTTGTAGAATCGGACGTAGAATCAAATGACTGCATCGCTGGTACCTCAAGGTCTCCCTACTCTCACTCTCGATCTAGAAGCAGGTACATAATACCTTACATATTAATAACCAATTGTATATTTAATGTTTTGTGAGTAAAGATATATCATACGAGTACAAGCTACAAAGTATATACAGTACGATATCGCCCTAGAATTTTGATTTTGTATCTTTTTCGTAAGACAAGTTGTTCAGAAGCATCTGAAAACAATAAATTATTAAAACCTGTCTTTCAAAAGCATTGCGACGCGTCAGATATACCAAGTGATGACTTTTATTAATTCCAGTTTTTTAATGTTTACAGAAGTCCTGCAACAATTTCTGATAATGCTTCACTAGAAAATATGGCTGGCGGTCGCTCAGAGTCGGACACATTACCAAGTGTCAAACCCATCGTGCAGTGACATAGTTTCCCGACAAAGAAAAATTACAGAAGTATTTTTTACGAATAAAATGAACAGAAATAGACAGGAGTTGTTTTCAGAGTCTATTGCATACATGATTGCCCAGGACATGTAACCCCTTTCTTTTGTGAAGGAAAAGGTTTCCAAAAATTTATACAAACCAACCTTCC
Source organism: Platerodrilus igneus (assembly GCA_036346225.1). Taxonomy (NCBI): domain Eukaryota; kingdom Metazoa; phylum Arthropoda; class Insecta; order Coleoptera; family Lycidae; genus Platerodrilus; species Platerodrilus igneus. Next base: position 5,136,939 of record JARFIW010000671.1, read on the forward strand.
TCTTATCAAAATACCTTCCAGGAATACTATTAAATCGCGACTAATGTTGCTATATGAAACAGAAAAAAAAAGGATTCAGGTTGAAATAAATAAATTGACCAGTGTTTCTTTAACTGCTGATCTCTGGACAGCGCGAAACAACGATCAATACATAACAATAACTCTTCATGCAATAGATAGTGACTGGGAACCAATTAACTACACCCTAAGCACAAATGCTATTTATGAACGCCACACTGCCGGCAATATTTCATCAATCATTGAAAAAACTATAGAGGAATGGAGCCTTCACAACAAAGTTCTTGCGGTCGTAACGGATAACGCTGCTAATATAATCAATGCAGTAAAAATTTGTCCACATGTTGAAGAAAGTGTCACATGCTTTGCGCACACACTACAACTATGCCTGAACAAAGGTCTATCAGGTGATTACATTCAATCTATATTAAAAAAATGTAGTGCCGTCGTTGCCCATTTTAAACACAGTACTGTTGCATCAGCAGCTCTTTTGAGCTTTCAAAAAGAGCATGGTGTTCCTGAACACAAATTAATTCAGTCCATCAAAGCTAAATGGAACTCAACGTTTCACATGATAAAGAGGCTTCTTGAAGAAAGAATGGGTGTGTCGTATGTTATAAACGACAGAAAGGTAACTTCGAGGGCAACCACTATCCTTCTGGAAATTTCCGAGACAGATTGGATTTTTATAGAAAATCTTACCAAAACTTTAGAACCTTTTGATTTAATCACAAAAGTGATGTCTTCCGAAAGTTACATGACTATATCAGTTCCTTTTTGACAAGGGGGGGGGAGGTGATGTGCTACAGGTTTAATTTGAAGTTATAACGCTGCAATAAATTGCGAGTCTAATTGTAAAGAGTTTTATGTATTTGGCTGTCATGCATCTATAGTCACTTCTCTATCATTGTGTCAGGTAACGTGAATGTTAGTAATTTAATGTTAGTTTGGTTAAAAAAAAGGAGGTAAACCATTGCTTCGGTGATTGGTAGTTCTAAAATAATACTTTACTTGTGTGTCGTACTTAAGATTTGTTAATTACTACTTTATTACATTTATGTAAGTATTTTGTAAAGGCGAATAGAGTTACTTTGTGTTGGCTTGTGTTTCCCTTGATGCTCTTAAACTGACGACCCCCCCCCCCTGCTAAAAGTATCACTCTCATGCTCTATAAATATTTTGGGAGCTTAACTCCATTTTATTAAGCTTGTCCACATGCACGCACTCGCATGCATGCGTGCACACACATGCACACACGCATGCGTGCACCGACATGTGTGCACACACACGGACATGCATGCCCATGTGCATGCCTATGCACACCCACATGCATGCACGCACTTGCCACATCCCACCACACATGCATGCATGCACCCAATTTAATAAATTTATTCAAATTCAAAATACAGAGAGCGAAACACAAATAGATATTACAAAAATTATTTCAGACAAATAAAAAGTTTACTATTCAAAACTTGGTTATCTAAAACCTAAGAAAGGATTAGAAAGCAATAAAAATTTACCTGTTGAATTGTTATCAGCATCTTCCTCCATAGACACATTTTCTTTTACAGTTTTACTTTCAAACGATACAGCGTCATCAAATTTAAAGTTGTTATACAAATAAGAATGGATACAGGAATTTATGTCTAATGTTTTCACTCCAGCGGCATCACGTACTTGTACCTTATAAAGATGAGGACCAGATGACAAACTTAAATGAACACAACTTTCATGTTTACAATTTCTAGCAGATGAAAACCACATCCAACCCCAACGGCCGTGTATTCGATACTCTTCCCCTTTTTGTTTCCATAATTGGTGTTTAATCCCAATTGAATATTTAACATAGCTGGTGACTAAAGTGCGGTTGCGTTCTTCTTCTTCTTCTCGTTCCTTTTTCTCTCGTTTTTCATGTTTCTTACGTTCTTCTCGTTCACTCACAGTCATTCTATGAAGTTTTATGTGTCCCAATTGTTCATGCCAAACACCACCAAATACAACAGTCTTTATACAACTTTGTAAAACAATTACGGTTCGTGCATAGTCTTTAGGTTGATGGCAAGAACCTACTGCTGTTAACCAATGTTTTCTTATTAAAGGCCAATTGGGGTGCATAAAAGGTGCCTGAATTGATTGTTCTAATTGAAGTAGTGTTTGTTTAAAGGAGTTTAAGAGTAAATTTCGACTGCCATTCACATTTCCAATCCACTTAAACTCGGAGGCTGAAGTAAGTGAAAACTTATGAGATAAGTGCCTCTTTTTATCACGTTCCTCATTTCTTTGAGGTTTGTTCAAAGCAATTGGGTTTGTAGCATACTGATTTACATAGGATTTAAATTGATTTTCTAAACCCAGTTTATACAAGTAAGTACCATTTGCCAGCTGACTAGTTTTTAACCGAGTCATGCGGGAAGAGTCATTAACATCAGTTTTATTAAAAATACTTGAAGGACGTCCACTTAAAGATCCTATTTTTAATCGGGCTTCTTTTCTTTTTTCAGAATCTAGTACATCTACATCATTTTCTAATAAATCTATTTTAGAATCACTATTAGGCACAATATTTCTATTGTTATTTGCAATACTTGTGGTATTTGTTAATTTTTCGGTAATATTACTATTAGTACAACCTGTGCTACCAGATTTAAAACCATTACTTGAATCTTTAGACTGATTATCTGTACTATGAATTACTTCAATTTCATTGGCTAATTCTACATTTGAAAGAGCAATTGTTTCTTCTTGTTGTGCATTAAGTTGTTCAAATTCTGAATGTAATCGTTCTTTCTCCCGCCGCTGTTCTTCTTGTTTTTCTTCAACCTCTTTATTTGCTTGTAGGATCGCCGCTGTAAAAACGATAATTCAATTTTTATATGTAAACAACTATACTATTACCATTTTCAACTTCCAAATAAGATTTCTTATTGCCCTTATATTGACAAGTCAGTTTTTCAGTTAAATCCATTTGACGTATAATTTCACTTTTATAATCTAGTAATTCTCTACACATGCTTGCTTCCATTTCCTCAGGATTCAACACTTTAAGCAGTTCTTCAAATTGTACAGATGTGGAATAATACCAAATTTCACCTCGATCATTTTCACTAAAATAATTGCAAATTAATTAACAATTTTGTTACTGTAAAATCCCTTACACAAATATTCGACGACACAAAAAATAATATTTTCTACCAAAACGATCAAAACCCAAACATTCTTGCCTACAAAGTTGTCCTTGTTTTTCGACGTCCAATATACAATCAACAACTCCTGATACCCTGTGTGATCGACAGATTCCACACTGCCAGTCATCATCTGGAATCTTTGTAAGTGGTGGTTCCACACACTCAAGATGGTATACAGCTGGACATGTTTCACAGCATAGTAGATCTCCCAATTTATGGCATACTCTGCAGTGATCGTCATAATGCATGGGAACTGAAAAAAAAAAGCTGTTAAAAAATAATGGTTTTTATTTTTAAATGGACATTGATTTTACACTGGTACATCAAAAACATCATATGCTACATAAATTAATGACCCAATATAAAATGAAAACTACAAAAAAGCAGATGGAAATGTTAAAACTGTATAGTTTTCTAAGTGACTGTCAAGTTACAGGCAGCTTAAAAAAAATTAAAATCCCTAAACCACAACTCCATTGTTTTGTAAACCGGTTTCAACAAACAAAATGGTAAATGAAGTAAATTAAAATACTACTACCTGCATACAGAAATAAGTTCCAATTTCAATTTTTTCCTGTCTAGAAATAAGTGTCCGATAACTTTAACAATATTTTATTGAAACTCAACTACAAATATGGTTTCTGAAAACTTTTTAAGAGTGATTTGAGTCATTTAAACAAAAACGAAATTTATAGAAATTAGAAGCCTGCCAAATCTTTGTAAATGATCTTTTTTCCTATGATGCATTCTATAATTGTTATCTTATTTATTTTCATTGTTTCTACCATACATTTCTGGTGAGAAAGAAAAACCTCATTCAAAGTATCAAAATTCAATTAAGAAAAAGCATTTTCAACAGTATGGATTAATTCGTCTACAGTTTTGCAAGCCAACTGTTGGAGCAATGACTTGATTGCATTGAAAAGTCTAAATCTAAGATGTTTGTATTGGCACTATTAAGTGGAAGGAGTCTTTATATAGAACACAGACTTAGTAAACAATGCGTATATCTTCAACCAAGGCACAAACTATACCAATTCAAAGCCGAACATCATGCGAATGAAAATAGAAAAATTTAAATAATTATTTAGTGATTGAAAGATTTTAAAAGTCGTGATAATTCAAGAGTCAATAAATATAATAGAAGTTGACGTTTACTGTGAAAAAATGCTCTAATTATCCACTAAATACCCTCTAAGGATACTCTAATTATCCTCAAGTATCCTCTGAATATACTCAAAATATCCACCAAGTACATTCTAAATATATTCTAAATATACTCTTGGTAAATCTACATAAACTCCAAGGTGAACAAATTAAAGAAACGAATTTAAGTCTAAACATTGATAGCTGAGCACCGAAAGAAAAATTAATCAACTAAAGATTATACTGGGCGAAATTAATTTAAAACAATTCTGGGGTGCTAACCAACAACATGCAGGGGCACTTCCAGAGCAGGGAGAACGCAGGCAGAGATAAAAATATGATTTTTAGTCGACCGTTTATTAATGTCAATATTAACGAATGATTTTGTTTTAAAAAAGGATGCATCAATGGAGGTCATTAATGCACTCTTTTTCATTAAGTAACTCTTTTTGTGACTTTGATGTTTTGATGTTTTAATAGAGGTATAACCTCAACCAGACATACGGATACGCATCCTTGTTGTTAAATTCGCATGTCATATATTTCAGTGGTGACTAGTTTTTCTTTAGCAAAAGTGAAGTTTTTGTAAAAGCGAAAATGTATGAAGTTGACATTATTGTATTCTGACGGTCTTTGTGGAAAAGTAAATTTTATTGTACTTATGTCGATTAAAAATATTGTAATCAACTCGTTTGTTAATAGGCGATTAATAATCTCAACTATTAAAGCACTCACTCGCTTCGCTCGTTCGTGCTTTAAACAGTTCGATTATTAATCGCCTTCAGTAACCAACTAGTTGATTAAATAACTATTATTAGTATAAGGCTTTATTTAAATTTTTAACACTTACAATTTTTATATGTTGAAGTATTTAATTTGAGAAAAGTCATCAAAAATCTTTTGAAAATTTATGTAAAGAGAAAGAAGGTCATTTGACCATTCAAAAGTGCTTCTAGTAACAGACAGTGGTATTTTTGCTGGCTTTAAGGGAGTTATAATTTGGACATAATCAGATAGATATTATTATTTGATTCAGGGGTTACTTTTATGAATAACAGATCAAAGTATCAAATTTATTAAACTACAAAGTGTACATATTTTTGATCATTATATAAATTTTGGTTTGTTTCGTTATATCATTCAAATAGAAAGGAGTTAAAGTAAAAAGGAAATTAAACAGTCTTTGTTCTCGTATCGGCGTATCAGCTGAAATGTATTTTACTTGTTTTGTACTTCAACATTTAAGAACGAAAACTCTCTGTTTCTATATATTGATATCTAGCTTGTTACATGCCAAAATTGACAATGTACATTTTTAGATTTAGATTTAATCTGTAAGGAAATTCCCGCGTTTTTTAAAATTAAAACTTGTCAACTTCCGTCATTCCATACAGTCGCGTTTGTGCAAAAGAATGCGCAGGTGCGAGTAGTGTCGAAAGCGAGCATTAAGCCACGAAACCTCAAGCCAAGAACATCTATCTGTGTTGTGTGTGTGTGTCTTTTCTCTTTTTAGGAGTGTAGGTTCCTTACCTTGTCTTATCGTTCCTTTACCTGGATCGTTATCGTTCCACATATGAGGGAATAGAGTTTTAGGATGGACGAATTGGCAATTTGAAACTCAGCAATGATGTAATCTAACCCACAAAACATGATAGACCCTGAGATTTTGCTACGAAATACCATTCACGTGAGTACTTTGTTTTACATATATTGTGTATGTAAATTGACTTTAAATGTGCATGAAATTTTTACTATTTTTACTATTTAACAATGCTGCCTATTACAGGTGTTTGTTGAAAATTAAATACGTTTTTAACCTTATTCTATCTTGTAAGATGTTAGTTTTGAATATATTTATATCTTTCTAGGAAAATTAGGTTTTTCACTCAAATATATAATAATTAATAATTAAAAATTTTTCTAGTTACTTTTTATCTTATGTCGTGGTGACATTTGAGGGAGCTTGAAATGTCAATCTAACTTATTGAAACTGTCACTTTTATTAAGTATTTGTTTACATTTTCAAGTTACCTTAACCATGCAGTTTTAAATGTACTGTAATCTATTCATTCTTTTCAAAAACAGTGTTATGCATACTTCCTTATAAAAATAGTGGTGTGTACCAATGGAATGTCTTTGATAATTATGTTAACCTCACTTGTGAGTGAACTGAGATATGTTATTTTAGATTTAGACTATTCTTTTTGTAAGTATCTTTATTCATAGTTACTTTAACCATTTTATTCGCTATCCCTTATGAAAAATTTTTTGATATCATATTAAGTTTGGTTATATACTTGTCTTAACGAGTTTTTTTTTAGATTATTAAAAGTTTGTTTTTAGTTTTAAATTTTAGATAACTACCATATTATCTTTGATTGCCACGAATTAAACCTTTTTCTTATAATTTAAATAATTAACTACAGTTTATGGATTCTTTCTTAGAAAAATTTAGTTCCTTAAACACCACTATCGTCAATTTCCTACAAATTTATCTTAGTATATTTACTTTCTAAAACATAGTAGCACAATAAATCCAGTATATCTTAAATCTTTTGAAACGATCTTTGAACTCGAATCGCGCAATATCCAACCTGCGAAGAATTAGAACGACAGACGATTGCAGCTAAAAGCCATATTAGCTCAGGAATCTGATGGACATTCATTTCCTCGTACATTAACTTCCGGTTTATCACAAAATACCTTTGAGATTTAACAATCCCTAGACGATATTAATAATATAGTCCAGAAAACAAATTCAGAAGTTTCTAATTTAAAGCTGAAACGCATTAGGATATCTATCGTATAATACATTTAAAATAACGTATACAACTATTATCGTTACTTAAAGATGAACAAGCTAATGAAACTAAGCAAACTTTCTTATCTGACATCCTCTTACTTGAAGGAATCGTTCTCGAAAAACTTAACTTAGATTCAGATGTAAATTTGCCTTCTGCTTCCTCTAACCTCACGCTTTCTATTCTGCTATCTCATCTTCGAAATCTATACCTGTGTATAAGTGGGGTATATCCTTTTCAGGCTTTGACTCTCAAATTTCTTTAATATCATTCCTAGACAGAGTAAATGATTTTAAAATTTCTCGTAACTGTACACACCAAGATTTATTTGTCTCAGCGAGCGAATTATTTTCTGGTTCAGCTTTCATTTGGTATAGAAATATACGAAACCAGATTTCTACCTGTGAAGAATTAGTTACTAGCTTAAAACGCGATTTCTTACCTCATGGCTATATAACTGATCTCCGGAATGAAATAAAAAATCGCACCCAGAGACCTAACAAAAACATAATCTTCTTTATTACCTCAATTGAAGCTTTTTATAGCAGATTAGATAAAAAAAAACATCGGAACACGAAATTATAGATCAACTTCTAAGAAATCTAAATCCGCACTTCTCCCAACGTTTAGCTTTACAACATACCTCCTATTTACCTCAGTTTAAAGATTTATGTAATTCTCTTCAAGAAGTGAGGTTATGTGTAGATAAATACCGCCCTCCACCAACAAAACAATCTGGCTTATTAGACCCTGACATAGCATACCAGTCAGAACCCTCTCGTAAAGTATCAATTATTAATCTCCCTGTTTCTCGAGCAACAAACTCAGTTACCTGCTGAAATTGTAAGAAAAGCGGGCATACCTATAATGTTTGCACATACCCAAAAAACCTATTTTGCTATGACTGTGGTCGAAACAATACCTATAAATCAAAATGTATAAAATGTGACCCTAACTTATCGGAAAACTTTGTCAGAGATATTCCTACTCGGGACGTGAATATCTCAAGGAACCAAAATCGTCCTCAACAAAAACAATTCAACGCACCCAGACGTCAACAGAATTAAAGCATACACCTACCCCTAACGTTAAATCTTTACTTAACATACCTAGTAATAATAACATTACCGCTACCTTAAATTCAAAAAACAACTCACCTCCCCTATCTGAAATATGCCGCTCCACTCCCGCCGAATGGTCAAATTGGCTGAAAACAATTCATTCCTTTTACCATAAAAATTCTGCTGCGTTATTACTTCAATGTAGTACCTTCGGGTGGAGCATTGGGGATGTGGTCGCAAGTATAGCGGCCCTTATTCAAATTATAATGCCTTACTACTTGTTAAAAAACCTCTAGATAATTGCCCGCATTTACCTATCTCTATTGGCTCTATAAATGTAATCGCATTATTGGATACGGGTTCGTCGTGTTCTCTTATAAATAATGAAGGCTTAAGCAATTATCAAAACAAAACATTAAATTTCAGTTATTCCAGAAAAAACCTCTATTAATTTAGCTGACGATAATAAAATATATGTAACTGGATCTCTTAAATTAAAAATTCATATAGTCGCTTGAACGAGATGTTTTATTTTTGATTGTACCTACATTATAGCTTACCCATTTTTACTTGGTGTGGATTTTTGCAAACTTTTGAATTTATCTCTATATTTTCAAGATTTTTCTTGGCAAGCTTCTCTCAAAACAAATTCCTGTGCGTCTGCTGGAATATCTAATAAAATTTCTCTTACCGATTCTCAAAATGCAAATCTTGACTCTTATTATTGACAAATTTCGTAAATTAAATACTTCTGAACTTGGTTGCGTTACCATCGCAACACATATTATACCTACGGGTGATGCTGTTCCTTTTAAGCAACGTCAATATTCCTTATCGCCTGCATTACAAAAACATTTGCATTCCGAAATAGATAAAATGCTTGCATCCGGTGTTATCTCTTCTTCAAATTCGCCATGGATGTCCCCGTGTTATTGGTTCGTAAGAAAAATGATGAATGGCATGTTTGCTTTGACAGAAGAAAACTTAACTTTGTAACTGTGGGCGATGCCTATCCCTTACCTCGTACTGATTCTATCCTGATTCGGCTTCGCAATGCTAAATTTATCTCATATATCGATCTTAGACAAGCTTTTATCAGATCCCTCTTGACTTATCTTCATGTCCAAAGACTGTTTTGTGTGTTCCGGGTCGGGGCTTGTTCGAATATAATTTCTTGCAGTTTGGTCACTGTAACGCACCACAGATTTTACAACGTACTATGGACCAAACGTTAGGCCCTATCTTACACCAAGAACGTGCCTTTGTATTTTTAGACGACATTTTGGTCATTTCAAGTTCCTTTGAAGAACATATCGCTACACTTAATGAAGTTGCTGAACGCCTAAATGCAGCAGGTTTTAAAATAAATTGGGAGAAATGTCAATTTTGCTGTTCCTCTCTTACATTTCTTGGTTTTATTATCGATGGAATTGGTCTTCGAGCAGATCCTGCTAAAGTTGACGTCATTACTAAATTCAAAACACCAAAGACTGTTACCGAAATAAAACGTTTAATAGGAATGATTAGCTAGTAATTGCATTTTCTCTACCTAATTTTTCAACTATATATACACCCATTACCGCCTTAATTAAAAACAAAAAGAAATGTCAATCTGTCGAATGGAATTTAGAAGCTCAGCAGGCTTTTGAACAGATCAAAACGTTAATCACTTCCGCACCTATTTTAATTTCGCCAAATTTTGACGAAAGATTCTATATTCAAACCAATGCCTCACTAACTGATCTAGGCGCAACGTTGTTTCAAGTAAATAATGGACTAGAACACCCTATCACTTACGCTAGTCATGCTTTAACTTCTCTTGATCAAAAATATTCAGCTACCGAACGGGAATTATTAGGGGTTATCTTTGACATTGAAAAATTCAGAGGATATGTTGAAGGTACACATTTCACAGTAATTACTGATTGTGCAGCTCTCACACTGTTATCTCTCAATTTACCTTTGATGTTCGCCATAGACCTGGTAAATTAAATATCATGCCTAATGCCTTATCTCGTGATGTCGCTTCTTTTAACCTCCCAGATCTAATTTCTGATGCCTGGTATCTTAATATGATAAAGAAAGTTTCTGAAAATACCGATAAATTTTCCACCTTTCGTATGATGCATAATAAACTATATAAATTTAACTAAAGCCACATCTTCCGCTATTATTAAATTTCTAGAACAAAATGTATTTCTTATCTTTGGTGTCCCTCAAGTTATTCTCTGTGATAATGGGGGGCAAATTTATCTCAAAAGATTTCCAAAAGTTCGTTAAAAGTTATAAAGTACAAAAAATTTGGTTTAACGCAAAATACCATCCCCAGGTAAACCCTACCAAAAGAGTAAATCAAATCTTAATCACTGCTATCTCCTCATATATCGATTCAGACCACACTAGGTGGGATGAAAATATCTTTAAAATCGCTCAAGCTTTGCGTGCATCTAAACACGAAGCAACCCAATTCACTCCCTCCTTTCTTGTTTTTGGAAGATACACGCCAATTGATGGTAGTTATTACGGTTCAGTTCCTGATGATACTAACGTAATTGAATTTAACGAAAAAGTATGCTGGGACGAAGACAAACAATCATTACTCTATATCTTCAACGATGTTAGAAAAAATTTGTTGAAGGCTTACGAAAAGAGTAAAGCTTATTATAATCTGCAAAAACGAGATATTTCTTTTGCTTTAGGTGAACAGGTTTGGAAAATAAATTATGTCTTATCTGATGCTACTACAAAAATTCTCTTCAAAATTAGCTCCTAAATTCATTTTATGTGAGGTTACTCGCGTCATTAGTCCACTTATCTATGAACTCCAAGACACAGAAGGAAAACGTCAAGGAAGGTGGTATTTCAAACACCTTAAACCGTTCTCTGTTGATCCTAATGCTAGTTAATTGTTTCCGCCCTGAATTTGTTACGTATATCTATTCGTTTCTTTTCTCATACATTATTTACCTTACCTCTACACTTTTGCCTTATTTATCTCATTTTAGTTATCTTTTTGATAGCTATTAATTCTTCCCTTGAATTTATTGTCAGCCATATATCTGTTTATTATCTATGTTCTCTAATGTCACTCTTTTGCTTCACCTAATTGATCCTGGCACCTTTTCTTCATAACATTATTTTGTCTTTTAGCATTTATCGTACATAGTTTAATTTCGTGGTGATTGTCGTAACTCTGGTTGGAGTAACTCATTGAATTGTTATAATTGGTTTTCGCTGATGTTGAGTGGATGTTTCTTTCTTTGGACTCACATAGGAGCCGCGGCTATGCCTTTGTAAGAAACAGTACATATTCGCAGTTGCAAAACTAGGAGTTCCAATTCCATGCGTTCTTATTCTGAATTATTGCAGTCGCTCACTTTATCCTTTATCATTACTTGTTTTTTCTGTTAAATTATCAGAACATTTAAACATTTTTTTTTGTTTTTTATTTAACTTCATGGCGAGGTGCTATTGCTTTTTATCGATATCTTATCGAATTCTTGGTTGTTTTTAGCATATTGGGACAGTATGTTTGTATCTTCATTTAACTGCTCATAGTTAGGTATTCCTGGGTGTTTATGGCGTTACCGTTTCTGAAAATTACCTTGGAACATTTGGTTTTTTGTGTAAAGACATCTGCAATGGTACTTTTAAGTTGGCTGTTTCAACTTTTTGCCTGATCTTGTTATCGCAGTGGATGCGCTCGTTAGGAAGATGATCGTACTAGTTCTCACCGAGAGTCTAGTAATTTTTTAACTTATTATATGTCTTAATTTGTCTGATTAACATAGCAGGTGGTCCCTTCAGACTGATCTGCGTTTAACAGGGACAACTCTCTACCTTCTCTCGGACGCATGTCCAAAACTTTACTTTTTTCTTACCTCGCTGTCTCCGTTTCTGCCTTATTCTTCCTTCGGTAGACCTGTTCTTGTCCCAGAACACCCGTCTACCACATAAGAGTGATTTTTCCCTCACTCCGAGCTACTGGCCACATTGGCTGGTTGAGTAGCGCTTTTCTATCCACCTTTTTTTATCGCTTTTGCTCAATGCGAGCCCTTCTTCTATTCTCTTCTACGTGGAAGTGTCACTAGCACATTCCAAAATGCCTATTTCCCGCTTTTTACCTTTCCTATATCTCTATTGCCTTTTCATTTCCGTTAGTTACCATGTGGTCGTGTGGGGGGTTACCATCGACACCTGGACCCCGTCTCTGGGAATCTTTCATGAGGTCATGCGATGTCGCTGTCAGCCGCACGTGGCCACTGACAGTGCAAATACGTATGAGTGTATGTAGATATGAGCGTATGTAGATATGAATGTATGTAGAGATGAATGCATGCCTTATTGAACTCAACCAACGCCAGGCGCAAAAAAGCACCCACATGCCTTTTCCGGTCCCTCGTGCCGTTTATCTAACAGGTCTGCTTCACAGGTCGCTCTCTTCTAGGGGGTACGAGTACTTTCCTGTGTAATGGCTTTAAGGAGCCACTCTCTTTTGTATCTTTACAATAGAGGACAAAACGGCTTGGTAAGCTGGGGAATTCTACGCTATATGTTTAAAGTTTATAGTTCTAGCATGCCTTAGCGTGCTAAGACGTTTCGGATTCATCTATTGTTATCTAGTTTTATCTTAATATCTCTATCTTACCCATTATCTTTAGTAATAACTTGAGACTTTGTGTTATCTTCTTTTGTTGTCCTAAAGTTTGGTATTTATGATCAGACGTAGGAAAACTTTTGAGTATTGAGTGAAGAAGCTAATCTGATGGTTGCAATGTAATTTGTTAGGTTAGAAATGTAAGAAATTAGTAAGATGGTACTGTTGGTAAATTTGTTAATTCACAACCATGTCATTCAAAAGTTTTGATGTGTACTGTTTATTAAGCCACAGTACCAACACATAAAAATTTGTAAAATGTGTAGTAACTTGCTCTCTCAGGCATTTTTTTACCAAATCAGAAACAGTTAAAATGCAATGCTTATGTGCGTGTGCACCAAATTGTAGAGCTGTTAGGCGACTTGTCGCATTTGATTTAGTTGTAGTAGTGTTTTGTGCTCTCCGACAAATTTGTGCTGTCGATTATAACTGCGCCACATCTAAGATTCGTGTGTGCATTTATAGATGTAGTTCGATAATCTTGGGGCTACACATTCCGTTTCCTGGTTACTCGCAAGACGCGTTATCGGTTGAAAAAAACCAGGTGGTGCCTAAAATAAACATTTAGTAGAATGTAAGTTAGTTCATATGTAAGTAAGGCTCTAGACTTTAAGTTCCTACTGTGCTAAAAGTCTTTTTCTGTTTTTAAGATTTTTTCTTTTATGGCTTTGTTGCAATTGTTACGTGCCAACTGGCATGCATCATGTTAGATTTAATTTATAAATAAATTGCCGTGTATTCTTAAATGAATATGCCAACTTCCGTCGTCCCTGACAGTCGCGTCTGCGCAAAAGTGATGCAAAGTGCGCGGGTGGTGTAAAAAGATGCCATTAAGTTACGAGTTCTCGACAAAGCAACATCTATCTGTGTGGCGTGTCTTTTCTTTTTAGGTATGTAGGTTCCTTATACCTTTGCATTTTGTTGTACCTGGTACCTTAATTCCTTTCATTCCCCAAAGAGTACAGAAGTTACAGGAAGGACGGATGGTAATTTGACTCAACAAGGCGTAACTGAACCCAACCTGCAAACCATCGTAGGACCCTGAGATGGATTTCCAAGATGCTACCATGTAAGTAATTTGATTTCATTTAAATTGTACTTGCAAATTGACTTAAAAAGCGGTTGCATCACTCTTAAAGCGTGGTCAGTATAAGTTACAATATGACGGGTAAATTTGCCGCGTATTTATGCGTTAAATTATGACAATGACGTGTAGTTATTCGGGAGTATAACAATTGCGCAGTATAACAAAAAATGCAGTGTAACAACACACTAAGCTGTCTCTGATAATGATAATAGTGCTACATGTAAAATTAACAACATTTTAGGATCACTTTCTAAATAGTTATTCAATAATAAGCCTATGATTAACGCTAATAAAAACAAGGTAATGGTCTTAGGCTGTTGTGCAGCTATCGAGTTATTACCACCAATTATACTTAATCAAGTCATATTAGAATATGTCGATAAAATTTAATACCTAGAGATTATTACTGACTGACTCATCACTTAATTTTAAATCTCATGCAAATAAACTAACAGATAAGGTTACACGCAGAGTGAACTATTTTTATCGTATTAGTTATTATTTAAACCTATCAGCTAGAATCAATGTCTGCAAGTCGTTAATTAATTAGTTCACATTTTACGTACTGTCCCATGATTTTAAACTTTAAATAAAGTTTTTCTAAATAGACTACAAACACCGCAGAATTGTGCTCTTTGTATAATTCTATGCTGTGATATTTACACAAGGATAGATATTATGTTGGAGTGCATACAAATATTATGTAAAACAGTATCTATTTTTTTGCAACTACAAAATTACAAAAAATCTTCTTCGTCTTAAAAACCGCACAACGACCATAAAAAAAGTATGGACCAATAGCTGTATTGCCCATAATTCCTCTGTAAACATTATTACTCCGCCGATTTTGGCAATCTATTGTGTGGAACATGTGGCGGTTTTCTGTATCACAATAGTGAAAATTATGACAGTTCACTAATTCAATATTATGGAAAGTGGATTCATCCGTAAACAGCACATTATTAAAAAAATCATCTTACTCACTTATCTTTTCCATTGCCAATAAACAAAAATCTAACCGCCTCTGAAAATCTGTTCCATACAGATTTTGATGAATCTCTAAATAGGAAGGATGGTATTTGTTCTTTTTTAAAATTCTGAATACCCTAGACTTAAATCATTCTCCCTGGCTACAACTCGACTACTAGTGTTCGAATTTTCAACAACAGATCCCACTATCATAAATTGAACGTTTTCATCATCAATAACCGATTTTGCAGTTACATGTTTCGAATATTTAACACTACCTGTAGTTTTAACAATTTCAAGCAACTTTGCAAGGCTTCTACTATCAGGATGTCGGTGTTGGGGGTACTTCACTTTGTACATTCTTTCTGCCATTAAACAATTTTCAAGACATTCTCTGATTATTAAAATCATATCTATTCGTTCTTGCAGTGAATACTTCATTTTCTTTGTTTACAATGACAAAATTGCACAATAACTAAAAAAAAATTTCTACTATAACTGATAGCAACCTACTTAGATATTTGCGAGAATATCAAAACTTGAAAAGGAAACACAACTGGTTAATAACGTATTACATTTCAAATTTGGCAATGTACATTGTTAAATATGTAGATAAATTCCCGCGAATATTTTTTAATAAACTGGTCAATTTCCGTCGTCTCCGAGTCGTGCCTGCGCGGAGTGAATGGCGCAAGTGCGCTATGTGATACGACGCCATTAGACTACGAGGCCTGAAGCCGAGAACAGCTACCTGTGTCATGTGTCTGTCTTTTCTCCTTTTTAGGATGTAGGTTCCTGTATCTTATCTTGCCTTATCGTACCTCTACCTGTATCCTTCCCACCCTACCTACATACGAGCAATAGAGGATGGACGAATAAATTTGAACTCAGCAAATGGCGTGATGAACCCACAACGAAACGTATTTTGTATTTATTCATTCTAATAGCACATGCTAATAGAATATTCTAACTTAACTTTTTTGGTTATTAATAAATATTCCACTGTGATTTTTAGTTGATAGAGTATTAAATCAATTTTTAATTATCATAAACTTAGTTTTTTCTATATTTAAACTCAAACCATTATGTTTTATCCATTCATGTATCTCAATCATTTCTTGATTCAGGGTGTTTACCACGTATTCAATATCATCGACAATGCAGTATATTAAAGTGTCATCAGCAAAAAGTTGTATATTGCATTTTTTCAAATATTTAGTTATATCATTTATATATACAATAAACAGATTTGGACCAAGTACTGTCCCTTGCGAAACACCATACATATTTTCTTTAGATTCTGAGAACTTGTTTCCATACTTGGTTTCTTGCCATTGATGATTTAAATAATCTTTAAACCATTTAAGCACTGTACCACTTATGCCATACTTAATCAATTTTTCCAAGAGCATTGTCCGATCAAGTCTCAAATGCTCTACAAAAGTCCAAAAAAAAAACACTGAAATAATATTTTCTGGTTTAATGCACGAAATGGCCCTGGGATATAACTGCAAGGTGCGATTTAAGTGAGTACATTGCTTTTATTTATATTGTAAAAGTAAATCTGATCATCGTATCACTTTTAAATGTGTTTTGTATTTGCATTTGCCACGTAATCATGTTATAATAAACGATTGCACAATAATATGGCGTAGAAACCGTAAGAAATGTTGAAACTTAAACACGCAGGTAGAAATCCTAATAGTTTGAACAATAGTGGGAAAGTAATACCAAATAAAAATAACTTCAAAACTAAATAATTTAGGTACGGTATACCTTTATAATTTTTGAAAGGTAATTAAATTTCCTACATCGACTGTATTATAAAATACAGGGTGTTACATTTAACATGACCTTACATGTGATTTTTCCAATGCTCCACCCGAAGGTACTACATTGTTCCAAGCAAGGTAGGGCGCTTTAAAGTACGTGACAACACTCGCACACGGGACCTCCATTTTACCTCTCATCCGAACGAGGGTGTATTTTTGTGAAAAATGCTCGCCTAACATTTTTCAAGCGGACCGTGTCGGGATTCAAACTCGGGACCTTGGGCGTAGTAGTCACACACATACCATTACGCCACGGAGCCGCCTACATTTAACATGAGCACGATATTGACGTTTGAAGATATCATTAGCAAAGTATCCTATTTTGGACACCCAGTAGAATTTTCGATAACTTTAAATACATCGACAGTTTCTATTATTGGTATCATATTTATAGTTAAAATTGGATTTGGATAAATTTATTTGTTTGGAAGTTTAAGAACTTCAAATTTACGAAAAATCAAAATATCTCAGGAACTACAATGTTTAGGTATGGGACTTGTTTAAGAGAATTTATCTCACTTTTTACGTACACTCCAAAAATGCAATAAAATACAGAGTGTTCCTTAAGAAAAAAACAACTTCGATATGCCACACTTTTTTTGGAACACACAGTATATTTCAAAATAATTTTAAAATGTAGACATTAATAATGCACCTATCGTTGCACAAGCAAAAACTTTAAATTTTTTACTGTTTATCCATAATGGACCGTTGAGTCAATGGAGATTCGCCCTGTATACAAAGAAATGAAAATTTTTAATGTTATACTTATGTTTTTAATATTTTTAGTTTGTAGAATTGTGCTTGTCCTTTATATTTAAACAATACCAATTTATTAATAACCTAAATTTATAGTTTTGACAGTTATCTATCTAGAATAGTTGTCACGTGTTTAAGTTACTAAAATTAACAATATTATTAAAAAACATGGTCTGATTTCCAATTCTGAGTTTACAGATATGCATTACACGTATGGGCTTGCTGACGGTAATGCACTAGAAACCAGGCAGCTGTATGAAGACCATTTTCCAAATAGAAATATTCCACAAGCACAAACATTTTCAAGCATTCATAGAAGGTTGTGCGGAAAGGGAAGTTTTGAACAAGACTATCATCTAAAAGGAGTACAACATACAGTAAGAATATCAGAAATTGAGGAAGCAGTTTTGAATTCAGTTAAAGCAGATCCCAGATCAAGTACATAAAAAATTGGGAAAAATTTGAATATCTCACATGATTGTGCGGAAAATTCTCCATGATTTTTGATTATATCCCTACCTGCTCCCTCGCGACTTTCCATTGCGGATAAATTTCAGCAGCTTTCTGAATTGCAAATAATATACAGGGTGTTCCATTTAAAAATCCGAACATTTAGTAATTTTTTCAATTAAGTAAGGAACAATTGTGCCTGGATCACCCTGTATGTTTACTAGAGGATTTGGTTACAGGATGTGGTGCCTTGGGTCTTAACTAACCCTAACCTAAGTTAGAGTTCCTTAAAGTTTAGAAGCATAGGTTCATCAACATTTAGTTGAAATCACAGAAAACAGAAAACAATGAAAATCTCGAAAACTATGACAGATAAGTATAAGACAGTATTAGGAGAAATTAATCAAAATTAAACAAGGAATCGAAAACTGGCATTAAGTATAGGGTATTTCATTTAAAATAATAAAGTTGCTACTACGTTTTAATAGAATTGGCAACACTGCATAATTGAAAATATTTTAAATCAAGAGAGCATGTTTGCTTACATAAGTGACCAAAAATTCAAAACCCTATGTTAAGCAGTTCTCCTTAAACGACTACTAGGTCATCCACTGTGAATCACCTATATACTTTATCTTTACTTTATTTCCGTCTTTGTTTTTGTAAAAGCCGCCTTTTAAATGCAGTGCAGGGACATTGTAGTTGTTGATTAACCAGGAACCACAAAAATATATCTTAGTCACGAGCTCGGCTATTAATAAAAATCGAGATAAAAATACAACAAAAAGTATCGAAGGAATTGGATGTATAGCATGTCTTTATTAAACAAGGAATAGGAGATAAAGACTAACTGTATATTATTATGCCAATTCGTGCATTAGTAGAATAATATAATAGGTTAATGTTAATGAGTGTCTTATAAAGTTCTCAAAAGAAGATCTGAATGAATACAAATGGCCAAAAAAAATAAAGACATACAACGGGGTGATGTAGAATCTACATTTTATGGTCCTTTAAATCTGAGTAGTGGAACAATCCATTTAAACTTCAAAGGGCCGATTTACTAGTAATTAAAAATGAACATAAAAGATTGAAACAAATATTATGACATTAAAAGATTTTGAAATGAACCTTTTTTTAAAAGTTAAATCTTTGATATCTATCTGTAATTTGTAAATAATTTTACAAATTACTTGTATGGAACAAGTATTTTATGTTACATGAACTTGCTTACTTTAGCATTAAAAAAAATTACTAGTATTAAGCTATAATATTTAGAAAAATTTGTAGTGTCAAAAATTACTTTTTTTGGCAATTTGAGTACGTAGATTCGAAAAATGGTACTTCTGATACCTTGGGTCACAAAGGACTATTTGTACTAATTATTTCCATTGGTTGTGGTGTTGGCGCTATTAATGTGCTTGTTATATAATCGCAACGTGATGATGCCACCGCTGTAGGGGTGAGTAATAAGCCAGCTTTATTTGCAACAACTCGATGCAAGAGTCTCGCATAAATTCAGCCTCCACACTATAACAAAGAACTGATGTCATGGAAATATCTACTATTAACGCCTCGTCTAAATTGGGGCTTTTATTCGCAACATTTCTTTTACTTTTAATCTATCTATAGTCCTTTGAAAAGGGGTTTATTCCAAAGTTGTTATATAGTTCTTATAAGCTTTGTGGTAAGAATTTAAGGGTAGTCTCATTTAATTGATGGTTTTGAAATATTAATTAATTCAGATGGAAAAACATCAAGCATAATTTGCATTTTCTTATCGCACACAGATAGTGATAGATGCAGACTGTGCAAATTTCAGGGAAATGTGTAGGTTGGTTCAGACTAGGAAACAATGAGGGTACGCGTCCAACCAGTTCTAGGACAAAAGACCTAATGATGATGACCGCATTTCACCAATTTTACTCTGTAGAATTGTCATAAAAGGACATTGGAAATTGAAATTAGTTTTCAGCGATTTCTAAAGATTGCGGACGATTTCTAGAGTCTGCAAAGAATTTCTGAAGTCTGTGGGCGATTTCTAAAGAGTGCGAGGCGATTTCTGTGCGATTTTGGGCAATTTTAATGCGACTGCAAGGGATTTCCATGAGTCTGCCAGAGATTTTGGGCTAAAAATGTGACAGTATTGCGGAAGTGAGCCACCCCTCGAATTTTGCAGTTTAAAGATAATTTTCGTAAATAAAAGAAATAACTGTTTATGTTTACAAAGCAAAATTTGCTTCATAGATACTACATATGTTATTAATCCTTGTTAATACCTAATTTCATAACAACCTGCATATGAATGAATTTTATTTTTTTATGCGAAAACCATATGCCAAACTAAAAAAAACAAACAAGAGCCCACATTTGCACAGAAAAGAATGAGGATTTCAAAAATAGTTTTTGGTTTAAGAAAAAGCAGTGGCATATATATATATATATATATATATATATATATATATCTTCTCTTTAAAAAAATTTGGCGCAAATCCCACACGAACGCCACTGGCAAGAATAAAAAATTAAGTTGTACAGCAGAAAATGCCTTCTGATGCATAGAAGATACGTATCACGTTTCACAAAAATATCTAGGGTCATATCAAAGTTATCATAAAAAGATTTTTTTTCTTAAAACTACACTGTATTTCAATACATAAGACGTTTAGGACATACATTCATATGAA
This sequence comes from Platerodrilus igneus, assembly GCA_036346225.1. Taxonomy (NCBI): domain Eukaryota; kingdom Metazoa; phylum Arthropoda; class Insecta; order Coleoptera; family Lycidae; genus Platerodrilus; species Platerodrilus igneus. The sequence continues at coordinate 5,157,594 of JARFIW010000671.1, forward strand.
GTTTTTTTCTTAAAATGTACCCAAGAATAACCTCCTTCAAAATTAGCATGTTATTAACAAACACTCTGTATATTGGAGGAAGATTACTTTAAAAACAAGCTAATTTAATATTCAGTAAACTACAATTTCTCTTGCATTTCACCAAACCCGAGTTTACGTTTTTCTAAGAATAAAAAAAAATATTCTGGCAAAACTATCGTTTTTATGTCCTGCAAACTGATTTACTTTAAATAGAAAGCTTGCAATAAGACACAATTTTAAGTAATATACATGTTACGTGTAACAAACGAGGAAGTTTATAGAAGGATAGGTGAGGAACCCTGTATATGGAAACAATTGAAGGTCAGGAGAGATAGAATGATAGGGCACCAGTTAAGACATGAGGGACTATTTAGTAAAGTCTTAGATTATAGACTACCAAATAAAAATCGAGTAGGAAGGCCTAGACAAAGCTATATTAGTCAAATTATTAGAGATTTAGGTTGTGAAGGGTATACAGACCTTTTTAGACTAGCTCAGAATAGACAAGAATTTAGAGCTGCGTCAAATCGACTTTAAGTAAGTTCGAAAACAAAACAAAAAAAATAAAAATCAGTTAACTAAATGTCACCAGGACATAACTCACAATTAGTTAGCGGTCTGGCATGTTGGTAGCGTTTCGTTGCTTAAGCCTTACCATAACATATAATTTAATAAACGTCACCATGACATAACTCACAATTAGGTAGCGGTCTGGCATGTTGGCAGCGATTCGTTGCTTAAGCCTTACCATAACATATAATTTAACACTTTTCCTTTTTGAAGCGGATAACCAGGTTATATTTCATTTCCTTATAAATGGTAATCATGTAAACATGTTAGATTTCTTTAACAACCATCAGGTTGCTAATATCTATGTAGAGTCAGCTGGATAGGAAAAAGATAGAAGGATATAGGAAGACCTAGACCAAACTATATTAGTCAAATTATTAGAAATTTAGGTTGTGAAGGGTATGTAGAGCTTTTTAGATTATCACAGATTAGAAAAGAAGTTAGAGCTGCATCAAACCGACCTTAAGTAAGGTCGAAAACAAAATGATGATGACATGTTACTTGCATATGAAACTTAGATAAAATGCAATTTTCATTTTAAATATGAATTTTAAACAATTCAAATCTTTTGAATTAATAAGATGTAACAAAACTGCTACAAAAAATAAAGTTTAAGTCTCAATATAAGAAAAAGAAATTTAATGTATTACCTTCACTAATAAGATCATCTCGCACCTGAGTTGTATTTAAGAATTGATCAGTTAAAAACTTTAAAACTTTAATACGGCTTTCCACTGAAGTAAAAGGATAGTCTGTAGTATTCAAAATGTCCAATACATCTGCATCAAAACTTTTATCACTTTCAACATATGCACGTAAAACTTCTGGATACGTCATGTTATCAATAAGGAAAATAGAAATGTTAATACTATCTTTTTGATCTAAAGGTCCAAAATGTGTTAGTAAAGAATCTTCTTCTCTTAATAAAGCTTTCAGCAACATAATATGAATTTCTGTTAATAATGCACTTTGATCTTCACACATAAGTGCAGCACAAAAATCTTCAATTCGAAACGGAGATAATCTAACTAAATTACGAAAATGTCTAAGAATTTCATAAATACCAATAACTGACATTATAAATTCACGAGGCACTAATAAATCGTCAGATGATTTTGGCAAGTTTAAAGGTGGCAATTCGCGGTTCTGTAACCAAAGAGGTTCTGGGCTAGGAGGTCGCACTGCTTTACGAGTTCCACTTAATGTACTATAACTGCTAAGAGAAAAATCACTATCACTAGATCGATCGCCATCATCCATAGATGCATTTGATTCACTGTTGCTAAATCTCATATCGTCCTCTGGATCACTTTTATCACTCGAATCATCGCCAAAATCAGATCCGTAATGATATTCGGAATCCTGATAATCTGCATTAGGATTGTAGCCCCGCCGTGGATAGGCTGATCCAGCCATACCACCCTTTCGTGTTGATTTATGTCCATTCTTACCTCTAGTACGAGATCCTCGTTTTCCAATTACACTTTCTTGTGGAGAACACGGTCTAGATGTGGTAGGAGTACTAGGTAGTGAATCTGAACTTTTATTAATATTTTGCAAATATTTTGGTTTTTTAAGTAAATGATACTGAAATTTTTTACCCCTTTCAGAAACTTGCACTTTAGGTGGACGACCCCTCTTCTTTAGTCCTCTAGTAGACATGTTGTGTTTATAGCTGTCATTCACATCACAACTACACGTGGTTATGGTACAAAAACAAACTTTGTATACAAAATACTAATGTCACAATGGTTGATAAAACACAGGTCTGTTAAATAGCTCCATCTTTTCTTCATTTTGCTGGCAGCGTCACGTGACACAATACAAACTTTCGCGTTTATTGAACATGCTATGATTCGCGCGTGATTGTTTTTGTTTTCACAACTTTGGTAAACTTTCTTAAGCTGTATAAAACGTTACAGAACACGCCTAATTATACATAAATTAAGCGAACTTGTAAAAAATACTACCTAATTGACCACGAAACAAACGATCTGATTGGCTGGCAACGTCGCCATGTCAATCGTATAATATTAAGGCTTGCAATCAAAATATAAAATAAATAATTCACCTTATACGAAAATACTTTCATAAAATTTTCAAGAAATAAATTGCAAATGCTGCATATGCTATTATATGAATGTAAATTTTTTTGTATTTCGCCACATCTAAATGTAACAAATCAGAGTCTTGATCTACAACGCATACACGAAAGATGTCGCTAAATTATACACAATAACCCTTATCTAAAAATTAAGTTTCAAATTGTTGAAAAGTCATGAATTTTCATCAAAATAAAATACTATATATTTATTCCAAAAAGCATCCTCCTGGACTACCACAACAAAAACTTATTAATGGAATTAATAATTATATCCGGTCGGAAATGATGGAGCCCGGGAACTAATGAAATTCAAATCTAGTTAGCTAATTTTATAATAAACATAACTGTAAATTTTTACTAGTAAATTTTGAATTTCATTACTACAATGCTACAGCGGCGTGTTAAAATATTCTATCCATTATCATGTTAGTAAGAATTATTAATTGCGATTCCTAAGATTCAGCAATGCTGCCAACATTTATTTATTGTCAACCAAAGTACATACCAACTAATGTTGGAATCCAATAATCTAAGTTGTATTCAAAACCTAGCAAAATAATTGAAAATTATAAAGAATGAAGTCGAACGAACTTTCACGTATGTACAAAAAGAAGAAAATAATTACAAGAGAATTACTTAATCCCATATGTTTGCCAACTATTATGTATAAAATGAAAAATATTCATGCAAATGGCTGTAGTGAGAGGGGCAGTGACCACGTTTCGTCAACAGCAAATACTAACAAATGTGGAATTATTACGGAGCAGGTGAAGCGATTTTTAAAGGTTTTGTAATTCAGAGTTATTTTAGTATCACTTATAGCAATTTCCAATATTTTGTTCTCACATGTAATGAATAACTTACCATTTTTCTTGCTCAAAATAAGGATTCACTCACTTATCTATCGGAGCACTTGCTGAACTGTCAAAATTTGAAGCACTAATGAAGCTGAAGCATTTAGACAGATTTCATTGTTTCTTTTGCACTTGAACTAAATACAATTATGTAAAAATAAAATCTGTTTCCAATTCAATTTTTTTACATAAAAGATATTTCTATAATTCTGGTTAAATGAAAAATGTAATTATATTTCAGAATCTTGAACATTCCCCAGAGATGACAACATTATTACATCGACAAGAGAAGATTTTATTGCAGTTGGACGAACTTCGTCAACAAATGATATCTCTTAAAGCAGATCTTGGCAGCAATACCAAAGGTGTAGCAGAAGTGCTCCAATCCACATTTGTGTCTCCAATAGAGGTATGAATTTAGTTTTTGTGTGGAACGTACAATTAAATCGGAAACTAAGTTTAATTTCGGCAAGTTATATGGCAATATGTGATTTTTTTGTATAGCTGTATTGGCAGTCATTAGAAGAGTTTAAAAACAATCTTAACGAATACTTCAGTATTAGTTCTTGTGCTATTATTTTTATTCAGGTGTGTCACAATAATCATTCAATACTAAACACCATTACCTATGAGAAGTGTGGTAGATATTTTACCAATAAAAGTCAAATATCGTTTATTAATTGCAGTTTTAATTTTAATTTAAATATATATTTTGCACTTTTTGCCAAACTTGTGCATACTATAGAATGAAGTTAAACTAAGTTGCACCTATAACTTAATATTACTGGAATGAACCACTTATATTCAATATTCCCATTGCAAATCTACAATATTAACAAACTTAAAAATAAATATTTGTTATTGATTTGTATTAGAATTCAATAATTTGCATAGTTTAATAATAGTATATTATTCAGGGTGCATGTAATGATAGCTATTATCCCTGAGGTTTAAGTTTATGACAAGAGCCAGGCTTGTGTCATAAATAAACTGAATGAATAATAATGTACCTTGAATAATAGCCATTATATGCGAGTAGAATACTATACTTTCTTCACTATCAAATAAGTTTAGCTAAAAACTTAGTTTTCTTCTGTTTCCTTCATTGTATAAACGATTCATACACAGATGTATACAATTTTTTTTTATTTTTCCGGTAATAAATTCAAACTTCCAAATTTTTGTGGCTTCCCGTATATCTGGGAGAGTACAAGACATTTCATTTTCACTATCTGTATCCATTTTGTAATGAAATACTTCAAAATAGTGGTGTTTTAATAAACAGAACGTTTTGACGTTTCAAATTAAATTTAACAGTGAAAGCGCTTTTCTCAAAATATCAGGCTGTTATTCTTGATATGTATATAGTTTAAATTGATTGTATTATTTGCATACACAAAGAGGTGAATTGCATCAGTATATTAAGTTCTCTTACATTTCAAGGTTCAGATTGTTTTAGTGATGATTGATTGTCCACATATATCAAAACTGTAAGTACATTTATATTAAGATTTTCTTTTAATATTTGATCAAAAAATATATTTTTTATAATGGGTGAAGATAAAGCAACATATCCTGCTTGGACTCTTGAAAAACGAACTACTTCCAGGTTCTTTATTTTCCAAGGAACAACATTATTATTTATTTTAATAATATAACCACCTACACTTTTCTTATCAATTGGATTGTTTCCATAATCAACATTAACATAAGAGTGTTGTATCCTGCATTCTAGTTTAATTTTATAATCATTTGGCATGCTCAACATTAATCTTTTATTTAAATTATGTAAATATAACAAGCAAAAGTAAAACACATTTCAAAAGCACATTAACTGAAATCTGACAGAACTCTACCTATCCTACTTAATCCATTAATCACTAAACTGTTTTCTTAAAAACGATATATCACTCCTCCGAACCTACTTTGACGAATTCCATTTTGACAATCAAAATTCGCTTAGCGAAAACGAGCCTTAGTAAAAACTGGCATAATTCCGGGCAGAAAGTTTACCTTAACCTTTGGACCGATTAACTTACCAGCCGTGTTGCTAAAGATGTCAGAATATTCTACCAATAGATCTTCTAACACGGCTTTGCACTTTACTTCGCACTTAACTTCATATACTCGAAAGAAATCGGGCAAATGGATTAAATCCACAAACAGGTAAATCCATTCCCTTCCAAAAATACAATCAAATGGCTGGTCGGTACCATAAATATTAAGCTCTTCTTTTCTTCTAGCATATTCAACACTCACGGGCAAATAACCAACAATTTGGAATTGATTCAACGTGTAACTCACAAATGTACGATTGCTGGGCAGAAGCGTGAACTTTGATTTGAATGTACGCAACAAATTCAAATTTATAATAGAACACGTACCGCCAGTGTCAAGTTCCATTTGAATTGGAGTGCCGTCTATTTTAACCGTAATCATCGGTTTAGCTAACTTTGCACAATTTGACTCTTCATCCATGTTCATCGCATCCACCAAATGATTGAAATAATCCAGAGTTGTAGTACTTAAATCAGAAGCTGCTATACCGATCCCGTTGTTTTTTGCTATGCAAGAATTAATTTCGTTTCCGGAATGTTGCTTGTTACCCTGCGTCCAGTTGTGGCAAACAACTGCTATGTGTCCCCGAAGTCGGCACATAACATTTGACCTTACGAAATTTACACTGACTTCTCCAATATAACTGACCACAACCTACACAAGGATCAGGTCCTTTATCCTTATGAATGTTGCTATTAACTGAACTGAATCTTCGAAAAGGTGATCGATAGTGATTTATTTGCTTCTTTGGGAACAGTGGTTTTCTACCAGATACTTTATGCTGTTGCATGTTATCATACTTTTAGTATTCGGAAGCGTGTCGCTTCCATTTCGGTAGCAATTTTTACAGTAGCCTCAAAATTTTCAGGTTTACGGGCAACTATTTCATCTCTAATGTCCTCTCTTGCAACCCCATAAAGAAATTGCATAATCAAAGAACGACTCAAGAATTCGCGAAACTCGCAATAACGCGAACCTTGTCTTAATCGTAGAATAAAATCACCGAATGATTCCTCATGTTTTTGAACTATTTATCTGAATTGTATCTCTTCGCTAAATTTATTCCTAGATTGTACAAAGTGCTCTACTGATGTTGAACAAATTTCTTTAAAAGAAAGTTAATGCGAATTCTTTGGTAAAATTAGGTGCCTTAACGTTGCATTTAAATTCGGTCCCACATGAAACCCTTAAATAATCAGCCAGTAATTCGTCTGGAACATTATGTAAGTTCAAAGCGATTTTAAATCTGTCTAAATATTCATCTACACCTTTCGTTTCTTTAAATACGGCGAATTGAAACTTAATTGAAGTTTTAGAACTTTGGCTACATGAAGCTCCGTCCTGTGTTTGAAGTAATTTACCAAATAAACTCGACAAAATTTTAATTTCTTTTGTCAGTTGTTCCATTTTGACAATGCTTGCAATAGGCAAATTATATACCTACAAAGCTTCCAATTTTTCAATTTTTTTTACCATTATTCTCCTCGCCACTGTTGTATCCTGCATTCTAGTTTAACTTTATAATCATTTAGCATGCTCAATACTAATCTTTTATTTAAATTATACAAAAATAACAAGCAAAAGTCAAACACATTTCAAAAGTACATTAACTGAAATCTGACAGAATTCTACCTATCCTACTTGATCCATTAATCACTAAACTGTTTTCTTAAAAACGATGTATCAAAGAGATAAGACTTTCTTACATGGTGGCATCCTTTTTTGTTCGTATAGGTAAATTCTGTCTTTGCAGTCAGTATTGGCCATTTACTAAGAAATTTCAGCAGAATATTTAAAGAGCAATCGATGTTAATAATGAAATGTGTCTTATTATTGCAAATATAAAAAAAAATATGAGGGTTTTGCTTCTTCCCAACATGAATCATAGGATGCTTATTTTCCTGGATGTCCGCATTTATTATCTTTTAAATTATGTTCCTCAAATTTGAAGAGAGATTACTAATTGCAAACTTCTTTCAGCCTGCTTCAAAGTAAGACAAAGCTGGATTGGTAAAATTGCAGTTGTTCATTTCGTATTTTAAGTATTTTTTTAACTAGCACCTTTGAATTTAAGTACCTTTCTAGTTAAGAGTCTCAATACCAGATTTTGTGAAATTAAAAACTTATATCTGCTTTTGTTTGAGATTTCCCTATAATTTGAACGATGCATTAATGTAATCAACATAATTTTTTTTTGCATAAACTATGAGAGTAACATCTTTTATAAACATACATTGCAAAACCAATTAGCCCCTTCCTCAAAGCTAAAAAATTTTTCAAAAATAATAGGCGTATTCTTCTTTAGTATTCCAACATGAGTTTCTTCTTTGTGAGTCTTAAAACTATATTGACTTGAAAAACTTTTTTCATCGTTAAATAAAATACACAATCGCTGTCCTTTCTTGTGTACGGGATATGTAGAAAAAGAGCGACTTAAAATTTAAACGGGTGTTTCTAAATATGTATGTACGTCTAAAGTAAAGAGGTCACACGTCGTATAAAGTATATTTGCAAGGAACCGACTTTATATTTTCTAACTAACAGATCACTTTAATCAATGAAGTTATGAATCATGCATAAAATTCTCAACTTTGTGGAAATACCTTCTTTAATTGATGTTTAAAAAGGGGAGTACACATATTTATTCTTGCTCCACTCTGATAGCAAGAATAGTGGATTTTATGTATAGTATATTAATATATAAAAGTGCTCAACATATACAAAATATTAAATTGTTTTCACGTAGTCATTACTTAAAAAGAAACACATGTAAGTACTAATAATAATTAGCATGGTTCTAGTGAGAGAAGATCGATCAGAAATGTCCAATATAATTCAAGCCAGTTATCTGGCAGGCTTGAACATACCTTTTCTGATAAATTAAATGCTATTAAGAGGAAATTGACTGTTGAACTTGCCGATAGGTACGATGCAGGGTTGGCTTCATTTAAATCATTTTTATTTTTATACTTATTCGTTTTATTTTTTAACTTAATATAAAATTAAATCATGTTTCTGCCTTTTAAGTGCATTTTCGATTAAAATGAATATTGGACAATTCAACCATAATAAATTATCTGCAAGAAGTAGAAAATAGAATGCATTTTTCTTTTAATTTTTATTTAAATTTTAAAGTATAGATTAAAACCATAGTAAAGAAAATAGTCCATTTCGAATGGACCTGCACCTTGCCGAAGTTCTAAATTACTAGAACAGGTGAAATAGCTTGCGTGTTCTAATGAGCTAAAGAGCCAAACTACAGGTCCAACCATGGTAGTAGTGTCGTTAGTGAGGAACCAGACTAAGACAGGTCCCCGAAAGAGGGCAGCGGCTCTTTCGGTACTTAGACTGGCAGAGACCATAGGGGTTGGTATGGCAGTCTAAGACACACTACCACGATGTGGAAGGCAACGGGAAACCACCACATTATCTCCCAAGTACACAGCGTACCTAAATTATAATAAAATGATGGCATTCTCTGGGGTAAAATATTCCGAGTTAAAATAGTCCCCAGTCGGATCTCCGGGAGGGACTACTTGAGGATGCGATCGGAAAGTTAAAAATAAGAGTCGGGAACATTCTGCAGTCGGAGCGTGGAATGTTAGAAGTATGAAGCAAGTAGGTAAGCTAGAGAACCTAAAATCGAAATGAATAGGTTATCACTAGACATAGTAGGGATCAGCGAGTTCGGTGGCCAGAGGCGGGGATTTTGGAGTGGAGACTTCAGGGTAATTCATACAGGAGCAGAGGAAGGAAATTTGGGTGTGGGGATAGTTATGCGGAAAAGATAGGATACTGTGTAGAAAATTACTTGCAAAAGAACGAAGAGTACTTATGGTTAGATTAAAATCTAAACCGGTAAACACAGTAATAATACAAGTATACATGCCCACCTCTAGCTACAGTGACGAAGAGGTAGAAGCCATCTACAAAGATATCGAAGACATATTAAGATACGTAAAGGACAGGAAAATTTAATAATTACGGGGATTTTAATGCTGTGGTAGGTGAGGGTAGGAAGGAGCAGTAGTAGGTTTATTTGGTTTAGGTATGAGAAACGACAGGAAATAGGCTGGTAGAATTTTGTGACAAGAACAATTTAATCATCACAAACACATTATTTCAACATCATGCTAGAAGGCGATATCGTGGAAGATGCCAGGAGATATAGGAAGATATCAAATAGATTACATTCTTGTTAGACAACGGTTTAGGAATCAAGTAAAGACTGTAGAAGCTACCCAGAAGCAGATATAGATACTGACCACAACATCGTAATTATGAAGGCCGCACTTAAATTTAAGAATGTGAAAAAAAGAAAAGGAAAAAGGCACTTGGACTTAGAGAAACTAAAAGATAAAGATATTCAAGTAAGATTCGAAAAAAAGTCATATGAATTGCTCAAAGATATCGAGAAAATATCTGATACTAAGGAAGTAGAAACAGAATGGAATAACATTAAATCCAGCCTAGACATGGCGGCCAGAGATATTCTGGGGTATACACAAAAAGAAAATAAGAAACCATGGATAACAAAGGATATCCTGAATTTAATAGAAGAAAGACGAAAATACAAAAATAAATCAGACGAAACAGGAAAACAGAGATACAAAGCCATAAAATGGGAAATTATTCGAAAATGCAGGAAAGCTAAAGAACAATGGATTGATGAAAAGTGCAAAGAGATACAAACGAAGATGGAAATAGAAAAGACAGACGAACATACAAATTAATTAGAATGAATTTTAGGGATATAAAACCGTATAGCAAAAATATAAGGGACGCACAAGGAAACGTCATCATAGAAAACGAGAGAAAGTGGGTAGATGGCAAGAATATATAGGAATTTATATGCAGGAGAGGAACTAACTGCATTAGAACAGGAATCAGACATTGAAAATGATGACTTGGGATATCCTATACTTAGAGATGAGTTTGAATTAGCATTAAAGAGTCTGAAAAATGGTAAGGCGCCAGGTACAGATAAGGTGCAAGCAGAAACTCTAAAAGCCGCTGGACAAGCAGTAACAGAACGTCTCTTCCAACTTGTAAGCTATATGTATGAGACAGGCGAGATACCCAAAGATTTCAAACGTACCATCATAGTAACTATACCAAAAAAGAAAGGCGCGGATAGATGTGAAAATTTTGAACAATAAGTTTGACAGCACACGTGTCAAAATATTAACTAGAATTGTGCAAAGACGAATGGAAAAACGGGCAGAAGAAATACTAGGAGAAGACCAATTTGGGTTTAGGCGAAACAGGGGAACACGGGAGGCTATTTTAGCTCTGAGAGTGATAATGGAGAAAACAATAGAAAAAGGGAAAGCGTGTATATAGGGTTTGTAGATCTGGAAAAAGCATTCGACAATATAAAATGGAAAAAATGTTTGAAATACTAAAAAGATTGGAATGAGTTATAGGGATAGACGAATAGTACATAGCTTATACAAAGAGCAAACAGCAGTAATAGAATTAGAGCAGGAACGTAGAGAAGTAAACATTAGGAAAGGGGTGAGACAGGGATGTGCCCTATCCCCATTGATTTTTAACTTGTACATAGAAGAGGCAATGAATACTGTCAAATGCAGGAAGACATTTGGAATTACTATGCAGGGACAAAAAATTGATATGCTTAGATTTGCAGATGATATAGCGGTATTAGCGTCTAGCAAGGAAGAGTTAGAAGCTGCTCTTAATGAAATGGAAACGGTTCTAACAGAGAGATACGGTATGAAAATTAACAAAACTAAAACTAAAGTTCTACTATGCAAAGCTGCAGGAATTTCAGGGAGATGTGTAGGCTAGCCCAGAATAGAAATCAATGGAGGTACGCATCCAACCAATCCCAAGATGGATAAACTAATGACAAGAAAATAACTGTGCTTAAACATGATGATTACTATAAGTAACTACAAGAATTGGTTGGAAAACCATTATTTCGGCAAATATCTAAGTGTTGGGGGATCTTGGTAGCCACAGGTTGCTTAACCCCCTTCACTGAATCTCGGTGAAATAGAGCATAAAATTAGAAAACAATAGAAGGGGAACGAGCTGTATACACAGTCTTTTGAAATGCTGTGCTTCAGATGTATGAGGACAATAGCATGGACAGACAAAGATAATAACAAATAGGTTATAGAAATAGTAGGGAAACAAGGATATCTGGGGAAAAAGATAAGAGAAATAGAAAGGCAGAATACGTTCTAAGGGATTTTTGGGTAGCAGTATGGGATATATTACAAGCAGAGATAGGAAAAAAGAGGTAGATGTTGACCTAGATCAGATAGTGATAGATGCAGACTGTGCAAATTTCAGGGAAATCTGTAGGTTAGTTCAGAGTAGGAAGCAATGATGGTACGCGTCTAACCAGTTCCAGGACTGAAGACCTAATGATGATGAAAGAAAATAGTAAATATAAAAGAATAGATGAATTAAAACAAATATAAATTCTGTTTATTGTTGTTAACAGACATGTAAAAGAAGAATAATTCTAAGAATAAACATAAAGGAGGAAACATTTTGTAAGAAACTAAATTTTTAATCGTCATTTCGATTATAATACTTAAACAGAAATACTAGCTTACTAGCTTTTTCTACACCTAGTTTATTTCTTAATTTTGAATCTACAACTCCAAACGACGAAAATGTTCGTTCCACATATGCGTAAACAGCTATTATACACAGACATTATTTTACAATATGCAAATTCTTTGATATATCAGGTATCTCGTATATTTTTTTAAAGGGTTTGGATTGGGCCTGAAGTTTTAAAATTAATGGAAATATACCAGTATCTCTATACATATTTCTAAGTTCTGTTAATCTTTGCTCTCTTTCATCAGCAGTTAATTTATGTTATATACCCGATTCTCTATTATTTAAAAGAATAAAACCACATCTACTCAGGTTCTTTATTCTTAACATATTCTTAAGCCACACAATTACATACTGTCACAATTACCGTCACCGGTCTCTCTCTATTGATAACTTATACTCTAAACTATATAACTTAAGAGTGACCAATCTGATTACATAACATCCTCCTTTCTAACAAACAAGTTATATATATATATTTTTTACAGATTTAATCTACTGGGTGGTTGTACTACACGACCAAACCTAGTAGTGTACGCCTTGTTTGATGGTACCAATTGTTTGAACTCATCCTGTACATTGTTACTTATATTCTTAGTATCTGGTTGATTAGTAGAAATACAATTATACCAGTGATTGTTGTCTGTACTATCTAAACTTACATTAGTATCATCACCTGTGCTATACATATCTAACTTATTATAAGACGGGCGAATATCAATCGTATTTCTTCTCTTTACCTTACCCGTTTCATCAACTAAATTATAAGATCGTGGTGTTTTGTCAAATTTAGAGACAATCCGTGCAGGTTTCCAAATTTTCTTTTTGTGGTCCCTAAATACTACATTATCATGGTTATTGTAACAAACACCCTTTTAGCATGTCTATTGTAATAATATTCATTTCTTTTTGTTTTTAAAAGAAAATCTTTAAAATTGTTAATTACTTTGGGTTTCAATGAATTATTTAAGACTGGTATAATCGATCTTGTTGAACGACTCATTAATAATTGAGCAGGTGAAAATTTTGATCCTAACACTGGTGTGTATTGGTATTCTAAGAGCATTTTTTCTTTTTCACAATTTGCTTCTTCGGATTTTTTAAGAATTTTCTTACAAATTCCTACAGCCTTTTCAGCTAAACCATTACTTTTTGGATACACTGGTGAAGATGTAATTATTTGAAAATTCCATGATTTTGCAAAATTTCTCATTGAATATGAATTAAATGGCATATTGTCAGCAATCATTATAAGTGGAATACCATGAATTGAAAATATTACTTTACGCCTTAATAATTTCAACAGAGTCTTTACTAGACAGTTTCACTAATTCTATCCATTTTGAATAGTAGTCCATCATCACCAAATAATTTTTATTTCCAAGTTCTAATATATCACATCCTACTTTTGAAAAGGTAGATCGGGTAGTTCGTGACTAATTAATGGTTCTTTGATATTACTAGCATTGAATTTTTCACAGACCCTACATACTTTAACATATTCTTCTATTTCTTTGTTTATGTTTTGCCAATATAATAATGATTGCGCTCTGGCTTTTGTTTTTAAAATGCCATGATGTGACTCATGAAGTGATTCTAACATTTCCTTTTTAATGAAGAAGGAACAACTACTCTATGATCAAAAAAACTAGACCATCTACTACAGATATCTTGTCCCTAACATTGTAAAAATTTAATTTCATTTTTATTTGATGTTTCTGTGGCCATCCATTTTGTGAAATTTAATAATTTCGCCTAGCACCTCATCTTTTAACGTTTCATGTACAAAATTCGAGCGTCGTTCGTCACTCATATTTATAGAATGAACAACATCATTAGCATCCAAATCAATCGGCTCTTTATTATCACTACAAATTTTTGGGTGAGCTCTTGATATGGCATCGGCAATTAAATTATTTTTTCCTTTAACATATTCAACTGTTATTTCATATTTTGATAATTTTAGTTTTATACATTGTAACCTACGGGAGGGTATATTGTTTATATCTTTTTTCATAATATTTACTAATGGTAAATGATCAGTTTGAATCACAACTTTCCTACCATAAATATATTGGTGAAACTTTTTACATGCAAATAAAATTGCCAAAAATTCTTTTTCAATTATCCCATAATTTAATTCAGTTTATGTTAAACATTTTGAACCGTAGCAAATAGGCTTATTATCTTGTAACATAACACAAGCTACAGAAGTGTTGCTACTATCTGTTTGAATTACAATAGGGTTTTTTTTTTCAAAATTTTGTAGAACTGGGTAATTGGTTATAGTCTCTTTTAACTTATTTATGGCATCTGAATGAGATTGATTCCATACAAATTCATTTTTCTTTCTTAAAAGCTGTCTTAATGGTTCAGTTAAATTTGCAAATTGCTTAATGAAATTTCTCAAGTACCCAACTAATCCTAAAAATCTTTGTAATTCACTTACATTTGCTGGCATACTATACTCTAAAATTGTTTTAATTCTATTTTCATCTGGCTTCATTTTGCCTTTTTCAAAAATATGCCCTAGATACTTTACAGACTCAACTTGAAACTGAAATTTACTCTCATTAAACTTAATATTATATTTAGAAGCTCTTTCTAATAATTTAATAAGAATTTCGTTATGCTCTTCTATAGAATCAGCAAAATTAAAATATCATCGATATAAATGAAAATTCCTTTTATATCTCCAAACATAGTAGTGTTAAACTTTTGAAAGACTTCTGAACAGGAAAGACCAAACGCTAACCTGTTGTACTTGTAAGTACCATATATTGTTCCAAAAGTACATAACTTTGAACTTTTTTCATCTAACAGGATTTGCAAAAATCCGTCTTTGAGATCTAAAACCGAGAAATACTTTGCATTGCCTATTTTTGCAGCTAAATCAGCTAATGTACGTATTAAACAGTAATCCTTAATTATATATTTATTTAATTCTGCTGGATCAAGACATATCCGTAACGTCTTGTTTGGTTTTTCAACAACTACCAATTGATTAACCAATTCTGAAGTTTCATCTGTTTTTACAATTATCCCTAAACTTTCTAATCTATCTAATTCTTTCTTTAAACGATCTCTCAAATTTATAGGAATTCTTGAGGGGACATGATTTTGTTAAATAACCTTCTTTTAATTTAATACTATACTTATTTGGAAAACATCCTATACCTAGAAAAACATTTTTATACTCATTAATCACAGAGTTCTTTGACAACTCTTTTTTTACCAACTGAATTTCTTTTCTTTCAATTAAATTGAGTTTTTTACAGCATTCTAAACCTAATAAGGGTTTGGCTTTATGTGGAACTATCACAAACACCTCATTAACATTTCTATTGTTAACCTTTAAGTTTAATTTTGTGCAACCGATTGTTTCTAAATTTGAACCACCATACGTTTCTAAATTTAATCTACAATCATATATCTCTAACTGTTTGCCTAAATAGTCTATCAATAAATTTGCTGTATCAATAGGTAAAATATTTACCCCACTGCCTGAATCAAGCTTAAAATTAATATCAACACCTTCAACATTAATAGTTTGTGTCCAACTTAACATACATATTGCTTTGTTATTGATTGTATCACAAAAATAATTTACCTGTTCATCGCTACCTTGAGTTTCAATCGCATTTATTTTGTTCCAACAGCAAGAACTAAAATGATTGAATTTTCCACAATTATTACATTTTTTTCCTTGAGCTGGACATTTGCCTTTATAAAAATGCTTTAGCCCACATGCTTTACATTTATTTATTTGCTCTTGGCCCCTAACCTGAAAATTACTGTTATTATTGTGTTGAAACTTATTATTATAATAATGTTGCGGTTTTCTTGGAACCATATTACTCCTTTCAGTATAGTTATTTCCATTCTGCTTGGGTTTTGCACCAACATTTCTTTTATTACGTCCACCGCTTCTTTTTCATATCACGTAGTTGACTTCGCTGAAGTTCTGCTAACCGAAACTTTCTACTGCTGCTGCTAATGTAATTTCACCTTTACGTATGATACGATCTTGGGTTTCCTTGTCATTTGATGCTAATACAATTTAATCACGTAGCATTTCATCTTTATCACTAAATTCACAATCACTAATTAGTTTCTTGACATCCGTATAAAATAAATCAAAACTTTCTAGTTCTACCTGAGCCCTTTTATAAAATAAATATCGAGCATGCAAAATATTTTTCTTGGGATTGCAATATTCTTGAAAAGCTGCTACTACCTTATCGATGTTTTTTGCATCTTCCGTATTCTTTGCTTCTTGCCCAATTAAATTTAATAACATAGCAACCTGTCTTTGCGGCGGCAATTGGTTATAAGCCGTAGCTTCCATATAAATGTTATATGCTTGTTTAAACTTTTTCCAGTTTCTTCAAGGTTACCTGTTAATTGTAGCGGAATTGGTACATTAAAATTAGCTATTTGCATTGCCATTGTTAATATAAAATTTTTGTAACCACGAGGTTAACATAACCTATAAATTCTAGACTTCAGGATTCTTGTTGGTTTTCACTAATACAGTTTCTGGTTTCTAATTAGACCTATATTCGCAGCGCCATGTTATATACCCGATTCTCTATTATTTAAAAGAATAAAACCACATCTACTCAGGTTCTTTATTCTTAACATATTCTTAAGCCACACAATTACATACTGTCACAATTACCGTCACCGGTCTCTCTCTATTGATAACTTATACTCTAAACTATATAACTTAAGAGTGACCAATCTGATTACATAACAATTTATAAATTGCTTTTGTGGAATCTAACAAACCAGTGACAGTCATATGGTGTTGAAACTTGACTGTAAATATTTTTTGAAAACGTTTATTTGCCATAGAATCCCATTCTTCTTCCAAATGCCATTTCAAGATGTTTCCAAATCTCAACATTTGTTTTTTGTGCTGCATCTAGCACAACTGATATTGGTTTTAAATTTCAAAAAATCTTCAGCAGATCATTTCAAGCCAATGTTAGATACTTTTTGCCAGACTGCCAAATCAGTTTCTTTTCTATGTTCATAGCATATTTTCAAAAGCTTTTCCCATTGATTCACGTAAATCTTGTTGCATCTGCTAAAGTATTACACCTGACTTGGATAAGTGTCTTTCCACCCGCTTTTTTGTATTGAGCAGAAGCCAAGTGTTGTTACGAAAATATTTTACAATATGAACAACATATTCTTAATATCCTTCTTTTCAAATTCAAAATCTTTTGACAGTAAATTTAGAGTGTGCCCTGCAGCCATGTTATTACATAGAAATCAATAAAATCCTAAACCTTTTATACATTTCCACAAATTCAGGCCATGTTTGCAGCAGTATCCGTTAATAAACCTGAGACGGTACAATTGTGTTTTGTTTTACATTGTACGGAATTCCGTGCAAACAAGAAAGAAAAGTAAAGTAAGCAAAGGAAATTGTCCGCACCAAATACCACGACAAGGAGAGAATCCACATAATTACTGCCAGACTAGCTAATAACGTTGTAGAGTGGGATGGGTCATACAGAAAGAAAAATTAGAAATCTCAGTAAGTAGATTTATTACAAACCGGTAGTTAACAAACATGATATCAACAGAAATATTTACAAAAACCAAAATGAACATGTACGTTACGTCCAGTTAAAACGTGATATAGATGAAAACATCAACTCGCATAGCTCCAAAATACACATAGAATTTAAACAAATATCAATTAGGAATTATTTTCCAGTTGCCTAAAATCTTAAAATCTAAATAACAAGTGCAGGTATACTTACATAATGTTTCCAGCTCTAAATAAATACAAGAAGAAAATTATTTCTAAATATATGCCATATTTCACCAATATTCAGTGGTATGTGAAGGGGGTTAAGCAGCCCACGGCTACCAAGATCCTCCAACACAGATATTTACCGAATTAATAGGTTTGCAGTAAATGCTTTCACACAATTATCATTAGTTGATAATATTGCAAAACCAACACATGTAGTTGCTTATAATAATATCAGATTTTAGTACTTATTTCTCTCGTAATAATATTTTCTGTCTTGTACTGGTTGGGCACGTACTTCTATTGATTTCTATTCTGAGCTACCCTACACGTTTCTCTGAATTTCTACAGCCTACAAATTTGACTATCGATTTGCAATAGTCTAACCTAGGTCTACCTCTACCTCTCTTTTTTTTCTATCTCTGCTTCTAATATATTTCGCATTATTCCCTCACGTCTTAGTATCTGACCTATCATCTATCTCTCCTATTTTTTACTGTTTTCCTATCTTTTTGAGTATTGCGGTAATTTTTTCCATTTTACATTGTCGAATGCTTTTTCCAGATCTACAAACCCTATATACACGCTTTCTCCGTTTTCTATTGTCTTCTTTATTATCACCCTCGGAGCTAAAATAGCATCCTGTGTTCCTACTCAAATTGATCTTCTCCTAGTACATCTTCGGCCCATTTTACCATCTGTCTTTGTACAATTCTAGTTAATATTTTTGACACATGTGCTGTCAAACTTATTGTTCGAAAATTTACATGTCTATCTGCACATCTCTTTTTTGGTATAGTGATTATGATGTTACGTTTGAAATTTTTGGATACCTCACTTCTCTCATACATATAGCTTACAAGTTGGAAGAAATGATCTGTTACTGATTGTCCAGTGGTTTTTAGAGTTTCTGCTTGCACCTTATTTGTACCCGGTGCCTTACCATTTTTCAGACCCTTTAATGCTAATTTAAGCTCATCTCTAAGTATAGGATGTCCCTTCGTCGTTTTCAATATCTGATTCCTGTTCTATGCCGTTAGTTCCTCTCCTGCATATAAATTCTCTATATACTCTTGCCATCTAACCACTTTCTCTACATTTTCTATAATGATGTCTCCTTTTGCATCGCTTATATTTTTGCTATATGGTTTTATATCCCTAAATTTAATTCTAATTAGTTTGTATGCTTCGTCTGTCTTTCCTATTTTCATTTTAGTTTGTCCCTTTTTGCCCTTTTCATCAGTCCATTGTTCTTTAGCTTTTCTGCATTTGCGAATAATTTCCCATTGTATGGCTTTGTATTTCCGTTTTCTAGCTTCGTCTGGTCTGTTTTTATATTTTCGTTTTTCTTCTATTAAATTTAGGATAAGCTACATTTAATGTTATTCCATTTTGTTTCTACTTCCTTGATATCAGAAATTTTCCTGATATCTTTCAGCAATTCATTTGACTTTTTTTCATATCTTTCTTGAATATATTTATCTTTTAGTTTCTCAAATTCAGAGTTTTTTCCGTTCGCCAATCATACTTAAGTATATGTTCTGCATTATAATATGGAGTTACATGACATCTGCGCTGTACGTTAAAAGAAAACCTAAAACATACATTCTGCAGAACTTGTATTCTATTTCTTTGGTATTTTGGCAGAAATTTGTAATATACTGCACTACAGTAATCTAGATAACTTAGACTAAGCCATTGCATAACCACCATTTAGTTTTAGAACTTTACACCTGTTTGTACCTATGCAGTGAACGCATTTTACTATAACAAACCCGATTTTCTTATTCACGTGCTTTTCAAAAGTAAGGTGGCTATCTACAATTACACCTAGGTATTTGGCACTGTCACTTATATTGATTACAATTCTATTTATTTTGATATCCTCTGTTCGGGACATTTCTGATTTTGCACATCTTCTTCTCGGACCGACACACAACACTACTGTTTTTGTGGTATTAATCAGAAGCCCATTGTCCTGCACCCGTTTATTTGCCTTAACAAGATTACTGTTTAGAGCATTTATTACAATATTAACATCATTAGCGTTAGCAGACATATATGCATACATATGGTACTTACAATTAGTCGATAATATTTGGGGGAAGTCTGCAGTAAAAATAGAAAATAGAAGTGGACCCAAAATACTTCCTTGTGGCACCCCTTGTTGCACATTACGATATTGGGAGGATTCATTTTTTAACTTTTTTAACTGCTTGGTGTCTATTTTACAGATAACTTACAAACCACTGTATTACCGTATCAGTGCATCCATAAAAATGAAGCTTAGCTACCAGTAATTGATGATTAATAATATCGAAAGCCTTATTAAAATCTATTAACACAAGGTAAGTAACTAGTGACTCATCAGTAGAGTGTGTTATATCATTTATTACCTTGGTTAATGCTGTTGTAGTACTATAAACCAGCATGAAACCCTGATTGGAAAGTGGGCAGTATATTTGCCTTGATAATGTGATCTAATATACTATCTTTTCAATGACTTCTGACAGTATTGGTAATATGCTAACTGGCTGTAAATCACCATATGTCATTGCTAATTGTAACTTTGCAATTGGCGTGACAATTGAGTATTTCCATTGTGTGGGAAAAATGGAAGATTGTAGTGAATGGTTAATAATCTGTGTGACTGCCTCTGTGCAATATGATTTAAGTAACATAATCATCTTTCGATTGATGTCATCACAACCATTTGCGTTTGATTTAATTCCTGTTATGGCATTTTCAACTGCAACTGCAGATACCAGCTGAAAACTGAAGTAGCAACCTTGTGGTTTTTGAGTATAGGTAGCATAATGGCTCAATACTTGTTGACATATTGGTTGTGTATTACCGATTTAATAAAGAAAGTATTTACATCGTCAACATTATTGATTTCGCAGATCTGTGATTTTAACTTGGGGTGAATTTGACACTTGTCAAAAATTGCTCATAATCTTCTGGGGTTTCTACAGGTAGCTCTGCATTCATACTCTAGATATGCTTTCTTTTAGTTTCTAATAGCAGTAGTAACAAGGTTTTTAAGATTCTTGTACAACCACAATTTGACTGCATTCTTGGTTACCATGTACTTGCGATATTCTTTGTTTTTCATATTTATCATAAGTTTGATAGTGCTGGTTATGTATGGAATTGTTCTTTTATTTATTTGAATTGTCTTGAGAGGAGCATGCCTATCAAATATTTATTTATTTATTTAAACATTTCCAACAGGTAAGAACCCAATTACAGAAAACAATAAAAAAAAGAAATAAAATTATATGCATGCAATCCTACTTTAACAAATTAAACACTTCTAAGATATAATTTAACGAATTAAAATTTATATCACATCTATGACAAATACTATTATAATTAGAACACATCACATAAATAGGCGATTTGCAAAGTAAATTTGTTCTGGCAGTAGGTATGTAAAAGGTGCAAGAATGTCTAGATGCTGTTCGGGATACATGATATTTGATGAAGGAGACAAGTTCAGCTGAATCAATTTTATCATGAAGTAAATTATAAAGAAAAGTCAGTCCCATGACTTTTCTACGTGTATCCAAGGAGGATAACTGAAACTTATTCAAAAGCAAATCTTGACTATAACCTTGTACAGGATATATGCCTTCAGCGTTCCAATAAAGAAACTTAAGAAATTTCCTCTGGACAGACTCAATCAGTGCTTTGTGATACTCATAAAATGGAGACCAAATAATGCAGCAATATTCTAGTTTAGACCGGACTAGTGTTAGATATAAGATTTTCAAAATCTCAATACTTGAAAAAATTTTGCAATGTCTTATAATAAACCCTAATATCTTGAAGGATCCACTAACAGTTTTGTTGATATGAGGGGTAAATGTAAGTGATGAGTCAAATAAAACTCCAAGATCACTAGTCTTATAATTCCTCTGTAGAATATGTGATTCAATGCAGTATGTGAAAACAGTAGATTTTAATTTTCTAGTATACGTAACAACATGGCATTTATTAGGGTTAAGATTTAACATATTACTGTTGCACCAAACAGTTAACTGCTGCAACTGTACTTGTAATTTATGACAATCCTCTAGCGAGTGAATCTGTAAAAACAGTTTCAGATCATCAGCATATAGTAGTTTACCACAACTGATATTCTCAACCACATCATTAAAGAAAATAAGAAATAGGAGGGGTCCCAGGTTGGAACCTTGCGGAACACCCGAACTTGCAAGAAAAGATTTAGATGTAAAACCATTATAAGTTACATACTGGACACGTTCTTCTAAATAAGAGCCAGAAAATTTTATTAGGGTAGAACTAAACCCAAAGGAATATAATTTGGATAACAAGATAGAGTGATTAATATGGTCAAAGGCCTTAGATATATCGGTGTATATTACATCTATCTGACCATTGGCATCCAAAATTTCAGAGACGACTTGGGTACTATGTAACAGATTAGTTGTCGTCGACCTCTTAGAATTGTTGTAATTGCATCATTGAGAAAGATTACTTTATCATCTAGATTAGTTATTCATTTTAATAAGTCCCACTGAATATTACTCGCATCAGAGTCAAAATCGTTCATATTGAAATGCTTAAAATCTTTAAAAGTAATGGTCTGCATATGTTGTTTTGCGATTCTAAACTCAAAGTTGCTAATAACTGCTCTATGGTCTGTAAGGTAATGAACATCAACTGTTTTACATCATATAAGATTAATGTGTGAACTAGAGCATACTATATCAATTAGAGTTGACGAGGTTTCTGTTACATGTGTTGACTCATTCACATGTTGCACTAAGTCAAACATTTCAAGTAGAGAACTTAATCTTTTGCAGTTTGATTCGTGGCGAATAGTTGAGATTTACATCACCAACCAGAAAGATATTTTCATAATCAGTACAAATGTGTGACAGGACTGGCTCAAGTTCATCTAAACAAATTATATTTGTGCTTGGTGACCTGTAAATAATGCCTGCTATTAGATCTTGTTTGCCTGCCTTAATATCAATCCATAGTTGTTCTAGTGATGGATTCTTAATATAATCAATTGAAATTAATTTAGCAGATAGATCGTTTCTAATATACCAACAGACTCCACCTTCCCTGGTAGGATGATCTGCTCTAATTAAACAATAATCGGAGATATTAATAAGGTTAGATGGAAAATCACTATTCAACCAGGTCTCGGTGACATCATACAGATCACAATCTATAATTGAGGTAAATGACACAAAGTCATCAAAACAAGGGTTTAGAGATCTGATATTAATTAAACATACACGTAGAGGTAGCATAGTTGGTTGATTTTTCTTTGATTCTGCCTGCAGATGTTGAGGTCTATGATGTTTCTTTAATTGCTATCTAAATAAGTTTTATTCAATTTTAGCAGTTTCTCTTTTTAGTGCTTGTATGTAGCAGGGACACTCTATCTACTGCTATGTGGTTTTCATCTATATCCATGTTTAATTTGGATTTGGCCTGCAAGCAGTTTGAACATTTGTTGCTTTTAGCTGTACAGTTTTTGTAGTTGTGATTTCCTGATCATAATGAGCAAAGTACATCAGAGTTGCAGCTCTGAGCATAGTGATTAAATTTCAAGCATTTATAACACTGGCACGTTAACATGGTTGTAGACGTTCCTCATGGACCAGCCTACTGCAACCTTCGCTACATTTAATGGAGCGCCGAGTTTCTGGGTATGCTTCTAATATTATTATTGAGCTTCTTCTTTTTTGTGTTTCAAATGTTTTTAAAGCTTTAAGGTGAAATTTACTTGTTACAGAATTTAGATTATTTTGCTTAATTATTTTTTCAGTATTTTTTTCATTATATGAATGAACATCATCTGGATTGATATTAACTATCCTCACTTTTGGATTTTTAAGGCTAGGTACTTCAACATTATACTTATTGTCTAGTATCTCATTGATTTTAATGCCAAGTAACTTGCGATCTGAGTAGCTTCCACAGCCAATAATTACTTTCCCATAAGATGCTTCACGGACTTTGAAGATGTTTACTCCCATTTCCACCGGATTGACGGTCTCTTTTATTTCAGCTTTGGTTTGTTTACTTTGCTGAGAGTTAATAGGTTTTATGACAAGCACTGGTTCAGATTTTACAGCATTTGCATATAACTTTACAGGTTCAGTATTAGGATTCTTTAGTTGATTAGAAATGCTGTTTTTGGTCACAATCTCCAAAAGTTCATTTTTAAATATGTTAAGCAATTCATTCATGTTGTTTAATGCTTCTTTCATTTTAGATTGTATCACTTCCTCCAATGTGTTTCTAGCATTATCTATGTCTGATATGCATAACTTGCAATGAAACAGAAGTGGTCTTTTTTGCTTTAGCTCCAATCAGTGGACTTCAGATGTGAGCCCAGCACGGTCATCACAAATAAGCTTCTTACATTTATCACAACTAAAAACTTTGCATTGCAAGCAGAACGACATATTTGCCACCGTGTTTATAATGCATTCCCATTAGTATATTATTAATTTGAATATGTTCTTGAAATTATGATAACTTCAATAATAGTAGATAACAATGTGCTCTATTAGAGGCAGGTGGTTATACTGATAACAATTATTTAGTTTGCTTATTATTGTATACTTAGGGTTTGTTTGTTATTTTATTTATGTTTTATTTGTATCCTCACTCAACCAGTATTATATACACACCATTTAAGAGCTTCTTCCTTAACTATAATAGTATATTGCACAATTTTAGATTTAATCTAGGTGATCTTCCACTGCAAAACTTTACTTATTCAGAGAGCACTTAATACACACACTTATTTATGAAACATTTAAAAACAGATCTCTATCATTAATAATTAGAAATATAAATCATGGTATACTCATAGTTCAAAGTGAATGTTAGTTTTGATACTTATTTCTGCCTGAAATAAATTTGGAGCTTTTGGTTATTGTGATGTTGGTCGGAGCTGGACTTGAATTAATTTTGGAAATTGTTTATGATGATGAAATTTTGGTTTAGAGAAGGTAATAGTAACTTTGACAAATCCAGGTTTGATATTTGTAGATAAAAAAGACATGTATTAGTCTAGATATTTATTGTTTGGTTATTTATTTTATTTTTGTATATTTATTCTAATATTTAATTTATATGCTTTATATCAGATTATCAGGTCATATACTTTTGTGGTTAAGATTTATACATTAATTAAAATCCATAGGCAAATTTTATGGAATAGATGTGGGTGTGCATTTACGCACAGGAACTCAGGATGAATTAATTAAATTTGATGTGGATATGCAGGTTGAATTGTATGATAAGATTGAAACTGTAAATTTGAGAATATTGGGGGATAAAATGGGAACCATTTATCGATCCATTATGTGTAAATATTGACGCTTATTAAAAATATGATATTGGTATTAAATTGCATAGCTTCCTTAAAAGAAAAAGAACTAGGATACTTTGTTAAATTGTGTTATCTAACCGAGCTAGGGAAATGATGTTTGGATATCTACTTAAGCATTGTCCCTGTTTATAATACAAAATGCATGTTGATACTTTTTTTCTTTTGAGAGTTTAACTTCAGTTTATCCTCAAAATTATTCTAATTATTTTACGACATTGAAATTGTTAAGACTAATTTTTAGAGTATATAGTTGAACAGTTTGATATTGGAAGTGAATTTTCAAATATTTTTAATGCTTTGGTATGGTTGTGATGGTTGATGGTTGTAGCTCTTGAAGAACCAGAACAGTTTGTGTAATTACTTGTACCATTCAAAATGTATATTAAATATATGATATAAAAGGAGCATTGTTCAGTT
The DNA here is from genome assembly GCA_036346225.1 of Platerodrilus igneus. Classification (NCBI taxonomy): domain Eukaryota; kingdom Metazoa; phylum Arthropoda; class Insecta; order Coleoptera; family Lycidae; genus Platerodrilus; species Platerodrilus igneus. The sequence continues at coordinate 5,183,378 of JARFIW010000671.1, forward strand.
ACTGCTTCTTTTGTGAAATGTAATTAACAACTATCAAAAGATAACAAAACTGATAGGTTGTTCCCAGCTTATTTTAATTAATGATAAGGAGTATTTCTAACATCCTGCCCACCTGTTGAAAGAGATGGATTATAGCTTTCAACAATTTAAGTTTCTAAGTGTAAGTAGGATATGGTACGAGTAACACAAAGCATTAAACAATATAAATGATCAAATCTAAATGTATACTGATTAACAATGATTTGTTCAGTAACACTTAACTAACGCTTATTATAACAAAATGTCTAAACGAGTTCATCTTGTGGTTATCACTAAACAATAATGTTTTATGCACTAATTTGCACATAACAAAGTTTATTATTCACTGGCTTCAATAGGAAGAGGTCATATTCTTGAGTGGTTCCACATTGCGTGCGAACGGTGACAACTCGAACAATGTTGTCAATACCATGATGCAATTGGATAACTCGGTCTAGTTTACATTTCGTTGGAGGAAGACTTTCATCTTTGAGGATGACAAGTGCACCAAGTTTAACGTTTTGGCAAGTCTCTTTCCATTTGAATCTCTGTTGAAGCTCAGAGATGCATTTTGTTGACCAACGACGCCAGAAGTGTTGCATTATTTGTCGAAGTCGTTGATAAAGAGAACGTCGATTTTCTTGATTGTGGGTTACATTGGAATCTGGTACCATTGTAATTGGTTTTCCAGTAAGAAAGTGTGATGGTGTAAGTAGTGAAAGGTGTGAGGGATCGAACGATAAGGGATACAAATGTCTAGAATTTAAAATCCCTTCTATTTGAACTAATATGCTATAGAACTGTTTGTATGTAAATGGAGAGTCTGCAATTACCCTTTTAAGCTGAAATTTTGTTGATTTTACCCCTGCTTCCCAGATACCACCAATACTAGGCGAATAAGGAGGCAAAAATTTCCTATTGAAATTACAATTGGATAAAGCTGATTCTAATTCATCTTTCTTGTTAATTAATAAGTGAGCTAACTCATCGAGCTGAGAATCGGCACGATTATATATGCGCCCATTGTCGGAGTAAATTTTTTAGGGCATTCCTCTACATGCAGCAAATCTACATAGACACAAAATAAATGCATCTGGTGTTAAATCAGTTACCGGCTCCAAGTGTACCGCCTTTGTAGAAAAACAAATGAATAGCATTTGCTCATTTGGCACCATCACCTTTTCTGCCCTTTATAATAAATGGACCATGTGAAATAAATCGTAAATACAATGGCAATATTTGTTTTATTAGTTAAACAGATAAAATAAAATACATCTCGTAACAAAACTGTATAAAGCAAACGATCGAACTTAAACAAGGGAAGTCACTGTACATATTTCAAATAAATCAGAAAGGAACTAAACCGCTATGAGCATGCGCTAAACTAATTATTATTTTAAATATTTCACAATTTCTCCCCTATTTAAAACTTAATCAGACATATTAAATATTGATTTCACATACATTAACAACTTATTTCTAAGTAGCGGTTTTGTTAACAAATCAGCTAAGTTAGAGGTGCTTCTAACGTACTTAAGAACTAGACAATCATTGTTTAAAAGTTCCCTAATACTATGATATTTTATATCGATATGTTTAGTACGATTATTCAGTAAATAATTTTTAGAAAAATGTATCGCAGATTGGTTGTCACAGAATATAATAGGTTTAACACTATCAAATAAGAAACCTTTCCATTCTGACATAAGTTTAGAAATCCAAGTAATTTCTACGCAAGCCGAATCTAAGGCTACATATTCAGCTTGCATAGCACTACGTGAGATACATTTTTATATATTACATCTCCAACCAATAAAAGTACTTCCAATCAACCATATAAAACCACTAAAAGACCTGCGACAGTCTAAAGCACTGCCCCAAGAAGCATCTGTATATATTAATATTTCATAAGAATTACAATTTGATAGATTGATTGAATAATTAATAGTTGTTCCCACATGTTTAAGAATTCTTTCTAGACAAATAAAGTGCTCTATAGTTGGCTGTGAGGAAAATTGAACAAAATATATAACAGGAAACAAAATGTTGGGACGCGTTCTGCTTGCTACAAATAACAGTGCACCTAGTCATTCTCTAAATGGCAGTTTATTTTTATTTTCAACGTTTGTGTTCTTGTAAAAAACACATCCAACATTCATAGGAGTATGCACTGGTATACTTAAATCGATAGAGAAACGTTCTATTAGTTTGTTAATATATTTCTTTTGGTGTAATTTATATCCAGTACTCGAATGCTCAAATTCAATCCCAAGAAATTCGCAAATCGGACCGAGATGTGTTACATTGTAATACTTATTTAAGCAGTCAAAAATATCTTTTAACAGATCTTCATTTTCACAAAAGATTGCCATGTCATTGACATATAGTAAAATGACACCGCTTCTGTTTAATCTGAAGATGCAAGGACAATACGAGGATATTGAAAAACCTATTTGTGTTAAAGTTTTGGAGATATCATGATACCAGTTCCTTCCAGACTGTTTGAGTCCGTAAATAGATTTCTTTAAGCGAAGAATATAAAGTTTAGTATTTAAATCCTCTCTATAACCTGGCAGTATCTCCATGTATACTTCCTCATCTAGATTGCTATAAAAATTACACTTTATATCTAAATGTGCATGTACCCAACTTTGGAGAATAACCAACAATGCAAAAAATAAGTTCACCAAGTTAAAATCCACAACAGGAGCAAAAGGGTAAAAATAATCAACACCGTACGTTCGCTTAAAACTGTGTGCCACTAGACGTGCTCTGAATTTTTTGATAGAACCATCGACATGAGTTTTTACATTGTAAATCCACCTACTTGTTTTAGTTTTCTGGTTTGACGGTCTTGGTATAATTTCCCAAACACCACGTTCTTCATTCGTAGACAATTCCTCCTTCATAGCTTTTTCCCATTCAATCCTGTAATCGGAATTCACTATCTCGCTATAATTGTCAGGTATTTGCATGAAACAAGCTAACACCGAGTCATCATCACTGTATTCTATGTATTTAATAGACTTTGAAACCTTCGAAGGATCAGAGAAATCAAAACTTCTCGGATCATATTCTAAGTCTTTTTCAAGACAACCCTTCTTAACATCGTTATGTGAACGACATTTGTGCTGACCATACCAATAATAAATGTCAGTACGTGAACCGTCTTTTCTGGACACCTCCTGACGCTTCCATTCCAGCGAAGTTTTCTTATCAAAAGAGTTGTTTTCGTCCACATTTTCACGATAATCAAGGTTTTTTAAATTCTGCCCGATGGGGCATTTATTTCTAGAGTTAATGTTTGCAGCATCATCGATTTCCGAGTCTGCAATATCAAAAATGCTAATGCCGTCTGTAATAGGGATTACCTTTTCACACTCAGTATTCGAATTAATCATTGACTCGTCCACTCTGACGTGCTTCAATTCAACAATCTTATTGAGCTTTAGGTCCAGTATCCTATAACCTTTAGTAAACATTGCATATCCAACTAATTTACCTTCTTGGGACTTTGGTTCAAATTTATTTCGATATCGTTTTGAAATATATATAAATACGGACGAACCAAATGTTTGAAAATAAAATATACGTGCCTTTTTATCCATCCATAATTCATATGGGGTTTTATTTGGATTTGTGACATGAGGTAATCGGTTCTTCGTGTGCACATAATATTGGAGTGCCTACGCCCAAAACTTCGGATGTAAATTAGACGATATCAATAGTGTACGAACAGCATTTACAGCATCTAAATTAATTTTTTCTGCTACATCGTTTTGTTCCGGTGAATACACATTTGTCAACTGATGGTTTATACCTATGCAAGTAAAATATTTTTCTACTTCATCGGAACAAAATTGCATACCATTATCTGATCTTATTGATACAGCCTTTAAACTGAGCCAGCATTCGGCCCGAGCAATAAAGTCTTTAATTTTGTCAAACACATCATTTTTATTTGCAATGGGGTACACTGCTACCCAATGTGAATAATCATCTACAATGCATAGAAAATATTTTGTACCACCACCACCACTTACAACAGGAGATTCACCCCACAGGTCAATGTGTAATAGCTCAAGCGGCCTATTAGACTGAATACTGGGTAACCTTTTAAAGGGTCCCCGCTTCGGCTTCCCTTCAATACACGATTGGCAATTAAACTCTTCTTTATTCATATTTTTAACACCTACAATCCCTTGACTAATCGCCCTATAAATATTCCCGGGGCCTAAGTGTGCACAACGATTGTGCCATAATCTTAAAGAACTTTCATTGATTGGAGAAGATGCAATACTCAAACTAGGATTACAATATGCACTTTGTATAAATTTTTTACCTTTAATACTATACAATCGTTTTGCATTGTGAATGCGAACAAATAAAGCATTATCTGATGTGTAAACATCTAAAAATTTTCCTTTCCTCATGAAATAAAAACCACTTTCAGCAACCGACCCTAATCTGATTAGGTTCTTTGATAAGTCTGGTACATTAAATACCTCTTTTAATACAACATGTATTCTATTTCCTTTCTCATTAATTAAATTAATGCTAACTTTGCCAACACCTTTGGCTTGCAGTAAACTCTTACCCTGAATAACATTCTTATTAATTTCATTAAATTCACCAAACACTTCTTTGTTGTTACAAAAATGATGGGTGGCTCCCGTATCAAATACAAATTCGTGTTGTTCTAACCCTTCAGTATTGTGTAGTTGTAAGAACCACAGACCTACATAGGAAAACGATTCTTGCGGAACCGTTGAAACATAAGTGCTACTACTATTTTTATGTTTTTGAAAATTTATATGCATCTGCTTACCTTCAGAGGACTTCTTATTAAACTTATACTTAGGACAATCTCTAACTGTATGTCCTACTTTATGACATCGAAAACACTTAATATAAGGTTTCTGTTTAGACGCTTGGTTATTAACATTCTTAGCACGAAGAGCAAAAGCTCCTGAAACATTACAAGCATTATTACTAGTTAAATTAGATAACGAATTCTGCAGACATCCGTCTTCGGCTAACAATGCCGTTGCTACAGCATCAGAGGTAAACTGAACATCAGGTAGTTGGTAAAGATACTGAACTATGACGTCATACCGTTCCGGCAACCCGCTGATCATTTTGTATGCAACATGTACGTACGTCTTTGATTTCACATTTAACATTCATGTCATCATTGAAGATCCCTTAGCCTGGCAATATATATTGAAATCGCCTCATCATCCAACTTGACTGTCAAAAAAAAATGCGTCAGCAACCTACCGATCATTGCTTTTGAAGAGGGCTCAAAGTTTGACTCTAGGGTACTCCACATACATTTCGGATCCGTTAATCCATTAACTATTGGTTTTACTTTTGTAGATAAAGATAAATAGATTGTTGACAATGCTTTGTCCTTTCGTTTCAAATATTCTTGTTTTTCTTTTATAGTAGCACTTTCAGGTGGCGGAATTTCTTTGTCTTCTTCAACATTAGTTACAAATCCATGCAATCCATGTGCTCTAAGTAACATTTCGACATCGATATGCCATTCACGATAATTTACTGCACCTTCAATTTTGAAAATTCTAACGCACTTTTGGTATCAAAATTTTGATTTGCCATGTTTATAAAATTATTAAATTTATAACATCAAAATTCTGATATCACGTTACAATATTACGACTTTCTTTTTCATTAAAGCGAAAACATTTTTAAAGATCAAGGTCGAGGTCATTGCGCTCTGCAAACAAAAACATATGGTTCCCGCATTCTTCACACAATTACTTTCATAATTGAAAAACTCTTGTAAATAGTGTGTAAGCTGACCCTGATAATTAATAATAACATACAAAATTTAACTTTCAACACTTTTTAAAGTCTTGTACTTGAAAATTGTATCACGTAACGAACCGGCATAACCTTCATTCGGCCATCTTTTTTTTTTACATCATTTAACACGGATTTTATGAATTCTGCCAATTCCGGCGAATCTGGGCCCATAACCATGTGAAATAAATTTGTAATACAATGGCAATATTTGTTTTATTAATTAAACAGATAAAATAAAATACATCTAGTAGCAAAACTGTATAAAGCAAATGATCGAACTTAAACAAGGGAAGTCACTGTACATTTTTCAAATAAATCAGAAAGGAACTAAACCGCTATGAGCATGTGCTAAACTAATTATTATTTTAAATATTTCACAGACCACAGTAATCGGGACTCGTCACGTGAAATGGGGGCTGTGGATTTACTCTTTCGAAGGGTAAATTACCCAATAATTTTAGAATGTCCTTTGGATACGATTTGAAACATTTTATGCAGCCATGAACAGGTTTTTGCCAGATTTCTTCCACCTAGAGGCCAAAATTGATCGTGAATTGTACTAAGTAGTAGTTGCGGACCTGCGTGTAAAAGGATTTGATGTTCGTGGTGAAACAACATTATAGTAAAAGCATACTTCACTGAAACTATAATGGGATGCTTCTTTTGATATATAAATGATGAATAGCGAGCCGGCCACCGACACACGTAATATGCCTTGCGTGTCAAAAAATGGACTTAGTGTAGAAAGTTTACTTTTGCTATGTTCTGTTTGGTAATGTGTTAATTGTTTGATTTCGTGATGAAATGATTCTTTTTGTGACAGCAATGCTAAACGAATAAGTGAATTATGTAGTTCAATAGCTGTTAGGAGGCCAAAGGCTCGGTTTTCCCCCAACTGTGTGGAGTTTTTAATAAAGCGTAGGCAGTAACCCATAATGCGTTTGAGTTTTTGTAACCGTGAATATTTATTGAAAAGAAATAATGTTTCAAGAAGTTCAGAATGAGATTGAGTCTGAGCAGTAATGACTGCTGGTAAGCATTGGGAGACTGCACCTTAAGAAAAACGTGACCATGAAACCATAATGGAAGGTTTAGTAATTTTTCAGGGTTGACGCTTCTGTAAGTAAGTCGACTGGGTTGTTGGTAGTTGAAATATGTTTCCAATTGGAATTGTCACACAACTGTTGAATTTGATAAACACGGTTTGCTATAAAGATATCAAATTGGTGGGGTTATCTTTACCCACGACAATACAATATTGGAGTCAGTCCAATAGATAATATCATTGAAATTGATAAGCATGGCAGGTTTAACCTTGTCTACTAATTGGGACATCATCAAGGCTCCACATGACCCGAGTTTAGGTATTGTAAGTAGCTTTAACGGACTAACTCTTGTTTTGGCACATACCTTGATTATCGATAGATTTATGTATACACATGTACCATAAGATTTTTTACTGCTATATGCAAACACATGCAGCTCTATAGTGCGAGCGTAATTGCAAATAACTTGTCGAAAATTTTTAAGCGAGCTGGGTTGAATGAGATCTTGACAATATCGATTCCATCCGATTTCTAAATTGTCTGGTAATTTTTCGTTCCAATCTGTTTGAATCAACTACAATTGCTGTATGAAAGTTTTTGCAGTTATTGTACACGGTCTCAAAAGACCTAGCGGATCAAAAATTATAGAAATGAATGACAATACAGATCATTTTGTGGCGACTTGTTTCGTTGAAATAAACTCTTGAAGCCTGAAAAGTAAAACATCTAAGTAGCTATTGTACATTAAACCCAACATTTTGGTATGTTCGTTTGGACCACAATCCAAAATGTCGTTCGATATATCGGAAGATCTAACTTATTGTAATATTTCAGGATGGTTTGATTTCCACTTTCATAAAGTGAAACCACCAGATTTCAGAACCTTGAATATGGTCGAATAAATATTTGTTGCTTCCTCGAAAGATTCGCAACTTGTAAAAGATCATCGCAATACGGCTTTTCTGATTATATTTGCAATGTTGGGATGCTTCGCTTCACATTGTGCAGCTAACTCGAATAAACATTACATGTGATTTTCCAATGCTCCACCCGAAGGTACTACATTGGCCAGGAAGCGAGTTTTTTTTTACCTGGAGAATTTTGAATTTTGCCGAGCCCTTGCTGTTCCAAGCAAGGTAGGGATCTTTAACGTGCGTGACAAACACTCACACACGGGACCTCCATTTTACCTCTCATCCGAACGAGGGTGTATTTTTGTGAAAAATGCTCGCCTAACATTTTTCAAGCGGACCGTGTCGGGATTCGAACCCGGGACCTTGGGCGTAGTAGTCACACACATACCACTACACCACGGAGCCGCCAGTCGAATAAACACCTAATTGCAAGGAAACTTGAAGCTTTTTCACCGTACGTAACAGTACATAATACGTAGATATTGAGAGGAAGATCATACATTTTGGAGCAATCACTGATAACATATTTGAATTGACGTAGTCGTATGAGTATTGAGAAGAAATCTTCTTGCAAGACCGGGCCATTCAATTGAATATCGTTTAATGAAACAACGTTAGAGGAAGGTGCGCTTGAATTGAACACGACTCGTAACTTGATTGTTAAACTACTCTCTTTATAAACGCCGTGGTGCAGGATGTAATAAGAATAAGAAGAAACATCTAACGCTCCATCAATCTTTTTCTTGTGGCCTAAATCTTCGTAATTAGCCCTGAACTCAACATAACAAATTTTTGATTTTTTGATTCGCTTGTAGTCTCCTTTCCAAAGAAAGAAACTGTTTCAGTGCATTTTGCTTCGATTCAGCGAGAACAAGAGGGAGATGAATTTAATGGAATCGAGACTGTAAATATACCTTGCTCATCTCGTGTAGTAGTTTGTTTGAAATGGAATTCGCACTCATGTTCTTCGTGTGTGATTGATTGATCGAATTTTTGAATCGGCAATTGACGAAATTTTAGTTTTGGTCTGGCTAATGCGAGAAATTGGTATATAACTTGTTTTGTTTCAAGGTGAAGACGATTAAATAGCGATATAGTCATATAGGACCTCATTGAGGCCGAATCTAATAATGCTGTGCAATGGTGTGGTTTACCTTTGTTATCATAAATTAATATAATAGCTGTAGGTAATAATTGATAGGGAACTTCATATGATTTTGTGTGACTTGTTAGCATGGTACTAGTTTCTAATGCAACGTTTGTTTGAATAACTTGAGGTGTAGCCAAATTGGAGCTTTGCAAGGGTATAGAATTATCTTGATGAAGCAAGGTTGAGTGCTTTTCGTTGCATTTTTTGCAGTTACCAGACTGGTAATCAGCACTGAAATAACTTGGCCGAAGGCAATTTGAACATAGATTGCGTCTTCTTACCTTGGCAATTCGTGCCAGTATAGAAAACTATTGAAATGCCTTGCAGAAATATATTTTGTGATTGCCTTGACATAAAGGGATACACTTGTTTTGATAGCTTACTTGAGAAAAGCTTTGTTGTTTATAGTTTGGAAATATTGGATTTTACATTTTATTTAATTTCGGGTTTTGAACTTGTACAATTGAACTAGTTTGGGGCATTTTATATTTTTCAATTTTTTCTAATAGTGAACAGTGTTTTACTAAAAATGCGATGAGAACCTCTGTTTCGGGATTGTCATCTTGCTTTTACTTTACTATTTTAATTTCCCACTCCTTTTTGTTTTGGTAATCTAGTTTTTCTGTGACAAGGTATTGTATAATAGTTGACCATGATTTAACTGGTTCACCTAGTGCCTCTAGTGCCGTTAAATGGGTTTGTAAGGTATCAAACTTGTCGTAAGACCAATGGTGACCCTTCTAATTTTTGGAGAATCAACAATTCCCTTGATATGAGATTGAATAATTAGTTTTGTGTTTTTGTATCGCCTTTCAATTAAAGATAGAGCTATTGGGTAATTACTTGTGCTAATCTCTAAAGATTGTATTACCTTTAAAGGTTCGTCTCCAAGACAAGATTTTAAATATACGAAACGTGCTTTAACGTCCAATTTGTCGTTATTGTGAACCAAGGATCTAAAGCCTTCATAGAAGCATAAAAATTGTTCAGGTTCGCCGTTATAAGTTTGAATCTTAAGGACAGGCAATTTAACGTTATTGAACTGATGTGTATTGATATTATTATCCACTTCAACTTTGTTGCTGATTGTTGGACTATGTGCAGTATTAGACGCAACTGACACATTATTAAACTGAATTACACTTTCAGCCTGCAACTGATTTTCTTGGCATAAATCTTTTGCTTGAGCTAGTAACTCGTAATATGAAGATTCAAAATCTACAAATTCTTGATAGCACTTATTTAGATTTTCCTCCCTTTCCAAATTAACAATTTGATTATGAATTGCTCCGAATTGTGCTAGTGTGCCTTCAAATGCAGGTATACAAGCTTTTAATTGTGCAAGAACAGATTTTGAAACTGGTGTGTGTGTGTATTGGATCGCCTATTATGGTTGAACCTAATTCGGTTAGTGAAACTATCTGCAAAAAAATCGCGGAAGCTATTCAAGAGAGCTTTAACTTGATCTCGTTTACGAATTAAATTACCGAGAGCTGTCATTTTGAAGTTTTAAATCTTTTGAATGAAGTAGCAAATGAGCCTTTGCTCTATAATATGTTTGACGTTAAATGGACTACATTTTTTTGAAGATAAAACGAGTTATTATGGTTGAACTTTGAAAGCTTCGGTATTATGCAAATACGTATTATAGTTATGTACACTGCAAATTATGAGCTATAGAGTAGTGTATAGTGCAGTTTTGTGCTGTGGGAGAGGAAACCAAAAGAGCTTCAAATTTGTAGTCGCTATATTTTGTCAGATAATGAGGGTATTTTAAGCAGCACTGTTTTACTGACCTTGGATTTTAGATTCCTTACCTTTGTTGGCTTGGTAGATGTCAAATGCATACTAATTTGAATGATGCAATATTGAATTTTCCTTTATGCTTATGTGCCTTGTTGGATTTGCAAATTGCAGTACTTATTAGGTTTCTTTGTCTTCGTGTTGTTTTAATTGGACTGAAACTGAAGCTATTAAATTGTGTGAATGCATTGTATTGTATTGATTAATTTGGATTTCATATCCGTGCTCGAAGAATCAGAATTTTGGTTGAGATGGTTGATGGTTGTAGCTCTTGAAGGACCAGAACAGTGTGTGTAATTACTTGAAATGAATTACTTGTACTATTCAAAATGTATATTAAATATGATATAAAAGGGAGCATTGCTCAATTGCTGTTTCTTTCATGAAATGTAATTAACAACTGCCAAAAGATAATAATACTGATAGGCTGTTCCCAGCTTACTTCAGCTAATGATAATATAAGGAATATTTCTAACAGGTATGCAAATTTGACTTTGTGCAAAACTTACTTTTATCCAGGTGAATAAAATCTAACTGCTTTGAGCTTTTGTTCTCCTGGAGTTGTTTCTCATATATATGTTCATTTTGATTTCTTAATGTATGCTTAACAATATTTGTTGTAGGTCACCAAATTCCCTGAGATTATAATTAATGCAAGTTCTACAAATACTCCATATTCATTATTGCTGATACAGAATTTATGTAAACATGCATTTAATCTTCAACTGTCATCTCACCTACACTCGTCAGTTGTTTTTCATGAGAATATTACAAAGTTTTTACAATCTTTTAAATCATTTCCAGCTGACAACAAACCAGTAATCAGTATAAGACTTATATGGAAAAATAGTAAGTAGAATGTGCAATATTGCGTTTTGTACTTTTCATGTATTTTAGTTGGGCCACATACTGAATTAATGATAACACAAACACCCATAGTTGGAGAAGTAAATATTTTACGATACTTTTCTCGAATGATTCCAAATATCTTAAAATACGAAACACTAGAAAACTATTATGACATAGATTCTATTCTAGATATGTGTCATTCTTTTGTAATGTCTAAAGTCAAAGCTGATCATACCAAATTATTACAATGTTTAACCAGTAAGTTAGGCAAAAATAATTGGATATGTGGAACAACAAGTATTAGTATTGCTGATATAGCTGCCTACTCCGTGATAAAACAAAGTGGATTTACTGAACTCGCACAAAACTTGTCAAGATGGTTTCAAAGGTGTGAAACTTCAGTTTAATTAATAAAAAATTATGCTTTTTATTGTTAATATATGCTAATAAAAAAAATTGTTGCAGTCTGATTATTTGTAGAAAAACGGTATGTATAGCCAAATATCAATACACTTCTACTGCTTTTTTTTAATAATAATTGCTAAATTTGTTATGAAGGGCGAGTATTAGCATATGGTAGCACTACATTTGAGTTTCCTATGCTCCACCCAAAGGTACTACATTGGCTAGGAAGGGAGTTTTTTTACCTGGAAGTTTTGAATTTTGCTGAACTCTTGCTGTTCCAAGCAAGATAGGGATATTTAACGTGCCTGACAACATTCACACACGCAATTTACATTTTACCGCTCATCTGAAGAAGGGGCGTATTTTTGTGAAGAATGCTTCCTTAACATTTTTCAAACGGTCCGTGTTGGGATTTAAACCCCAGACATTGGGCTTAGTGGTTGCACGTATACCAACTAAGCCACAGAACCACCAACATATGGTAACAGCAATAAAAATTTACCAGCATGTCAATTTCTATTGTCAGGCGAAATGTTCTTAGCACTTTTTCTGTGCTAGACTACTTTTGAAGGTATATTAAAGTTTTTTTAGCATGTATTTAAGATTCAAGTCATAAAGAATCATATCATTTTGCTGCACCTGGCTGTCTATACTCGCAGAAGCTGTTTCTCAATTTAGTTGTTTCATAATTAATAATTAGCTTTGGATTTTACTATTGCAGAACTATATGTGTTCATTTGATTACTAAATAGGAAATTAATAATTGTAGAAAAACCGACAAAGTTATAATTGATTTGCATATTGTGAATCGGTTTATATAAATTTACACAAATTTGTATCATGGAGCAGATATGTAAAAAAATGTTGTACTGTCACATACAGGTTAAACTTGGGATTCATGTAAAGCACTTGTTCTGATCTAGGGGATTGCAGGACCGATTTGGATTAGCGAAGTAGACTTTGAACATTTATCAATACCCCACCCTGATGCTTTCAACACAATGATGAGTCTTCGTACAACTTGTCAATAATAAAACAATGGAAGAACAATAAAGCACAACTTACTCTAAGATTAATAATTAAATCATTGTACGACCCACCCGTGTTTTGCCAACCATGGACATCTACTGTATTTGAGGTAAACATGGGGGGTTACACTACTTGTCAACAAATTTCTATCCCCTCTTCCAACATACCTCAAATTTATAAACGATATTTGATACATATTGGAATATATCTTTTACTGATCTACAACGAAATAAGGAAGAGGGCAACCGTTATTCTTATTTCATTGCTTCCACAGAATAGAATTAGCCAAGACTGTTGACTTTTTTTATAATTATCACATTGTACTTTCAAGGTTCAAATCTATTTTATCGTTAAACTTTACTTTTTGGCTAAGTCTGGACTCTACACTTCAAATTTACAAAATAAATATTAAAATAAGTAGGTCTAATCTTAAATATACAAAGCTAAAACATATTCAAATAAACAAGGAAATAAAGTTGCTGAACAGTAAAGAAAAAAATACCAAGGAATTATAAATAATTATATTTAATAAATATTAGTCGGATGTGGCTAAAATAATATTTACACAAGGCATTTACAAAACAAAAAATAAGTCAGATGTGGAATGATTTGTGCACAATTTTTGCAGGTTGTTGGCAGTGATAAATATGATATTGGGTGGCTGTAAATGGTTTTATAATGTTAATTGTAGACCATGGATGGGTTCTGAAATATCTGGTTTGGCAATGTTACACAGAGTCCGCTGTAAAATTGTCAGTGACTGCTCCGTTAAGGTGGTGTAGATCATTAACAGTGAACCTTGAAGTCAATTAACATAGTGGTTGCTGTTTGCTATGCAGTGGCGGTTAGTCAGGTAACACAGTTGAAACATAGCTTCACCTTGATATGAAAACTTATAACACAGAAAACATGACTTACTAGAGTGCATTTTCCTTTTATAGATAAGCAATTATAATTATTATAACAATCACTGCATGAAGTCTTTCGTATAACGAATTCGTCACAGTATTTCATCTTTTAACGAGTTTCAATATACAGAGGTACATATTAGTTAGAAGAAACTTTTTAGTCCATTGCCTTACAAAAGTCCATTCTGGGCGGACCTGCACCGTGAAGAAGTCTTAAAATACTAATACGGGTAGAATGGCTTGTGTGTTTCAATGAGCTAAATAGCCAAATTATAAGTTTAACCAAATTAGTAGAGTCTTTATTGAGGAACCAGATGACAGGTCTCCAGGCAGCACTCTTTAAGGTAGAGTGACAGGGACCGTGGAGGTCGGTATGACACTGACACACTACTGCGATGTGAAAGACAACGGGAAACCACTGCATTACCTCCCAAGTACACGCATACTGAAAATATTCTATAGTGATATCCTCTTGGCTAAAATTTTCCAGATATAAAACAGTCCCCCCCCCCCCATTCAAATCTCTGGAAGTGGACTACTTCGGAGGATGCGATTGACGAGCTTTATATGAGAGTAGGAAACATTTTATGAGTCTGAGCATGGTGGAATGTCAGAACCTTGAAGCAAGTAGGTATACCCTATTCACGTTAAATATGGGATGACGTCATAATTCAAATAAATGATGCGTTGTCATGGTTAAGTTATTTTATGTGTATTTCCTGATCAGATTAACCATTTCTTGTGAATGCGGATCCTAATGTTTAGGCATTCTAAATGTCAAATAGTCGAAACTTGCAATGTATAAAGTGTTTTAGTGCTTAAAAGAACTGTTTCATTTAGCAAATATAAAGCACAAATGATTTACTACAAAACTAAACAATGAGAAATGTCAAGGTAATAGAAGTAAAAAATGTTGCAACACCGAACATAACTGCTACACACAAAATTCTAACATCATTAAACCTACGTTCTTAGTTACGTTCACATTTTACAATCGCTAGCACTTTATTACTGTTTATTACGTCATCCCATATTTAACGTGAATAGGGTAGAAGCTAGAGAATCTAAAAATTGAAATCGATAGGTTAGCATTAGGCTTAGTAGGGATTAGTGAAGTTAGGTGGCCAGAGGCGGGGGATTTTTGGAGTGGAAACTTTAGGGTAATTCATACAGGATCAGAAGAAGGAAATTCAAGCGATAGTCATGCGGAACAAGATAGAACATTGTGTAGAAAACTACTTACAAAAAAACGAAAGAGTACTCATGGTTAGATTAAAATCGAAACGTAAATACAGTAATAACACAAGTATATACCCAACTCGAGCTGCAGTAAGGTGAAGGCAGACGCTATCTACAAAGATATCAAAGACATACCAAGATTTGTAAAAGAACATGAAAATTTAATAATTACGGTAGATCTTAATGCAGTGATAGATGATGACAGAGAAGGAGCATTAGTAGGTTTTGTTTGGTTTAGTCACGAGAAATAACAAGGGAAATAGACTGGTAGACAATTTAACAAACACACTATTTCAAATCATGTCAGAAGACGATACACGTGTAAAATGCCTGGAGACAGGGAGATATCAGATAGATTACATTCTTGTTCGAAAATGGTTTAGAAATCAGGTAAAAGACTAGAAGCTTCCCAGAAGCAGATATAAACACACCACAATATAGTAATTAGTAATCAAGAAAATTTCTGATACTAAGGAAGTAGAATCGGAATGAAATAATATTAAATCCAGGTCAGACATGGATGCTAGAGATATTCTGGGCTATAAACAGAAAGAAAATAAACCATGGGTGACAAATGATATTCTGAATTTAATAGAAGAAAGGCGAAAATTCAAAATTGACCCGAGGAAGCAGTGAAAGAGATACAAATCCATAAAATGAGAAATTTTTTGCAAAGCAGGCAAGCTAAAGAACAATGGAATGAGGAAAAGTGCAAAGAGATACAAACTAAAATAGGTAAGACTGGCAAAAATACAAACCAGTTAGAATGAATTTTAGGAATATGAAGCCATATAATAAAAATATAAGGGGCGTGGGGAGGAGACATTATTGAAAATGTAGAGAAAGTGGATAAGTTGACAAAGAATTTATATACAGGCCAGAAACTATAGTGCATTTAACGAACAGATTCAGTAAGTGTTCCTCTTATAAATGACCGCCCAGTTTAAATAGAAACTTTGTATTGGTTGGCTGGGTTCACACAACCATTCGATAAATTTTGTACTGCTGACCTACAAATAATGTCAATTAGTTTCTCTACGTATTTGTAGGAATTGGAGATTGAAAAGTATGACTTTGGACATCCTATACTTACAAATGAGTTTGAACTAGCATTAAAGAATCTGAAAAATAATAACGCACTGGATATAGATAAGGTGCAAGCAGAAACTCTAAAATTCGCTGGATATGTGTATTCGAATTTGTTAGCTATATGTATTAGACTGGGAAATACCCAAAGATTTCAAACATAAGACCATAGTCACTATACCAAAAAAGAGAGGTGCGGATAGATATAAAAGTTTTTGAACAATAAGTTTGACAGTACACATGTCAAAAATATTAGCTAAAATGATACAAAGACGGATGGAAAAATTGGCTGAAGAACTGCTAGTACATCAATTTGAGTTTAGCGAAACAGGTATTAAAATACATAGTGATTTCCATGTTTCTACTTGCTCTTTTGCTGATTGAATAATTCGTTCAACTATTTTTGAATTAGGTTTACATAATGTAAGAAACCATTTTTGACTATTAGTAGTTTACTATTTAGAAAGAAATCATAAATGTTAACAACACTTACTTTACATTGCTGCAGGAATGTTGCTATGTAAATTAGATAGATTAATTTGAGCATGCATTTAGTTCAAATTTAATAAATCATTCCATTTTTTCAAAGGCTCCTCTTCCTTTTTTAATAATTAATCCTCGCCAGGTTCGTTCAGGAAATTCATCTTTGCATATATTCTAAGCAGAAGCAAATAGTACAATACTGATTAGCTGATATTGCAAATACTTAAATTTGCATAGATGGCAGAGAGTGAATCTGACGCATCTGTGACAACTAAAATGTGCAAGCATTCTCGCAATAATGCTCCTAGTGGAAGTGTTATGCACCCCACATGCATCAAGAAATTTAAATGTGACATTTGTAGGTGAAAATTACATGAAGTGTTATGAAAATCAAGCCAGTGCCTCTACAATAAACATGGGACAGACATTTTATAAAGTATGTCCACACAAACAGCTGTTTTGTAGCATTGGTAAATGATTTGTTAGAACTCAAGGTATCGTATTTAAAGAATTGTTAATACAAAAAGGAGGTTATCTATTACCAAAATACAGCAATTTCTGCCTTCAGTTGTGTTGTGCTTCGTAAGTAGTGTAAATACATCAATATGAAATCAAAAAGTGCATTATAGGAATTAAACTCTGAGAGCATAATACTAACTTAAAGCGCTGCAGTAAGTAAGACTATGTTAGTGCAAGTAACAACATTTTGTAGCTGGAACAGAAAGGCCCTCGTCATCATTAGGTCTTCAGTCCTGGAACTGGATAGATTCATACCCTCATTGTTTCTTATTCTGAACTAACCCTCACATTTCCCTGTAATTTGCAGTCTGCATCTATCAATACCTGCATGCGAAAGTCTGATCTGTCTACCTGTACCTCTTTTTTCCTATCTTTGCTTGTAATATATCCTGTACTATTGCCCAAAAATGCCTTAGCACGTAACCTGCCGTTCTATATCTCCTATTTTTTTTTGTTTTTCACAAATATCTTTATTCCTCTACTATTTCTAAAACCTATTTGTTATTAACTTTGTCGGTCCATGCTACCATCCTCATACATCTGAAGCACAACATTACAGAAGGATTCTCTCTTTCTGTCTGCTTTTCCTACTGCCCCTATTTCACAGACGTACTGTGCTGTGCTCCACACATATGCTCTGAACAATTTTTTTCTTGTTTCTATGATTGTTGTCTTTGAACATAGCCACTGTTCTTTCTACTGTTTTACAATTATATACCCTATTTCTCTGATATTCAGTGGGGTAAGCAGCCTTCGGCTGCCAAGTTTCCCCAGCACTTGAACATTTGTCGAATTAATAGTTTTTCCAACGTATACTTTCTCACAATCAACATTAGTTGAAAATGTTTCACAACCAACACCTGTAGTTGTTTATTAATCATCATGTTTAAGTACAGTTGTTTTTTTCGTCATTAATTTTTCCATCTTGGGACTGGTTGGATGCATATCTCCATTGATTTCTGTTCTGAGCTA
This sequence comes from Platerodrilus igneus, assembly GCA_036346225.1. Lineage (NCBI taxonomy): Eukaryota > Metazoa > Arthropoda > Insecta > Coleoptera > Lycidae > Platerodrilus > Platerodrilus igneus. Next base: position 5,201,628 of record JARFIW010000671.1, read on the forward strand.
GCCTACACATTTCCCTGAAATTTCTACATCTTTCATTATCTGTGTGCATAACCTAGGTCTACCTCTACTTCTCTTTTTTGCCTATCTCTGCTTCTAATATATTCCGCACTATTTCCTCATGTCAGTATGTGGCCTATCATCCTATCTCTTCTATTTTTTACTGTTTTCCACATATTCCTTTCTTCCCCTAACATTTCTAGTACCTCTTTGTTCTTAACTTTGTCTGTGCATGATATCTTCATCGTACATCTGTAGCACCACATTTCAAAGGCTTCTTTCTACCTTTTCCTTGTCCGCTTCTCCTACTGTCTAGGTTTCACAGCCATACAGTGCTGTGCTCCACACATATGTTTTAAGCAATCTTTTCGTTGTTTCTATGTTTGTTGTCTTTGAACACAGTAGTTGCTTGTTCTTGTTAAATGTAGTACGACCTTGTGCTAATCTTTGTTGTATATCTTTTGTGGTTAACGTCTTGTGTTATTTGGCTTCCTAGGTAGCAGAAATCCTTAACCTCGTGTAAGTTCTTGTTACCTATTCGTATTTTTGTTTTTGATTTATTTTCCCTCGTTTGCATACTAGTACTTTAGTTTTATTTTTGTTAATTTTCATACCGTATCTCTCTGTTAGAACTGTTTCCATTTTGCTAGATGCTAATACCGCTATATCATTTGCAAATCTTTTATCCCTACATAATAATTCCAAATGTGTTCCTGCATTTGACAGTATTCATTACATCTTCAATATACAAGTTAAGAATTAATGAGGATAAGATACACCCCTTTCCTAATATTTACTTCTCTACTTTCTTGCTATAATTCTATTACCGCTGTTTGCTCTTTGTATAAGCTATGTACTATCCGTCTATCCCTAAAACTAATTCCAATCTTTTTGAGCATTTCGAACATTTTTTCCATTTTACATTGTCGAATGCTTTTTCCAGATCTACAAACCCTATATACAAGCTTTCTCCCTTTTCTATTGTTTTCTCCATTATCACCCTCAGAGCTAAAATAGCCTCGTGCTCCCCTGTTTCGCCTAAACCCAAATTGATCTAGTATTTCTTCAGCTCGTTTTTCCATTCGTCTTTGTACAATTCTAGTTAATATTTTTGACACGTGTGCTGTCAAACTTATTGTTCGAAAATTTTCACATCTATCCGTGCCTCTTTTTTTTGTATAGTTACTATGTTGTTATGCTTGAAATCTTTGCGCACCTCGCCTGTCGCATACATATAGCTTACAAGTTGGAAGAGACGTTCTGTTACTGCTTGTCCAGCGACTTTTAGAGTTTTTGCTTGCACCTTATCTGTACCCGGCGCCTTACCATTTTGCAGGCCCTTTAATGCTAATTCAAACTCATCTCTAAGTATAGGATATCCCAAGAAAGGCCCCAGAACCTAAATTTCCTAGTATTGTAGAGAATAATACTACTGATTCGGTGTTTGCTAACAACAGAAATGTAAACAATAACAGTTCTTGTGTAAATAAGTGCAAACTGGTAATTGTCAATACGACACAAATATCTACTGCTGTTCATCAAGTACAGCCCAAGGTTGCGTTTGATAAGCTAATATATATTAACGATTGTCATAGTCAGTCGATTCCAAATAAAATGTCTATTTGCCCAACTAAGAAATTTAATAAAACTGTAATTGGTAGCTAAGCTAGTGAAGATACGGGATGTCACTTAAAAGCTTCTACAAGGTTTGTGGACCTTCGCGTATTTAAGTTGGATCCACAAACGACTTGAAAATATTACTGAGTACTTCACGCTTATATTTCCAGAGGTAAAATTGAAGAAAATTGACTCGGTAAATCCGCTATGCTATTCTTCTTTCAAAGTTACAGTTTGCCATGATAACTTATCCAATGCAATGGATTCCAGTACATGGCCAGTTGGCATTCAAATACACAAGGAGGAAGCCGACATCGAGCACATTAGCTTAAAGAAGCATTGTTCCAAAACACAGAATATAAAGAAAGTTACCACTAAAATTTTCTCATTGTTTCATATCAATGTACAAAGTCTATTGAACAAAGTGAATGAATTTTCAATTTATGTAAATGATAAACTATTTGATGTTCTATGCATTACGGAACATCGGGATTTGGATTTTTTCCACCCTATATGTAATAAATCATGAAATTTACATACGAACACCAATAAAAATAAATCTAAATTATAATTTCCTTTCTAATATATAAAAATACATTTTCGGCAACTTACTGGGTTTTCTTAGTTGATATGTTTATGTTTAGTTACATAGTAGTTCTAGGTGAGCGTATCGTTGATTTTAATATTTCCAGTACAAACCTTATACACTTGCTTAGTATCTTTAATTGTTATGGGTTAACAAACACTAAAATTACTGCAACGAAATCCTTATGCATTAATAATGTGGTGACAAATTTACCTGTTAGCCCGTTTTGCATACAATTAGTAGAACATTGTTTAGCAGACCATTGTAAACAAGTGTTGAAATTATAAATGAAAACACAAATAACCGGGTAAAGTTGAAGTCAATTATTATAACTAGCTGCGGTGTAGTTAATTAAACGATTTTCTGAAGGAAGTAAATTGGGAAATTGTCGATGAAGGCATACAAGCATCTGAAAAGTTGGCTAGTTTTGTAATACACACACTAAAGCCGGTATTCTACAATGCACTACTACGATAAAATACAAAAATAAAACTAAAAGATCGACATCGTTTTAATGGATAGGCGAGACAAATTATTAATAAATAAAACAGTCTGTGATGTTAGTAATGGCACTGCATTATGGGATAATTTTAAATTACGAAAGGTTGCTTACAACAGTGCTATTTTGGAGGTAAAGAAAGCTTTTAATAAGAGCATTTTGATTAACTGAACTGATTTATGTAATGCAAAATTTAAACCCAAGCTAAGTAGCTTTAATTCTTGGTCAGTGAGGTCAACTTAAGAAATATTTTGACTGTATCTTTAAATTTATACTGAGTATACTGTTTGTTTCTGTTGGTATTTCTGAATATCTTGTTAATAAGTGATTTTAATGTATTATTCAATTTGTCAAATTTGTTGTCCTGATTGCATCAACAGCATCAAAAATGACCTTTTCCATAACCCCATTTTGTTCTGGTGAATAAACATTATTTAATTGATGATTAATACCAATTAAATTCGTCACCAACACATGGTATAAACATAAGGACATACACTAGTACACATGGCAAAGGGGAAATGCGAGAAGTATAATTGATTTGGTTGTATTTGATGAAAGCTTAAGAGAAGTGGAGTAATAAGAGGATCTGAATGTGGGACCGATCATTTCCTGGTTTTGTCCACAATTGATTTTAGCCGAAAGTGGGTGTGGAGAAGAAAGCAGATGTGAAACAATCAAGAGTGAAAGTTGAATGCTTGTTGGAAGAGTCGACTCAAAGAGGGTACACTACTGTGTTAGAGTGGGGGAGTTGTATGACTCAAACAGGAATGGGAGAATGCTCTGAAATCTGAAGATGTGGAACGACAATGATTGGTACACGTAATAAAAATACATGGTGGAGCAATGAGGTCAAAAAGGTTATCGAGGAAAAGAAAGTGGTATATAAGAAAATGCATGCAGAAAAAGATGTTGAGTCAGAGAGCAACTTCAGGAAGTATATAAGGAGAAAGGTGATATGAGAAAGAAGTAGTGAAGGCGAGTAAAGAACAACCAAGGGAGACGGAGGGTGAAAAAATGTACAGTGATTTTGAAGGGAATAAAAACTTGTTTTGGACATGGGTAAGGAAGACAAGAAAGTGTGGAAATAAGCACGTGAATTGCATTGTTAACAGTAGAAATGAAATTTTTTGGCATAAAGTGAGTGTGAGAAAATGGAAAGAGTATTTTAAGATGCTGTGTGGTGGTGGCAAAAAGGATGCACATGACTGTGGATGATGAAGAGAGCAGTAACGCACTGGTCATAAACGTAAGTAATAATATAAAGTTTGATTACAGTGTAGATGAGGTATGGAAGGTGGTGGAACTCTGAAAAATGGCAAAGCCACAGGTGTAGATAAATTAACAAGTGAAGTGCTTAAGTATGTGTTCGGGGTGCTGATTGAATGTTTGTGCAAATTGATAGAATTGTATATAGAACAAGCGAAGGTGCCTGAAGGTTGGAACAGTGCAATCATTATCCCTTTGCACAAAGGTGAAAGCAGTAAGTATGAATGTGCAAAAATTATCGTGTGATAAGTTTGTTGAGTGTATCCAGTAAAGTGTATGGAAAAATTCTGATTGAGAGAGTTCGCAAGAGAACGCAGAGCAAGATATGAGACGTTCAATGTGGTTTTATACCTGGATGTGTGAATCAGATGTTCACAATGCAACAAATTGTAGAAAAGTGTATGCAGCATTTATAGATCTGGAAAAGGCATATGACTCTCCGAACAGAAGTGAATTATGGAAGGTACTGCGTGAATACGATGTAAGCGAGTGCTTGATAAAATATCAGAGCGATGTACAAAAGCAGTAGAGCATGTGCACGTGTGAATGGTAACATGGGTCAATATTTTGACATTGAGGGAGGTGTAAGACATGACCGTGTGATGTCTCCAAGGCGTTCTGTGTATTTGTGGATAAATGTATCAGGCAGGCTTGCGAAGGAATGGAAGGAGTGTAAATTGGTGAAACCAAATGTCAGTGTGCTGTTGTATGTGGATGATGCAGTATTGTTGGCTGAATCGTCACAAGATTTGCAACACACTAAAAAGATATTGGCATGTAACAGAACTATTTACTAATTTGTACCAGGCAAAATCAATTTGTCTTTAAACTACTATTAAACATGTCAGAAACTAGAAATAAACAATAAGGGGAGAACAGATATGAGAATTAAATAACTGTGGCCATACACTTACCTGGGTCTTTATCGCCTATATGTAGTTTTCTTTTTGCTTTTGTGTCACTATGATATTTAGTTGTACTGCAATTCTAGAAAATATTAATATAAAATATCCAATTAAAACTGATAGGCTTCTGATAGCAAAACACTTAATGATTAAACATTAACACATTTAACATCTACTTTTTATTGTTTATAATATTATTTTTAAAATATAAAATCACAGATTTATTTTACAGTAGCTCAAAATATTAAAGTAATAAATTAATATATTTAAGTCACCTAACCTAAATTACATAAAATTTATAAATGGTGCAAGAAATCTTGCCCATCTCGCAGAATTACCTAAATATTATTTTAAAGTAATCATTGGCAGGTTATAAATCACGTATAAAACATTTTACAATGTATAAATACTTAGACATATTGTTGATGTACAACTACAATATGTTTTAAAGTTCAGATTTACAAAATACACTTTATATTGTATGGCAGCAAATTTTATGAATAAATTTGTAAATGAATGTCCTTAATAATAAATACATCCTCATGAACTACAAGTTGCATCATTGCAAATTAACAACTATATTGAAAAATATCTAAATTAATAATGATTCATTTAATATCTCATTCGATCTGCAACCGTCCTTGATCTAATGATAAAGTAAAATTTCCAGCAGACTTCATGCACTATATACATAATTACTTCAATTACAGACCATAAATTAAAAATACAAACCTACTTATTTTTTATCTTCAATAGCTGTTGATTTTCAAATATCGTTATATATTTAAACTTAAAACACATAAATAAGTAAATGAAATAATTTATTGTTTCCAATGCAGCAAAGCTCATTTCGGAAATTCGCACACAGATACATTATGTATGCACATCATTCACATAAGGATTATTATATATTCTAATGGCAGTGTAAACAGTCATATATCAGAAATCAAATGTCCGCGAAACATGTTCAGAAAACGCATCGATAGTGATCTCAACTTATATGATAAAATGCCAACTAAATTTTAAAACACGACAAAGGATTAGTACCTAAAGAAACGTGGATACCTATTAAACAAGAATTTATGTAATAATAGAAATAAACCTTGACAGAATCAAACGAATTCACAGTGTTGAATTGAATAAAGAAGATACATGAGGGTTAATAGATGAACGAAATATAAATATCCTATAGATGAAGATAATATATAAATAACATTGAAATAAAATAAATTGCAAGTGTATGGCACGCAAGAAGAATGGATTTGGGAAAAGAAATGTGGTTGTTAGTAAGGTAGGTAAAACAAAAAAAAAGTTAAGATGTTTTGGTAAAAGTAAATACAAATAATTTATTAAAGAAGGATGGAAAACTGTAGTAGTAAAAAATGTATATATGTGGACAATATTGAGAAGCTGTATAGAGGAAATGAATTAAAAGTTAACATACTGGAAAAAGAAGAATATGCGATGGATGAAAAAGGAGACCTGATTTTGCGATCTGAAAATATAAAACTCTGAATATTATTAAATTTCACAAAAAAGAGTCATTTATATCAAAGAAAGCTACAGCAGACATCTGAAGATTACAGAAAAATTAGTTTAACATTGCATGTGTCAAAAACTTTACGTCACATTCTTTACAGAAGAATGGAAAGAAAAGTCAAATTACGAGGAGATCAATGGTAAAAGAGAAGTACGCAGTGCCTAACATTACTGATAGAAATTAGAATAAAGGAAAATAAACTGACATATTTGGCAGTTACAGGTTTACAAAAAGCATTTGATAATGTCTAAGAGAATAAGATGTTTGAGATATTTGAAATATCTAAAAACAAATAACTAAAATCACAGTAGGTTAGAGGAGGCAAATATAAAGGAAAGTGTTACAACAATGTTGTTCTTTATCTCTTGGCCTTTTAAATTTAACATAGAGCAAGCAGTCTGGGAAATTAGAGAATAGGTAAGGTAAAAAAATATCAATGCCAAGATTTGTCAATACGACAATCAATCTGAAAAACATGTTAATTAGTATTGATAAAGTTTTAAGTAGAGGCTAAAACATAAAAATAAAACAAAGGTAATGGCATGCAGTAAAGATAATAAAATTGGCCTTTTCAATCTACAAGTAAGGCAGGACAGATTTGCTGAAATGAAGGAATTCTGTTATTTATTATGTAGAATTATAAAGGTTGAGCGATATAAAGTAAACAATTATGATATCAAAAAAAACATTCTTCCACAAATATAATGTACTTGCATCAAACATTACTTTAAAGATAAGGAAGAAAGTTTGAAGAACAGTTATATGAAATTGTAGCGTTGTACTATAGTGGAAACAGAACGGAGAAAAATTGAAGCTTTTAAATTTAGGTGCTATAAAAATGCTGAAAATTAGCTTGGTAGACACAGTACAAGTGAGGAGATACTTAAACAAATTTAGGGAAATACATATTAAATAAAAGAGATCTACTGATAGGCCATTGCATAATGACATTCGAGATTGATAACAGTAGAAAGAAATTGTACGAGTAAACAAATTATAAACAATGTGGGTTGTGCTAGTTCTGCTCACATGAAGCAATTGCTGCAGAATATGAAGATTTCGAAAGTTACATCAAACCAGCTTAATGACAAAAATGTTATTATAAACAATATGGAATGTTGTATTATAGTTGTAGAAATAATTCGACTTGTGCATTAAATTTATAATTATTACTTTTGTTTTAACAATAAGTTCCTATGCTTATTTCAGTTAGAATAACACATTTTATGTTGACAGTTGGTGTAAAAGTTGTTTATTTTGATATTTTTAGTTGTTCAATAGAAATCCGTGGTAATGTGGAAACTGACTATTAGCTACTCATGGATTTCATATATGGTACGAAGCAATTACATAATTCCCAGTTTAATAAAGACCTTTGAGCTACTAGGGGCCAATAATAGATTGGTGATGCCTACACATATTACCCTACAAGAAAATTTAATATGCAGACACAGCTTATCTCTAAATGAAAAGATCAGGTTTCCAGAGTTGGCAGCTGAATACAGAATATAAATATTTGTTTCGACATGATAGAAATGATGGTCTATTTACCCAGAAAATAATCACAAATGATGGAACATAGTGATTCCAATATGAACATAGTATAAAATGACAAAGCACCGAAGTTCAAAGTAGAAGCGTTCAGCATTCAATTTTGAATGCATCCATGCAACATCAGAATAATTTCTAGTTTTTATTTAGTTAAGAAGACTTAAAAGCATCAAATTAATAATCCCATTTTTATACGATAAGCCCAAATTATTAGTAAGTTTTCGCAAGAGTATTTTTATGATTGGTATGGAAAATATTTACAGTATAAAACAGTATAAGTGTTAGCGAAAAAATGTTGTTTGTGCTAGTTCGTTTATGTTATTGTTGTTTGACAACTAAAAATTCAACCTTGTAAAATGTGATGTTATATAACACAAGAAAATCAACAAGTATGGCTATTGACAGCTGTTATTTCTACTTCCATCTTGGAGAAGTTCAACATCGCATTTTGTGATTAGTTATTATTTTATAAGATAGCGTTAAGATTCAAATTTATGTTAACGTTATAGTATATTTTTATGATTATAAGCATAACGAGATAAGGAAAAAGATATGCAGCCGAAAATTCTAGTGTCTGTCCTTTTAAAAACTAAAATTCAAAAGTGTGACTACCTATTTCACAAAAAACATGTTTGATGATCATCATATTTTGGCCATAACATTCTATAGATTGAGAATTGTAATACATGTAATTACATATAAGTGGAAAATCTTAGAAATTTGTAAACCTCCATTTTTCCCCCAAAATACTGATTTGTAGCTTTTTTGTATCGAACAAGTCACTTTTATAATACTTAACAGTTTGTGGGTTTAATAAGTACATTTTATACAAAATGAACTAATGATAATGATAAAGAACGAATCATAGATTACAAGACACACTAATAGGTAAAAGTAAACAACACCCCAAACAATTTTGTACCACTAATATTAATAATTAGTTTACATAATTAAAAACACAATACAAAAGTTATAAAATTAACTCAAGTTGATCCATTATTTAAATAAGAACAATATTAGAAAGTTTAAAAGATTTAAAAAAAAATGAACAAAAACTTTTATGGAAACTCAATGTATCTAAAATTGTACTCAATAAGGAATACGTTACTCAACAACGAACATATTTGTTGTTAAAGCTACAAAAAGAAACAAGTAATTTTTTAATACAGTTGTAATTTAAGTAAATTCTTGCTAGAAATTATTTTAACAAAATTTCAGTAATATTGATTCTAAACATGCGAGTGCACAAATATGATTTAAATTTACATATGCCGATAATAGAAATAATGAACAACATACTGCTGATGTGCATTTTACTTCTACTTACTTATTCACTACCCATACTAAAGACAAACACAGGAGAAGTACGTTTTTGTTTCATCCTTACATAGGATGCACACCTCAAGATTAAACTTATGAAATATTATGTAATAGTTGGAAGAGGTGATCAATATCATGTGCTTACTTGGCTTTATGGCAATAAGTTCATATGCTCATTATGTAATAAATTACATAAAATATACATTAAAAATTAATTCGCAACAGTAAATAATTCGAATTTTGGTTAGCAGCTACTAATTGACCTCTCTTAATTATATAACTAAAATAAAAATCAATGAATTTGATTAAAAAAAAGTTTAAATTAAAATCTGTGAACAAAAGAAAGGTTTACTGAAAAGTAACCAACACTCCATATCCATTGAATATGTCTTATCAACTACGAATTAGCAACATGTAGTTTAAATTGGGCACTTCTAGACCATAATGGTTAAAAAAATGGAAAATGTATCACAAGCTTAAAATGTAAAATAAAATATCCTAAATATAAAAATAGTACAAAAATGAAGGTAAACCTAAATTGCATCAATCCTTCAAATAAAACATATTTCTAAACACAAATACATAATTAAATTAAATAATTCTTTGCAACTAATATTTACACAAAAGATGAAAATCCTGGCAATGGTGCACGAGATCGTGCCATATTATTCATAATAATTTGTCCGCCATTTAAACTAACTACTGCACTACCCTCTGGCTCAGAATCAGTATAACTAGAATAATTACGCACAGGTTTCTGACGTTTCCAAGATTGTCGTAATGAATCATTAACATTTGCATAATGATTTACAAATGAATGAGGATCTGAACGCACACTTTCATTTTCACTTTCAGATGCCTAAAAAACAGAATTTTATAAGAAAATTACTTAATGATTTGGAATAATAATTTTTTATTATGTGAAGAGTATCAGTAAAGCTAGATATGAAAAATCAGATTCTCCACTGTGATGTGGTTGTTGTAGCATGTACAATTAAGGTGCAATTATTTGAAAAATATAAGTTTCTTGGGTAACAATTGAATATAAAATCAGTTGTACTAAATCTCTATTTAGTTTTACATTAAGTCACCTTGGTTACGCACCAGTATAGTGTGTTGCTTATAGGTAATATTATGTCAGGTGCCATTACAAATGGCATATTAATCAAACTCTTTCTGCGAATTATTTAGTACTTGTAGTTGAAAACTTTCTGTTTTATGTATTTTAAAAATTGCTGTGCCATTATTGCATGGTTTTGAATTTGGGGGGAAGCCTATTAAAGGACCTTTGTTTATTTCATTCTACCATATCTTTTTATTTGCGTTTTTTTTCACTTTGTTTTATTTTAGGAGCATTATACATTTTCATTCGGTTAACTGGTTTTATTTAATTTTTTGGCAGCGCTTTGTGACAAGTATTTGTATGCCTCATCCCCAAAGCTTGAGCTGCCACTCACCGCTCCCATTTTCCTGACGTCCGTTAAAATTTTCTACACGGTAACTAGATTTCCCGCTGTTCCTATGAGCTCTTGAACCAGTGCAAGATATTACAACCCCATCCTTAATGTTTCAATGTGATTCAGCTACCTGAGCACAACTGCGTCACCAGCTTGAGGAACTGCCCCAATACCTGCATCTAACCTTTTTTTCCGTGATAACTTAATGAGGCACTATAAATAGGAGTTTCCATGTGATATATTTCTTTGATTTTTTTATTTAAATATTTGCAAATTTTTATGTTTGCAGAGTAACAAAAGCAATGATGACATTGTTTATGTGAAAAGGGATAACATGTTCTATTTTGTAAACACTAAGCGATTATCAGCATTTATTTTCAGATGTTGTACTTATATGAATGCATTATTGTACTATAAATAAACAAAATTTACTCATAAACGTTAACCGGTGTTTCTGGATATAGGAAGCTCACTTTGTTCGACAGTCAATTCAAGATTTGTATTTTCTTGGTTAGTTTAAAGTTAACAATTGATCTAATTCTAATAATCAAATAAGTATGATACAATAAAATAGATTTCACTTGTTTAAATCACTGAAATTAGATAGTACCATCAATTTGTATTTATACATAATTTTTTGTAATACAACGTCCTATACAAATGAAGAAAAAAATTACATGTTATTTTTCTACTATAGTACAGATCGTAACCCACAAGCGACAGTGCATTCGAACTTTTAAAAGTACATGGAATGTAAACTACCCCACTGCACCTTAAGAATATGCTAGCATTCTATCACTACTCTATTTCCAATACATTGTGTCCGGTAGACAATCAAAGATGGATAAGATTTTATCATTAGTATCTGTTCCATTTGTATTTATAGTTAATTTACTGTTAGTTGTTACATAAGATGAAGCTTGCAGGTAAACTCGTATCCGCCCTGTGGACATTAAATGTCATTAGATTTGTCGCAATTCAGCCTTCAAGCTACTCCGTGTTTTTGATGTGCCGCAAAAACTTAGTTAAAAGTGTGCTGTGCATCAATATGGTATTTTTGTTAAACAGATACAAATGTCTGTCAAAAAGTAGACGTTTTTTTACTACTAGTTTTCGAACACCCCTAAATCTAATAACTTAGGTAAGTACGTGAAGATTTCCACTATTCTTATTGTTAAGTATACATGTCCAGTGATTTCACCATCTGTGGTTATCGAAGTTAACCGCAGCATTAACAGTATCTTAATAAATGTGACGAGAATTCATATTTTTGGAAAACCGTTATGTTAACCGATGATGGACTAGATTCACAAATAAGGGAATATTTAATCAACACAACAAAGTATTCTATTCTTGAAAAAATTCTAAACCTATCTGTAAAACCAGAGATTACATCAATTCGGTATTAATTGTTAGTGCGGAATATTTTGTGGAAAAATTATTTGACTTTTTACAATGACAATTTAATAGCTGAAAGTTATTTAAATTAAGAAACCAACTTCAAGAATATTTGGAGGACTTACTATTTAACATCGATTACAGACTAAAGCATTTCCAATATGATAACGCGCTTGCGCATAATGCTAGATCAGTGAAGCAATACTTAACTGGTAGTCTTGGTCACGTGGCTGGTAACAAAATGGAACTCAATTGACCTCTTTTTTCGTCACAATTTAAATCATTAGATTTTTACTTGTGAGATGATTTAAAAATAAAGTGTATTCCTCAAATGCTTGAAAATTCAATAGCTAGAACCCAAGCAGCAGTTACAAGTATGGATTCACAAACACAAAAGTAATTTGTAATGTTAAAAGTGATGTGGACTGTGTCTTCAACAAAACGGAAGGCATTTTCAACACCTGATGCAGTAATGTTAATATTAAACACAAAGTTTTCATGTTTCATAGAAATGAATTTTTTTAAAATTTTAGGTTGAACTATATTACATCAATAAAACGAGAAAAAAATTTCCATCTATTTAGCATCACCAATTATAGTTCCTATTAAAAGAAACATAACCTCATTTATTTACTCGAACATAACCAAAGCCATTTAAAAACAAATAAGAACATTTTATTCTCCTTTTAAAATAATTTAATAATATCAACAATATTTTACTCTATCGCAATAGGTGAATCACGAAACACGACAAAAAGATTAAAAATGTCGTTATTTTGGTATAAGACTTTTGTTACACTCTGTATGTTAATTATTTCTCCATCGCTAAACTTGGAATTAAAAACTGCACTACTTTCCCTATTTAACCTTTTCTTTAATGTTATAGAGGTCATATAACATGCAATATATAGGGCACCTTGTATATGTGAAAAATATTCCACAACAAAAGTCCTTTTAAACAAATCTGGAAGAAATTTTACTTGATAAAATAAAAATATTACTTGAAAGTTACCTTACCATCAACTTCAATTAACATAAGAAATGTTTTCTAAACCACCTTGAATATTAAACTGTATCATATAATGATGCAATGAAATCCATTATGAGAAATATTTTATCTTGAACAAATCATAACAGACCATCCACCATATAAAACAGTTTACTTATGCTTCATAGCATATGAAACCTTAAACGAAAGTTATGATACAAAGCAACAAGCAGACGTTAGCGATCAAATCGCTCATATGTCAATGTACTATTAAATTTTAGTAAACCATCCAATTGTGCTGTAAGAAATTAAAAAAATGTTATATTATAAAAAGATGAATTATTAAGACATTTTATAAAGGTCGGAAAATAGTGACACATTGATGAAAAATTAAAACATTTAATAAAGTTTCACGAAATCAAAAGTAAAATTTATGGGAGAAATTTCAGAACCCTTTGAGGTCAAAACAGGAGTAAGGCAGGAAGATGGGTTATCCCCACTACTCTTCGACTGTGTACTGGAGAAGGTAATGACAGAGTGGAGGAAAAGAAAAGAATAGAAGAAGAAGGAATTCCTATAATAAAAATAGGAAGAAAGAAAGATAATCTGGTTTTTACAGACGATCTGTCAATACTAGCAGGAAACTTAGAAGATGCAAAAAACAAATTGACATACCGAAAGAGACAGCAGAAAAGGCTGGACTACAAATATCATATAAAAAGACAGAATACATGACTAATAGAAAAGATATACCAAAATAGATCACAACAAAATATGGGAAAATTAAGGGAGTAAACAAGTTCAAATACCTGGGAGAAGTAATTCAACCAAACGCCATTGACAAAGAAGCCATCCTAACAAGAGCAAGAAAAATAGAACTAGCATTCCACTTGACAAAAAATATATACAATAAGAAGTCCATATCCATTAATGCAAAGATAAGGCACTATAATACAGTTATCAAACCAGAGGGCCTCTATGCCTCAGAATGCTTTATACTGAACACAGTCAGAGAACTAGATGCGGTAGAAAAAAGAGAAAGAAAAATTTTACGGAAAATCCTGGGACCAAAATGTGCAGACGGAAAATGGAAACTGAGGAGCAAAAGGAGATTTATTCAAAAACAGAGAAAATAACAGACACAACGAGAAACAGAAGAGTGATATTTTACAGTCACATTAACAGAATGAATGATGAAAGATTAACAAAGAGACTATTCAATTACTTCGACAGAAACCCTAAGACACAGACGACATGGATCAAGGAAATCAGAAAAGACATGGAAGAAATGAAAATAGAAAAGAGGTAGAACAAAGAGAAAACAAAGTAAAAGTAAGAGGGTTCAAAGGTTTCCAAGAAAAGGAAAAAAGAAGACTGGGGCAAAATGGACAGAAGAAAAAAAGAAACAACACAAAGAAAAAATGAAAGAATATTGGAAGAGAAGAAAGAGGGGAGAAAGATAATCATCATAAGTTATTTCACATGGTCCATAGTTCGCCGAAATGGAAAGAAGAAGAAAGTTTCAGTAATGCAGCATCATGAAGATGCAGTTTAACAGTTTCTGCTTTTCGTCACATACTTATAACTTTTGTGTTGTTTGCAGATTGCAGAATAAATATTTACTATATATTTTTTCTAAGATATGTATTTCTTTTTCAATATTAGCTTGTTGCGCTTTTTTGGCTTTACATTTTATTTTCTATTTTACTGTAGATTTTATTGTAAAAGTGGATGTATAAAATATACTTGCTCCTTTTGAAGTACGTTCTCAGTGTACATCCGATTTTTAAGAATGTATGTTTAAAATAGCATATAGAAATTATCGTAATACCTTTCATATTAATAATTAGAGATTTTGTGCCATTACAGATTTCAAAATGGGGTTGCATAAAAAAAGTTCCAACTGGAATTATTTCGATAAAGTTGATCATAAAAGTGCTAAATGCAAACTTTGCCAAAAACTATAAAATCAGCTGGTAATACAATCAATGTAATGGATCATATACAAAACGTCCATAAAGCTGTATATTTACAAATAAACACCAAAAATAATATGAAGAGTTTTAAGAACAATAAATTTTCAATTTTGTCCCTGGCTTCTACTTTCAATCTCGTTCCTCCTACTTCTAAGTCTTCGCAAAATAAAAATACTTCAATGGCAACTACTGAAATTAAAAATACAAATATCCAAATGCAACACATATTCTTGTTGTTGCTGAAGTAGTTGTGTTAAAAGTGACACGAATTACTTGGAAATTGCCATAAAATGACAAAAAAACTATTACATCAGTTTTTCAAGAAAGCGATTCGTTCACTTCAACAGAATATAAAACGCGAAAAACCAATAACAGCATATTATACAAAATTTGTAAGAATAACCAATCATTTTGTATCATTGAAAATAAAGGATTTCAACACTTAAAAGTTGTTGCTCCCTAGTACAAGATTGCAAGTAGAACCTGTAAGGGTTGTCGAAATAGCATTCACAAAGAAAAGCACATGGTGCTTTGCGCATATGCTGAATTTGGATGCTCAATCTATTTTACAATATATTCAATTGCAAAATATAATTTCAAAGATGAAATCGATTGTAACATGGTTTACACAAAGTTGTATAGGTAGTGATGGATTATTTAAAGATACGAGTAGCGACAAAAAGCTTATTAAACATATTCCAACTTGTTGAAACAGCACCTATTTTATGAGTAAGCGATTTTTGGAATTACAACGCCCTGTGAATGATATTGTAAATTGTCACAAGACCGCACCTTCAATTCTGAGTGCTTTAAAAATTAGTATCATTTCTTTAGTTTTTTCATTACTGCATCCCCTAGAAGTCGCTGCTGGAGAAGTTTCAGACAACCGCTGTCATTAGTAGTCAAATCAATCCCCTAGTCTACTGCCTAATTGCAAAAATTAAGTCCATTTATGTTGATGAAGGGTGGCTAAACAGGTCCAAAAACTGATTTAAAATAAAATTACTAAGAGGAAAGGTGCAGTTGAACATGTTTCACCATTAGCTTTAGCTTCAACAATCAACCCTCAATTGAAAAAAAAATGCATTTTACAGATCCGATTGCCTGCCCTAACGCAGTTCAAAAAATTAAAGACATTATTAAAGATAGAATATTACTAAAAGGATCTAATGCAATAAACTCAGATTCAGACAATTCTGTCCGATGAAACAGAAGACACTTTTAGTATTTGGAGTGACTATCGTAAACTAGTTCATAAGACTTGGAAGAACTATAAAACTGATGCTGATATGTCTGATGAAATCTCAAAACTGTCTGAAATGTCTTATAGATAGATTGAATGAAAATCCTTTAAAAGTTTGGAATAACGAAGGTACAATTGCCTAATTTATATAAGGCTGCCTACAAATGCATAACTATAGTTGCACCTTCAGTATCGTCTGAACAATTGTTTTCCAAAGAAGGACGCACAACAAACCCTCAATCAACAACGGAAAACACTTAATGCTATGAAATTCTTATATTATTCTTCGTTTTTAATTTAAGTTTAAATTTCCAAATCGAATTGAGGCATATTTAACTTGAGAATAAATATCAACTAAATTAAGTTTTGTGTTTCAAATGCATTCCATAACTTATTACATACTGTTATATTTAAATGTTTTGAATTTTAGTTGAAATATGTGCCTGGACACCTTGGCTGTTGGTTAGAGCTATCCAAAAGATTAACGATGTTGAGAATGGCAATGCATTAATACCAAAAACGATGCATTACATAGAAAAAACTATTCTGTTCACACCCTAACGGTAAGGCAACCAAACCCTTTAGCAAAACTCTAGACAACTAAAAATTTGTGATGAACTAGATCATATTCACAAGTGCAGAGCATTACTTGACTTTGGTGCTCAATCATGTTTCATAACTGTACAACTCTGTCACACATTGTAATTGTCAACTCAATCCACCGACATTAAGGTGACTGGTATTGCTAATACCATATCTAACATCGCCGAACTCTCCGTTCAACGTAAAGATTTCCTTTTTGGTTCTTAACCAAATAACTAGTGATATGTCTCATTTTTGTATTCGAGGGGAAATTGTTAAAAATTCCAAACAATATACAATTGGCTGATCCAGATTACAATAATCCTGGTCAGATTGATCTTCTACTTGGTGCTCCTATTTTCTGGGAACTTTTGTGCAATGGTCAGATTAGACTTGGTGCCAATCTTCCCATCTTACAAAAACTCATATTGGTTGGATTATCTCTGGCTTCTAGCACTAAATACAATTACAGTTCAATATAACTTCACACACATGTACCTGAAATACAAAATCATCTACAATGTTTTTGAGCAGTTGATCAATTTCCTACAACAAAATCACTTACTAGTGAAGCATCTGCTTGCAAAACACATTTTATTGAAAATGTGGCGAGAACTCCTGAAAGGTTTATCATAGCTATTTCATTCAAAGCATCACCTGTGGTATTAGGAAAACCATGCCATATTGTAGAAAGGCTATTTTTAAATCTTGAGTGACGTTTTAAGTCTAACGAAAATCTTTGGTTACAATACAAAAGGTTTATGGTTGAATATGAAGAACTAACTGGGACAGATGTCTTTAATGGACGAAGATATTGATCTAACTTTATATTATCTGCCTCACCACGGGGTATTAAAGGGAACAAGTCTAACCACAAAACTTCGTGCAGTATTTAAGGGACCTTCTCAGACCACTTCAGGTTATTCTCTAAATTCACTTCAAATGATAGGTCTTACGATGCAACACAACTTAGTTTCTATTTTAATTCGATTTCGTAAGCACTTTTAAGCTATTTCAGCTGATGTAGAAAATAATGTATCATCAAATCTTAATCAGGTCTGAACAATGTCCTTTGCAAGGGATCTTATGGCGATCCCATCCTGATGATCCAATCAATACATTCAACTTAAATTCTGTGACATATTTAAACCCATTCTTGGATCATTTAGGCATTATTCATGTGGGCGGACGTTTACAGAATTCACATTATTCCTTTGCAAAATGTTTCTTATACTTCTTTCTGGCAAACATAGACTTTCTTACCTTATAGTGATCCAAGAACACATACGACTATTACTTGCAGGAACTCAGTTACATTTATCTATTTTGCGAGAACGTTTTTGGATAACTTCAGGACGAAGTTTATGTAATAAAATCGTTAGAAGCTGTGTACCCTGTTTTTGCAGTTCTCTAAAAATATTAAAGCCCCTCATGGGTCATTTACCTTCTCTACGTGTCATTCCATCCTTTCCATTTCAAACAACAGGAGTGGATTATGCTGGCCTTTTACCAAGAGACGATTAAAAGAGTGTAGATCAAAAATTTTGAAGGTATATGTATGTCTATTTGTATGTATTGTACCGAGAGCAATTAATCTTGAAGTAGTTAGTAGCTTAACCACTGAATCATTTATTCTAGCGCTCAGACGTTTTACTGCTCATCGCAGAAAACCTTTAAACATCTTTACTGACAATGGGACTAATTTTATTGGTGCCAAACCGAATTGCATGAATTGGGAAAATTCTTAAAGAACAATCAGTCCACACTAAGCGAATTAATTGTTGCTTCTGGTGAAATCAATGGGATCTTCATTCCAGTAAGCTTTCCACACTTTGGTGGAATTTGGGAGGCTGGCGTCAAATCAGTAGAGTATCATCTTAAGAGTTTCAGGCAACTCGCTATTAACCCTTGAAGAACTTACCACACTTCTTACACAAGTGGCGGCTGTTGTTAACTTTAGACTTTTGTCACCCTTATCCAATGATATGAAGGACTTTAACCCTTTAACTCCAATGCACTTTTTGAAAGGACGGCAGTCAACCGGCCTACCAGATCCATGCCTTGATAACATTCCAGTTCATCGCTTATCATTATACCAATGTATTCAACACACACGGCAACATTTTTGGGCTCGTTGGAGCAAGGACTATATTGGTGCATTAAGTCTTTAATAATAAAGTCGACACATTCCTTGGATATTCCATTATGGATCGTGATATGCTTTTCAGTAATTCGTTGTTCATTTTGAATCAAATTATCGACGATTTGGCGGTGTTTATCATCTGTGGCAGTGATGGGACGGACGCCTTCTGTGTGTTTTATCAAAATGTTACTTCGACAAGAAAGTAGTTACAAATTTGTCTATACGAAATATTCATAGTGATTGATCTTGATTCAAATCCTAACATAAATGAGGTCAAAAACCCAAAACTTTGCTAATGACATGTTTATTTTGAAACTCTGGCATAATTTAAAACAATCTCTTATTGCTTTTAAAACATAAAATAATCTTCCTAACTTAAAAACACTTTAAAACCGAAAATTTTTTAGGTTGGCCCATGGTCAAGCTTTCTTCCACAATGTGGCCTGATAGCTAAAAGATTTGCCCACCTGTGAGCTAGAGTGTGTTCATTGAGTGGCTAATACGCTCCAAATGATTTTCAATAGGCTCAAAAACAGGTTTATCACCACACATACAAGAACCACTATATATTTTTAAAATAAGAATTAGGAATTAAAAACAGGAGTTCTCAATACGGTTATTCAAGAAGTATAGACCACAAACCAAATATTTTTCCCAGTTCACTTTATGATAAAATCATTAATAATGAGCCCTAAGCAAACATGTTATTTAAGATTTAATATATTACCTGTGAATCTGAAGAACTAATTTCAGATGGTTTCTCTGTTACACTGCTGTCATCTGGATTTTCATCATAACATTTTAAACTTTCCTCGTCTGAGTGGTATGCAACCGAGGCTGGTGATGGCCTTGGAGGTGATTTTCCTAGCACTGCCGAAGGTGGAATATGAGGTTTTCTCACTGTATTGCGTTTATTAATAGTACCCACTGCACTACCATTACCACAATGACGTGCACGATACAGCTCCATTGCAACTTCATGCCTCTCATCAGGATCCATTGCTAGGGATTCTTCAAGAGTCTTTTGAGCTTCCTCTGTTAAGTTGATATTTAACAAAATAATATAGCATATCAATTCACTTACGTTTATATTTGTAACTCTTACTCTTTACACACAGTACAGCAATTATCATAATTATTATTATGACAGAAGCAGCAGCTAATGCAACCATAAACCATGTTTGTCTATAAAATGGCTTTTGTTGTAAAAATCCATATTCTAAATACAATTTTGATGGTGTTAACACATAGTCATTCGAATAAGCAGGATAGCTGATACCAAACATATTGTAGGGAATAAGTCTAAAGTTATATAAAGTAGATGGTTGTAAATTTTGATATGAAATAGTAAAATCTTGTAAAGGTCCATTAGTTGTTTGTACTGCAGTTTGCCAATGAATTTCATCTATTTTAATATGTATAGATTAGTATGCTATAGACTGCTGCTAATAAATAGTATTACCTTTCTTTCTAATTTCTATATAGTATCCTAAAAGGGGCCCTTTACCAGATGGTCCATTAAGCCAATGCAGTTCAACATTTGACATAGTTTTAACTAATGTTAGTTCTCTTGGCATACCAGGAGAACCTTCTTGAGGACCAGTAGTCACATTGCTTGAAATAAAAGGACCATAACCTACAGTTTGAGCTCTCACTGTAAATGTATACATTACTTCTTCTTCTAAAGAATGCACTTGTAATGACGTTGTAGTCACTTTTTGTTTAACCTGCTTACTGAAACCTTCAAAAGAATTACTTTTAAATCAGTTTTATTCTGTCATTACTTACGTTCATTTTGTTCAGTTGTTTCGTATGTTACAGTGTAACCATCAATATGACCATTTCTTTTTCTAGGAGCATCCCATAAAACTTTTAAGCTATTCATTGTAATGTCAGCAAATCGTAGATTCAATGGAATTGTAGGTAATCCTTGCATTGTTGTTACCATTACAGACTGTGATCTTGGTCCATCTCCAGCAGGATTAAACGCCAGAATTTGGATCTTATACTCTGTAAACTTATCAAGAAACACTAAACTGTGAGAAGTATATGCTGCTGGTACTACTTCTATTTCTTCTTCCAGCTTTTTTTCTTGATCTAGTTCTTGAGGTGATTTTGTTACAAGATAAAATATCTGCATTGAATTAAAACAAATAGAAATAAGCAATAGGCAATTCTAAAAATAGGATTACCTTATATCCTAGCAGTTCGCCATTTTGTGTTTGTTGTTTTGGTGGCTTCCAAAGTAAACTTACTTCGGTAGAAGAAACAGCTTTGGCTTCAAGTTCTCTGGGTTCACCAACAGGAACTGCTTCGCCTACATAAACTGTAGAAGGAGGAGTTGCAGGACCTTCACCTTGGGAGTTAAACGCCATCACAATAATTTCATAATTCCTATCTTGCAAAAGATCATTAAGTATAATTTTGCTAGACTGCAAATTGAAAGCATTAACATATCTATATAAAAATTTCATATCTGACTTACATTAATACCAAAAACTTCTTGCTTAGGGGTGGCTTGTAATGTAGCAGGAAAATCTGTAAGTGGTTGAAAAACTACTCTATATCCACCTGAATTAGTATCGCCGCACCAAAACTGTTCTTCTATAGGTATCCACAATACTTCTACACTAGTTATTGTAATTGGTACAACCTTTAATCCAGTGACAACAAGACTTGGTGCTGAAATGAGTACTAACAAGTGTTTTGTTTGAAAGAGATAATCAGGTTACCTGCAGGTAATGTTCTTACTTCAATTGACTCTGGGCTAAATCGACTTGGTCCAATGTCATTTGTCGCCTGTATTCTGAATTTATATGAAGTGAAAGGTTTTAAGTTTAATACTGTATATGATGTAACTTGAGGATCTACTCGCTCTGGAACTGATTGCCAAGGGCCAGGATGTTCCATTTTTTGAACGGTATAATATCTAACGGTAAAACACCAATCAAGTTTTTTTAACATATTAATAAAAAACAAACAAATTTTTGACTACTAAATGTCTCTAAGTCAAATATTTGACTTACACTTTATTTAAAACTGGAATTTAAATACTTAATTGCAACACCTTTATTAGAACCCAGATACAAAATAAAGTCAAGTATGTAGTATCCTGAACAGAGTTCTAGTATCACTTTTATTGCTCAGTTTATTTAGTAGATAGGAATGTGAAATTTTACCTACTATTCAAGGATGGTAAACAGCAGCCCGTACAAGCTTGTCGTTGTCAGAATGCATCTAATATGTAATTGAAGAAGGGATAAGTGCAGGGGTGGGGGTTAGTAAAGGTTAATGAATTTAGTGACCAGGTTAGTTAGCTTGGTGAAGTGGTGGCACACGGATGTCTTTTCTTTTTAGCGATATGAATACTAACACAACAGGTAATGCCTTTATAAATTTATAATATTTTTAGTTAAGTTATCTAACTACATCCATAGTTTATGTATTAATTTTAATCCTTATATTTTGAGTTTTGCATAATCTGGGTTTTATTAAAACAGAAATAAATATTCTTGGTTTAAAATCTGAGAATTTTGACATTATACCCATCTGTTCTGAATATACTCGTTTGATATATCCTGTAACTCTTATGAAGTAATTATTTTATTTTCAGTATTTTAGTCATATGTTCGCAACTGTTTGGTTCACATTTCTGGTTAAAATCAAAGTGTATAATTTAAAATGACCTTGTTTGGCTAGTCTATGTTTCTATTTAACTTATATATAAAAATTCACCTAAATATTGTACAAATGTATTTACTTTTAAATTTCTGGTATGACCAGTCCATTATGTTTTGTGTTGTAGTTATTTGATTATGTTTAACCTGATTTATATAAATTAATAATGCTTTTCGTCTGCACAGTCGTGAAGTTCACATCACCGGTATTCTTGTTGCATTTTTTTATACTTATAGTTGTATTTATATTTTGCAAATGATAGAAACTTGGCTAGTTGTTATATGCTTGTAATTTGTTACAGTATGTAAACTGTTAATGTTTGTATGAAATGTGTTCAATTGGGCCTTATTGGAAGTTACTAACATATTCCTTCCGTGTCCGGCGAAATGCTCGTAGTAAAGGGTACCTTCCTAGTTTTTCGCCAAACCATTCATCTCATATATTAGTAGTTAAATGTAAGGGTCCACCTGTCTTTGTGAAAATGTAAACATTGTTGAAATCTTATGGTAATGTTGGTGTTTTTTCTGTCATGCTCTTTCTCCAACAAAGCCCAGGTCAAGTACAGTAATAATCGTAAACATTTTAATTAAGTAGATTGGTAATAAGTAAATTTTGTGTTTGGACTTACTAAAAGTTAGGTTTAGAGATGCCACGAATATTCAGAAATTATTCGGTATTCGGTGTATTCGACCATTTTCCGAGTATTTGGTATTCGACTGAATACGAATTTTATGGTGAATATTTAATAACTGCATGTATTTTGATTATTTCATTTCATTGTATTGTATTGTGAAAAAAGTAAAACCAAACTTCCTAAATTTTTTCTTTTTTTACTTTTGTAAATAAACATCAACCTTATATTATCAAAAGTTCAAAACCCATAATGGCTACTAAAATAAAAATATAATAAACTTTATGCGTTTTTTTAAAATAATGGCACCCTATTTACAATATATAATACCTATTGCAATTGCAATAATTCCAAGTAAAATGTAAAACTATTCAATTGTAAAAAAATGCTGACACCATCAATAACTAATACCGTAAGTTAATCAGTGCCAAAGTTTGATGCAAGAACAACAAACGTTCGGAATTGATAGGCGACAAATGATTTCTTTGTTCCTCATAAATTAAGCCTGCCTAAGTCAAAAGTCGTTCACTAAAAACACTATCACGTGCTGCTGATAAGTATACCCTTGCTAAAACTGCAAAAGTGGAATATGACTCAGCATGTTATTTCCACCAAAATAACGGACCATCAGTCCTTTTAATAACCGGATATGATAAATAATGCTCTAATTCTTCTTCTCCGGATACCACATTATCTGCCATGGTACCTGCAGAAAATCTATCTTGTCAAAACATCACCAAATACTTATAGCGGTCAAATTTAATGACCGTTGATTAGCTGTACTAGATCTTATTGTGTTATCATCAGGGTTTACGGGCTGATTTTTATAAAATGCAATTTCCTGTTTTATTCAACATTTTACTAAATTAATATTACACTCATCAATAAAAGAGAATTTCAATTTAGGATCTAATGCAGTAGCTATGCTATAGTTCATATAGGTTTGCAGGTTATTAAACCTCTTGAATTTTACGTAACCGTTCCCCTTTAATTGTGCATACTCCACTATGGTTGTTCCCCTACTAAATACAGAATTAAAGATTGTACTGGTGATATACCCATTACAATTGTTTCATTTTCAGCACTAGCTGTATGAGTGAGCGAGGCAGATCGATCAGTGGCGTAGTTGGTTGCGTGTGACTACTATGCCTAAGGTCCCAGGTTCGAATCCCGACACAGTTTGCTTGAAAAATATAGGCGAGCATTTTTCACAAAAATACACCCTCGTTTGGATGAGAGGTAAAATTTAGCTCTCGTGTATGAGTGTTGCCCTATACATTAAAGATCCCTACCTTGCTTGGAATAGCAAAGGTTTGGCAAAATCCGAAATTTCAAGAAAAAGATACTCGCTTTTTGACCAGTGTAGTACCTTTGGTTGGAGCATTGGAAAGTCAAATGAGCATATATGAGTGAGCACTTCAAATGGTTCTAATAACTTCACTACTTTTTCAATTAGTTGCCCTTAGTGTTGTTAGAGTTTTAATAACATGTGTTTAACAAATTTCAAGCCTAACGTTGCGGCGCTAATTGTAACAAGTAATTTACTTAAAAAAATTAAAGTATTATACATTGAAGATGGATAGGCTAAAAACTGTATGCCAATGGCTAACTTGGCTATTACTCCAAGGGAGAGATAGAGATGGGTCGGGGATGAATTTACTTAGTTAAATAAAAAACAATGTAATCTTAAGTTGGATGTCACTATATCTGACAAGTAGTAATCAATTTAGAAGGGTAGATACAGAAAACCCTTTCGTGTGTCAATTCCAAAATCCTTCTATTTAAATTTTTGGATAAACATAAAACATATGGGAAGTCTTATCTCAATCAATTAGACACCTACCTCAACAAAGAAATATTTTTAACGTATGTACATCTACACAAGAATCAGTGTGATACACGTCTATTTTGTATCGAGAAATTAATAATTGAATCATACAATTTTAGAACATCCATATCCAACAATTAAATTATATCACATATTTTTTTAACTTTAATACTCGAATAAGATTTACACATTTAATATCTTTAATTCATGGAGTATCACAGTTGCCATCCATTTACATTTACACACAAAATTTTAAGTTACAAAACTAGAATTTTAAGTGATGTTTATACAAATCTTATTTTGTTACAAATAAAACTTTTACTATAATTTCAGCTCACCTTCTCGCAAGTGAGAGAGCTCCAATTATTACAAAAATTAAAGAATGAATACTTAAGTAATTTTCTTTCACAAAATATGTGAAGTTACAAAAAATCGATAATTTTAAATGCAATGACGATTTTTACTAAACGGAAATGATGGATTCTTACGACTAGTAGATTGACTTTTCATGCTTAAAGAGAGTTTTTTAATACAACCCTTTTATACATTTGTTTAAGAATTCGGCAAAATAAATCACTCACCCTTAACTACAGGTCACAGACAACTACCCCTAAGGAACTACTGTTGTACAAGCTTCAGGTTATAATATTCATCCACTGTCCATTTTCAGGTAATAAAACTAAGAACTTCAGATCAACTCTTCATAAGTGAATGGCAGTATTACTGCCCAGGAATTTTACGCATCAACAACCTCCACTCCGAATTACTCAAAGCATAAAATGAAAATGATCAAATTATTAAATTGATAAATAAAGACAATTGGACCTGGAAAATTTTATCTCCCTGGCATTTTGTGCTAATCACAACAGATGCTTAACGACTGGCCACGGCCGTGTTTATGAAACACGTTGGAAACCTTGACATATTTGTGAGCAATAACGTATTGACTCGAAATCTCTTATGATAAAATGCTATTTAAAACAATTACCTTGTCGTTCATAGTTAGGTTTCAAACACCTGAAGTAAATTTAATTTTGTTATTGCAACAAAACAAGGAATTTAGTCTTGCGATAGAATTAATAGGAAACAACGAATTGTTTATTGTTTTCCATATGAGGCAAAAAGTTTATTATGAATATGAATAGTTATTTATTATACAAGGGAAGTCAAATAATCAATCGATGTTAAATTTGAAGTTTCAAACAAGTAGGCTGTTGTACTTATAGGGACGGTTAGACTTGCGTTGCTAAGGAAACCTTTAAGGTAATCAAATATCTGGCAATTTAATTCTGCGAGTGGTTTCAAAAATTGCTTACTTAAGTTGTTTATATCGGTTGTTTTGAACGCGACGAAGTTATGATACGATGTTATGTTACACGCGAATGTTACAAGTGTAGACCCGGCCATGTTCTTACTTATTTGCACATACCCGGGAAAAAAGTACTCATTTTTTTCCCGGGGGAAAAAGTAAATTCATAAAAAGTGACATTTTGTTACCTGTCAGGAAACATTAAAAGTCAAAATTTTTTCCGTCACGGAATAAAAGTTTTGCTTGATTTACTACTGAATAGGTACGAACAAGCGCCTATCTTTCTTCTTTATAAATTACATAATCTGTCGTATTAAGACTCGTATTAAAATATAAATCTGGGATTAATATTATTATTTGAAAAATATTATTCGGTACTCGGCCAAATAATTTTCATACCTAATACCAAATATTCGATATTTACTATTCGTGGTATTCGTAGTAATGTTATCAAATTATGAAGCTTTATTCAAATTTTCCTGTCCCTTGATCATGAGTAGCCAATGTATATTTGGAGTATTGTATTAAATCACAACGTAGGGTTATGAGATGCTTCCACTAGTCCAGTAGATCATAAAGCCATGCAACAGGCAAAACCTCAAATTTAGGGAACCAGGTAGGTTACCCTA
The DNA here is from genome assembly GCA_036346225.1 of Platerodrilus igneus. Taxonomy (NCBI): domain Eukaryota; kingdom Metazoa; phylum Arthropoda; class Insecta; order Coleoptera; family Lycidae; genus Platerodrilus; species Platerodrilus igneus. The sequence goes on from JARFIW010000671.1 coordinate 5,228,774, forward strand.
CAAGTATGACATACTAGAGGGTGTCTCGGAATGTTTTTTCGTTTTTGATGCTAGTTATGTATCCCCCAATTTATATATATATATATATATATATATATATATATATATATATATATCAATAATGGACTGGATAGCATAAATATTTTAATGATAAGTTGTTTGTATATTGGGTATGAAGTCCAAGCAATAAAAGTTGGTGTAAAATTTAAAAGTTTAGTTTTATTATTCTTAACGTTTCGGCGACTCTTTATCAAAAGTATCTACAAATGGAAGTGTTGTATATTAAAGGTAACATAGCATATGAATAAGTCACTCACCGTATAGAATTAATAATTATCAAATTATTTTTTGAAAATGACAGATGATTATGTGAATAACATGATAATTAAAATAAATTTAGATGTAACTTGAAGGGAAGTTTCTCAAAATATTGTCTGTTGAAATGATGAAAGGTCGGTATGGTTGAAGATGATGATGTATGAGTGTTTCAAGGAGCCCCATTACAAAACAAGATTGTTCTTAGAATCTTACCACATCAATAAAGAAAAACAATGTTTAAACAACAAACAAGATGTAGGAGACTCATATAGATTCTATTCCACTCTATACAACTCAAATCACTTCAAATCCAGTAAACGACATTATCTCCTTCATATGAAGATTACACTGATGTTATGTCCATGTTCTTGAAACACTCCTACATCATCATCTTCAACCATACCGACCTTTCATCATTTCAACATACAATATTTTAAGAAACTTCCCTTCAAGTTCCATCTACATTTATTTTAATTATCACTTTAGTCACATAATCATCTGTCATTTTCAAAAAATAATTTGACAATTATTAATTCTATAGGGTGAGTGACTTATTCATATGCTATGTTATCTTTAATTTACAACGCTTCCATTTGTAGATACTTTTGATAAAGGCGAAAAGTCGCCGAAACGTTAAGAATAATAAAACTAAACTTTTAAATTTTACACCAACTTTTATTGCTTGGACTTCATACCCAATATACAAACAACTTATCATTAAAATATATATTTTTGTACACTACCCCCTCTTTTATTACTTTATTTTTGTCGTCGCGTGCCCCTTCTTATAAATTTCAATGCTTTTTTGTATAATGTGCACACCTATTGCACGCCCCGTACTTTTGCAACGTTTGGTTGGTTATTTAATCAAAATTGTTATTAAAATGCCTCGACTATTTGAACTCTTTATTCTCAGGGTGTTCACCTACTTACCGTGGGTTCCGTTGTAAGTAGATGTGCAATGCCCAACCAAACTGCACTCTCTTTTGTTTTAGTACTAATTTTTGAATCTAGTTTTGTATATGCCAAATTTTAATTATGATCAACGTTGCCTTGTGCCAAATTAATTTAATACCACAAATTTATGACTTTTGACGTTATAAGATATTTCACAGCACTCACCTGGATTATACTTAGTTTCCGGCCTCTCTTACTGCTGGCTCAAAATCCTCGTCGCCGTATGCGTCTTTACACGGTTGCACTATCCTGTTGAATTTTCGTTTCGCCTCCAGGTATCTTTCTTTAAATTTTAGTTGCACCCAATATCTGAAATAAATGACCCGAATTTTAGAATTTAGAATACCCGTTTATTTTACTTCCCCTGCGCTAATTCTTCCGTCGTAGTTTCTGCGTTGACTCTTCCACTTCCAATTGCTGCTTTCACGTGTTCTCCTAATTTCGCTCCTCTTGTTCCAAATTAATCCGTCCGCCTTTAATCCGTACTCAATCCAAATCTATCGTCGTCCTGTTCAAAATCACTCAATGCCCCGCTGCATATACATCCATATCAAAATCAATCTTCGTCCCTTTTTATCACCACTCAATGCCCTGCTGCCTATAATTCTATATCCAACTCAATTCTAAATATTCTTCCTTCTTACAATTCCAATCCGATGCCTTCTGCCTTTATCAATATCGTTCCAAATCTATCTTACTATCCGTCGCTTCGCCGTCGCACTAATACAAATCTTTACTCTTCCTTGTCGTCGCTATTACTTATTTATGTCCCGATGCTGCTCTTTACCCTTCTTTAACAATCAAACTATTTCAAAATCAAACACGTTTATTAATCTTCAAAATCTTTACACAAGTTAGCGCAGTTCTTTAAAATACGTCTTTATACCAAAATATTCAAAATAAACTCTCCTTGTTTACTTTCCAAGGTGATAATTATAACATTACTTGCCTACTACATTACAAATTACATAAACTAAAACCGTCCAATAATATTTAAACACTAAGTTTGTGTCGCACATACCATAAATTATGTCCTTTTACACTTTCATAGTTTTCACATAATATTCTAGTATTGGTTCTAAATATTTTACAATCCTTCAATCACATTTGACATTGTTATCACTTATAATTTTGAGATTACATATTCGTCCAAAAGTTGATTCTAATTAAACAAAAGCCAAAATAAATCACACATGACCCTGGATCGGCGTGGTTGATAGTGGACATCCATAGACGCATCCGGTTTTCGGATGGCAAATGTACTTTCAATGGCCTATTAAATTTAACTCAGTATAAACCCTTGAGCACTGTGCATCTTTTATCACGTCATCAAGTCATTTTAATTTACCTCTTGGCACTTACATTTCAACTACCATTTTGAATACTTTAGTATATGTAAAGTACGGCAAACATACATTTTTAAATTATGTGATCAGATATATGGATCATTTTACTTGGCATACACTACCTTCTACTAAACAACCCTTAGAACCCTTGGTAGCTCCCTCTGACACTACAATATATATATATATATATATATATATATATATATATAACTTTTAATTGTGATGTTATTTCTGGGATGCACTCGTTTGTAAAGCAAAAACTAGTCAGTCAATTGTAATTTATTTTCTAACGTTTCGGCATGAAATTTATGCCTTAATCATAGACTAGAATTGGGTAAAATTAGTTAAAATATAAAACAGTATAGATATACAACTTACATAATTACTATGACTTAAAATTGCTATAAATAGGAACACTTATTCATGACACAGTATTGAGTGATTGAAAATATTTTGACAACAGGAATGTAGCAGTTAACAAAAGTAAACTAGATGTAATAAATCATTTCGGAAAATTTAAAAGTTAAAAGGTAAGCATTAAGATAAATATAAACTAAATTAACTATAATTAAAATGGAAAGAAGTAATTAAAGATTAAACAGCAATAAGTAATTGTTATAAAAATGTTGTGAATGTTAGTATTGTTGTCAATTGAATCTGTAAAGAGAGGAATAAACCGCACTAAGGTTGTTAATATCTTGTTTATTGTTAAAAGGATTAGGTTGCTGATGAATGTGGAAGGATTCTAGAAATAATCGTTTGTTATAGTTGTTTTCAATGTCTAGTATTTTTGTATTATTAATGTTTGCGATATGTTTTGTTGAACTAATGTGAGACGCAAGTGCACAACATAATTTACCTACCCTGGCATCACTTTTGTGTTGAGTTAAGCGATTTTTTAACCACTGCTTGGAATGACCTACGTAAGTTTTTTGCAACTACATTCAATTTTATAGACGATGTTGCTACACATTGATTTGTCAGAACTATCTTTAGGTCGAGTGAATAAATTTCTTATTGATTTATTGTAGGTATAAGTTATAAGAATATCTGGTTGCTTTAATATTTTGGTAATTTGAAGTGTTAAATTTTGAATATATGGTAATGTCTTGAACTTGATGACTTGAGGTCGGTCTGATGTGATTAGTAAGTGGTTAAAGTATAATAGTCTTTTCAAAAGAGATTTAGGGTATGCATTGTTTAGTAAAGTATATTCAAATTGTTTTAAATTTTTGTATAAGAAACACGGTTCACAGATTCTTTGAATTCGGTGTTTTAGACATATTATTGTATTGACTTTGTGATTAAAAGAATGATTTGAGTGATAGTTTATGTACCTACCCGAGTCAGTAGGTTTGTTATAAATGTCAAAATTTAGATTGTTGGTGGAAGATTTAAGAACTAAAGTGTCTAGGAATGGGATGCTACGGTTGGTTTCTTTTTCATAGGTAAAAATTAATTTGGAATTGAAACTGTTGAAAATGTACAAAGTGTATTCTATTAAGTGTTCGGCAACAGAGCACAGGATGTCGTCTACATATTTGACAATGAAGGGCATGTCAAAGGGTAGTAAAATAAGGACCGACTCTAACAAATGATCAATGACCATTTCAGCAATGATGGGGGAGAGTGGTCAACCCATCGGGGTGCCAAATGTCTGAAGATAATACTTTGAATTAAACGTAAAATACGTGTTATTAAAAACTAATCGGATGGTTGATTGAAAATAATTTAGGTCAAGATTACAATGTGGTTGAATAAGATTCCACTTTTTTGTAATAATATCAAATACTAAACCATTGTTCACCAACATTCCGATGGATTTAGTATTTGATATTATTACAAAAAAGTGGAAGTGAAGACCTAATGATGATGATAATTATAAATAATAACTAGAGGTAAATTTACACAATGTAATTTAGAATACACTAAAGAAGCTGGAAACATACTGTATGCATGTATTACAGATTCATATAAGTTTGTATGTTGGTGTGGAAAGTGAGACTGTGCATTATGGAACCTTGTAATCTTGATAAGTAGTGTTGTAGCAACTTAATAAATTTAAATCTGTTTGCTGATTTAAGCTTTCCAGGAATGCTATTGTATTCCAACACACTCTAATAAACAGGCAACTGTTGACACTTAGTAGTTTTGAAGAGGTCTGTTCTAAAATTCTTAGCATTTCGGGTATGGTAGCAATAAAAATTTTCACCAGTTATTAAAGTATAGTTACTTTCCCAGTATTTATGAGTTATATTGAATAGTAATTTTATACGCTCTCTCTTGGGTATCTTTTCAACAGGGTATATCTGAAAAGTTTCATATAGCAATATGGAAGGAGTATAGTAATCTAGTCCAAACAATACTTTGATCACTCTATTTTGGGTTTATTTAAATAAGTTAATTATGTAACGTGGAGTACTCCCCAAGATGTAATTAAATATGTAAAAAACGGTTCAAAAAACTATTGTAGATAAACCTCTTATTAGACACATTTAATGTATAGGTACATCTTTTTTAGTGCAGCTGTCATAACAACAACCTTTTTTATTAGTTTTGTAATATGGTTTTTCGATGTTAATTGTTCATCTATGATTAAGCCAAGATGCCTATATGAATACTCTAATTATAGGTTGTTTTTTTATAGAAATGCTTATTGTTACCTCAGGTTTGTTTTTCTGTTTTATCAACATATATACAGTTTTGTTAGCATTTATACAAAGTTTATTATGGTTGAGCCACTGTGAGTAAATTTCCAAATCCTCATTAACTAGTTGCAACTGAATCAGATCATGGCCTGAATAAAGTATAACTTAATAAAGTATCATCAGCATACATAAACTACCTACCTTTTAGACCGGAAAATTTTAAACTATGCACTTAAGTTAGATAAAGTAGTGGTCCTAAGATGAATCCTTGTGGCACTCCAATATTAATATTAGTAATTGCACTTTTGCCCTGGTTTACTAGAGTAAAGTGTCGCCTGTTTGTTAAATATGACTGTATCAGAGCATGTGCAATACCTCTTATTTCCATGCTGTATAGTTTATTTATTTGAAGATTAACATTAACAGTATCAAAGACTTTTTTAGGTCAATAAATACCAATATTACATACGTATTCTAATTTAATTGTTGTGTGACCAGTTCTACAAAGTCAGTAGTTGCAGTAGGCGTACTGCTACCATATTGATAAAAGTCAAATCTAAATGTTACTAGGAAGAATTTTGTATTCCTGTGCTTAACTGCTGTTTCTAAAACTTTGGAAAATATGCTTTCAATGAAAATAGGTCTGTAATTGCATAGGTCATGCCGATTACTATATTTATATAGTGCTATTATATTAGCTAATTTTAATTCTTCCGGGAAGATTCTTGAGCAAAATGCCTTATTAATTAACTCCGTAATTTTGAGAAGTAGTGCATTACTACAAACTTTTAGCAGATCCTGCTTAGAACTATTGTCTTCACCAGGAGAACTGTGGGTTTTTAAATTACTAATAATTTTTATTACTTCCGCCATGGTTACTGGATGTAGGATATATATTCAGAATTTGATAATCCTATTAAAGATTTGCCAATTTTTACGAGGGTTAATACTAGATTTTTGGAATTCTTTCTCATTAATTTACGTCTCAAAATGTTTAGCTCATTTTTCAGATCTTTCAATTTTGTTACAGTTTGTAAGGAATTTAAATCCTTCATTCTTTTATATGCTATATCTTTCTTTTAATTTTTGAATAAACACAGAATTTATCCAGTAATCACCGTTTCTTATTTTTCGTAGGGCATATTTAGTAAAACTCTCTTTTATTGTGCCTATTGTATGTTAGGTCCGCAAAAGTTACAATAGTTTGTTCATTTTTGTTTAGAACCTGCTGTAATTAATCTTTCCATTTTTCATAATTAGCATTACTTGTCATAATTGTATTTTTAGTTTTACTTTTAACAAGGCAGTTTATCTCAATGTACATAATTTTGTGATCTGAGGCACAGTGGTCCTCTAACGTAATTTGTTCTTTTACACCATTATTACTTAAAACATGATCAATTATGCTATTTTTATATATTCCAACTCTAGTGGATGATCTAGACAGTTCAAGATCTCAAAGGAATTCATATTAATAGTATTCAAGTATTCATCTGTTTCCAAAGTATTCTCAGAAATGTCAATCTTCATGTCTCCGATCACTATACAATTTCATTTGCTTAAAACAGAATTAAAAAGCTTTAGGAAATTATGAAGGTCGCTCAATGGTGGTCTATAGATTACAACTATGCCTATATTAATTTGGCCAAGATATATGTCCACTATTTCACAGAGGTAGAGCTAATAATGTTGAACATTATATCCTCCTTTATGAATAACGCAACCCCTCCTCCTCTAGAGCTCCTACATGCAAAACAAGACTGGTACCCTGGTATATTAAAATATCGTGTTTCATTTGCATATAACCATGACTCAGTTGTAGCAACTATTTGAATATTATCATTCAGTTTACAGATGGCTTCAATATCATAAAGTTTGTTTCATATGCCATTTGAGTTAATACATGATACATTTAATTTAATAGGCCCATAAGAAAAATAAAACACATATTATAATTTAACAAGTTATTAAATAATTAATTAAGATGAATCATTTGGTCCTTTATAGTGTTAATTGAGGTAATTTTAATAGCTTTCGCTTGATCATCTTTTTTAACATATACAAAGTCATCACGAGTCTGTAAGTATTTCAGTAAAGTTCTCTTTTTATTCTGGCTGCGGTAAACAGATTGCGGTTACTGCGGTCCAGTTCTTATTTACAAAAATTTGTGATTTGTCCTTGATTCCTATACCAATTTCGTTTGTATAAATACTTTTCCCCCCTTCCTTCTAGTAAATAATTCCTCCTTAGCAGAGTGTCTAAGAAATCTAACATTTATAATAGGTGGCCTGTTTTTTGATTTTTGCGGTAGCCAGTGAGAAACATCAATATCATTGGCAGTTATTTCACAACCCTGCGCATCTGTTATCTTTTGTACAATAAAGTTAGTATTTTCATTTGGTTGAGTAACGATCCCATCAATTTCCAAGTAGTAAGATTTGTTTTTCTGTTCTGTCTCTTTAATTTTGTCTTCAGTAGTATCTAATATTTGTTTTAATTTAAGGTGCTTTTCCATAGTTAATTGTTTAATAAGTTGGTTATCTTGTAACATGTTAAAATCGTAGGGCAAATTTTGGTATATAACTGCGCTGTCACTACGTTAAATTATGCTGATTTGGTTTTACAGTTCGTCAAGTATTAAAGAGTTAATATAAACATGAATAATATCGTAATATGCTTCGTTGTTGTGTATTTCGTAGTTAATAATCCGTCTTTTGGTATTGGTGCTTATATCTATTGCGTCTCAAGTCAGGTAATTGAAATAGTGTAATAAACATTGTCACTTTCGCGTTGTACGTCTGGTAAGGTTACCGCCAGCACAGAGAGTGGGGGCGAGAAATGACAAGAAGGCGCTCTCTTTTCCTTTTTAATAATTTTCAGTAGGATGTTGTGTTAGTGATGCCTTGAACATTTTTGCTTTCGAAGAAATGTGTAGCCAATTATTTACAAATCCGTTTTATATGTTAGCAGTAGCTTGAATACAAGTGTATGAAGTTAATTAATGTGCATATATAATAAACCAACATGGATGTTTGTACAAAGCATATAGAGATTTCCCTAAATCTGAATCCTGTACAGGTGGCTTGTAGAACAGGGTCTGTTCTGATCTTTTTGGTCAACAAAATCGCCCACAACCCTAGCTCATGTCTCTCCACATATGGTAATTCTTAAGCTTAGCCCGCAAGTAATAAGTATTCCTATAAAATTTTGTAGCCACCCTTTAACTCTTCATACTTAGACTTATCTCTGATTGTTAGGAACCCCAAGTGTCTATATTAGCATTTGACACCTTGGTACAAAACTTGTAAAAATCTTTCCTTTGTTACTCGAATTGTTGAGATATATATGCCATTGATGCGTGCATTTCCTTAATTATAATTGGAAGATCTACTAAAGATGGGTTTTCTGGCACTGTTAATACTGACTGACTTTCAAGTTCCTTTCAAGAAGCTTCTTTTTGTTGCGATTCAACACAACATATTATGCTAGCTTCATCAATTTTTTCAGGCTTATCGCGTGTTTAGTACAGCTGTTAAGATATTTTACATCACAGTTTATGCATTGAAGGTTGCCTGCACATTTATTTTTACAGTAACCACACTTATATTCATCTTTTTCTGTCATCAAAACACCTTGTGCAATTAAATTTTGATATATTATGGTGTTGATAATATTTTGACTGATATGGAAAATGTTGTTATCACTTCACACATTAATGTTGTACATATGTACCAAATATTTACTTACTAACTTCATGGTTTTTCATCAATTTCTTGTTATATTGTAACATATAAATTTTCGGTAAAGTTATTTATTGACCTTAGCGGTATATCTGTTATTTTAGTTGTTATCTAACAACATTTATATAATTCATTCAGTCATCATTGTATATTTAATACCCAATAAACTCACAAAGCACATTTTAATCCTAATTACAATTAAAATATACATACTACATATTCCTTTTTGATAACATTTATATATACAAACTTGTTAACGTGTTCCTACATCTTAAAGTATCTAAGGTTTTAAATTGTTCCGACGACTGGCGATCGCTTGGCACTTTTCGTTTCTTAGTTGAACTGGAAGGTCGCTCCGTGTTGAAAATATTCAACATGTGCAGGAAAATCAAGTTTTCCTGGCGACGACGTCGTAAAAGACGAGCAGACTGTTGAAGTTATCCATGACAACTATTGTAATAATGTAGTGTACAAATCCCTTGGCGAACGGTTTGTATAAATAAATTAGAATGTGAAATTAATTATTTTATTATAGTGCAACTTTGATTCCGTACAACTTTACAATCACGAAGTAATGAAACTTTGAATTTTAAAATTTCTGTAACTCTGGAAATATGGATGGTCTTGTAATAATTTTGGAAGTGATTTCACGTAAATTTTGATGCAGTCTTAGATGAATAAAAATATTTTATTTGGTATGATTAAGTTCAATTTATGGAACTCGTTTAGCAGGCAAAGCTGTAGACTACTGTGTTCCACACGTGGCCGACATCGCTTGTAACCAGCGTGTTCTACTGATGCACAGGTCGATTCAGGGTTGCAGGCCATTGCCGCGGTCGGCAAGAAAGTATTAGCTTATAACATAAGGCGGACGTTACAAAGTCCACTGCGTAAATTTTGCATGCATTAATATGCTTATGAAACTTGTTTTACATTACGTTGCTGTATGCAACTTATTATGACTTGTATAAATGTTTTGTCAATTAATTTTCAAAAATCCCTTTGTAAAGTATAAAGTACAATGAGTACCATAACCTATTTCTAATTAATAGTGTGTTCAACTTGAAATATCATATCTCACCGATTGTACAGGTGTGGATATACCTCGTCAGTTATCTTGTTTATGACGAATTGAAATATTAATATGTTAAATTATAACACTTGAAAGCTATATGATGTAAATTGGAATATAAAGTAATCTGTCAATTTTTGATTTCTGCCAAAGGTTTAATAAGGAATATTTACACATTGTGAGGTCGCGTAGCGCTACAATGACTAACTTATAATAATATAAAATGTCAATAATTAAATTTCTGACTTACAAATCATTTTCATAAGTATAGAATTCTTTAATAATGTTATTTATCATGATGTTATTTACTTTTCTTTAAAGAGAATACAGAATTAATTTATTGGACTTCAGTTCATTTTTCAATAATACTAAATTCTCCAAAAATTGGTACGGTGTTTACAAAGTAAACTTATCCGAAAAAGAATCAAGATAGTAGAGACAATTGAAATTAATTTAAAGATACTATAATCATATTGATCCGTAATATATATAGGGTGTCTATGTTGGTAGATACTATGTTTCAGAGTCACCCCATTCCTCATTAGATCTTTGAAGAAGACCAACAGGTGTAAGTATGAAATGTGTGATTATCAAACTTTGTATTCAAAATGGTTTATGATAATATAAGTTTCCTAATTTTTCTTTAAGCAAATTCATTTAGTCACTTGCTTTATAAAAAATTTAGGTGGTGTCCTTTATTCTGTTTCTTTCAATTCAAATATACCCACTGACCCAATCTCATGCGACCGTGGGCCAGAAAACCCAGTTAGCTCAATGTCTTTAGAGTGTTCTTTTACTATAAGCCAATTTACATCCAAACCTTACCCTGGGCTTGATACAAGTACATAAGAATTCTCGATAGGTAATGTTAATCTACCACAATTTATTGTGGATTAGATTGATAGAAAAAATATAGATAACAATATCTCAGAAGTTTGACTGCTCAACAAACAAAAGAAAACTTTATAATCATTTTGGTACCACTTTACTACGTACCAAGACGTAGCCAGAAGAAAAGTAAACACCAGGCTAACTACCAACCGTGGAGAGTGGAGGATTCGCCTACATACCAAGAAAACAAAAAAATAAAGCACATCGCCCACGATTATCTACTAACACATAAAAATAAATAAAGGATTCTGTACAAACAAGCAAAAGGAAAATAAATTAAGCGTTACTATTTTACAGCCAACAATTATACTCTACGGACAATTTAGAAATTTAGCTACAAAGTGCGCATCTCGTATTTACACAAAATAAAATTAATCAGTATTGAATAAAAACTGTGAGAGCTTTTGTCAAGTGTTTTTAAATTTTTACCTAATAATTTTTGTAAAGCAACTAATTAATAAAGCGAATAAACATGTGCATTCTTTTGACACGCATCTTTAAAAATAGTACATCGCACCTGTAGAGTGATCAGATTGCAGCAATATATAGTTCTACAATGTGACGTTCTTGTCAAGTAACTACACCAACCGTTGATATGGAATATGCCATTGATGCACACAAAAGAAAACAAGTTGCATACCTGTAGGTATCCTGATACTTAGCTCGCAAGCCGTCAGGGTTGAGTCAGCATAGAAACACCATGGTCGTCAGCATACATTTACTCGGCTACCATAATTGCAGCAGCAGTCTACGGACAAAAGTAGTCATTCTACGTAAAAAAACAAGTCGTTTTACATAAAAAAGAAGTTGTTTTACATAACGAAAGAACCCATTTTGCCTCCAGCTAAAAAAAACGGACACACGCAAGACACCTCCTAGTTGTTGAACAGAAAGACGTGCATCACAACACGAATTCGAACTGCCAATTCCTAGCTTAGCGAAGCGCTTTAAAACTGGAAAAGCCGAGTTTATATCGGAATGTGCGCGACCTTATCTCAACAAGTCGTTACCTTGGAACAATAAAGAAAACCATTATACGGCGATCGTAAGATATACCAAGATAGCGGATACCTAAAAACAGGATATAACTATTTACTTGTAGCATAACCTTGTCGTTTCGAAATAAATGAGTGCAAAATGTAAATTTGTAGAAAGCGTATTTATTATTGTAAACAGGATGTTATTGAAGAATTTGGTAGATGACGGGGTACCTAACACAAGGTCTAGACTATTTAATTTATAGAATAAATTTTCGTTTTAAAAGCAAAAAGGGGTTTGAGTTGAGGAGTTTATTCGGGAGCGTGTTTATTATGAATCATGTTGAAGGATTTAACAGATTTATGGTAAAACTGGCTTATAAAGTAACAACGGCATTTTTTCGAACGAGTAATGAATTAACAAGGGAAAAATTTTAAAAACAAAATTGGAACGTAACAACTTTTACTAATTTTTTCCTAGTTAAAGTTATAGAAATTTATTTAATTTATGGAGTACATTATTGTGATGTTTATTCTTTTGTTAATTAATGTTGAATGGTTTCAAATTTAGTTTATTCAAAGAACAACATGTACAGTGATTACATTAGTAATTGGTAATATAGCAACATCACAGGTAACTGTTTCAGATTGATTAAAGAATTTCACAAAAGCGGTAGTTCATTACATGATGATGGAAAAACCTACTCTTTTATTTCAGAAAATGTGACTTATATAGAAAATACTAACCAAAACAGTCAGTCGTCTATCAAATGATACAACACTAGTAGTCTTGTAGGAATACAACTTTTTAGACAATGTGTAAAATTCATTCTCAACTTCTTAGAGGAATTCATAAGGCCACTGCATGATGAAGAGTTGATAAACCGAGATTAGATTACACTGGCCTATTTACATGCTGAATATTCTGTTCTGTTCTATATGCTCTCTAGCACATTCCCCCATGTATCCTAAGCGTTTAACACGCTGTTTGAAATTCTTTGATCCACTGTTTTACAAAGTTTTAGCATTCATTAATGTTATTTAAGCCACATATTGTAAGAGAAAATTATGTACAGCTACATATAAATAATTGAATACTTTAAAAATATGCACTCTCTTTCTCCTATTAAATGACTCGTGATTACAAAAAATGTAACATTTGGGCTGGTAAATGAAACTACTGGCTTCCTCCTTCCTACTTCAAATGCTGGATAGATTGACCAAACAAGAAAGATGTATCTATTGCACTGCCAAATAGTTTGATTGTAACCTTGGCACACATATGCGAAATTTTTGTGTGACGTGCATTTTATTTTAATAATGTGCTTGTATTATGTTGTGATACTAAAAAGTATCTTGGTCCAAGATGCCCAGGTATTTAAAACATCTAATTCAGTCCGTTTTTTGTTTGCCACTTAGATTTGTAACTACATTGTAGAAAATACTCGGCTTTTGTGAACGTAACTTATTTGTAAAAATAAAAGATTATATTCTCCATTTAAATGTTATAATATTTCTAATTCTGTTATGTCATAAATGCAAATTTAACTTTAATTTAATCAAAGTGACATACACCGACAACCTAACAACATATTAGTAACTAATAAAAAAAAAATGGATACAAAGAAATTCTATGTCATAACCACCCCGACCACAATAATATAGAGATTATAGTAGGATCACCGCTAAATTTATCAAACATTATTTTTGCTAATTTAGCAAAAAGCGCATGCATGCAGACACTACGTAAAATAAATAAACAACCGTGGTCCGTTATTTTCATATGTACAACATATCAGACGCTATTTGCTAAATAACTACAACTACAGATCTTCAACCGAGATTTGTAAATAAATATTCACACGTTAGAGGTTAGATTTTTTGTACAGTAAAATACTGAGATGCAATAACTTAGTTTGTGTTTCTACATAAAATACATTAATCTAAAACATCACATGGCATGCATTTAGTCTTAACAGATCTTTAGCATGTTACGTGTTAAGTGATTTGATCCGTAACATGTCTTTTTAATTATTAAATAACCACTTTCCACTTCCTATGTGCATTAAATTTACTGTGTTTTGTCTAAAAGTTAAAAAAAAAATCCTTGTTTCCTAAATCCGGCTTTGTTTAGTTTATAAGTTACTACTTACATTGTAAGAATAAAATGTTTCAATACTCATAAATACACGAAGAATACCGTGTCGGGAGATTTTTTTATCATGCTCAGGAAAATGATATGAAATGTATTGTACTTTGAACTCTTTCTGCTGGGAAATTCCACACTTTACTTTAGTATTGATACTCAACTAGAGCGATTGTGTTTTTGTCGGAGTGCTGTTTAGTGCGTGTTTTTCGATGTATTGACCTGATTATCGCCACCACCTCTCCTTACCTTATTCTTTTAGGGTATTACTAGAATTAAAAGATCAAAGTGACGAAAATCTGCTGAGAACCTAGACCGTGGCTCTCTGAGAAATCGACTCTGTTGCCGGAAAACGAAAGTGTAAGTAAAAACCTGTTATAACGTTGGTAAAGAAATTAGCATATCTAAATCATAAAATTTATTACGTAAGAGTTAAGGGTAATTAACGTGTAGCAATTGGCACAACTTATGGGCAGGTTCTCTATGATATAATATTGTTCATTAATTTAAAAATGTCAAAATTTTTACTGATTTAATTGCAGTGGATAATCATTGAAGAAGGAATATTTCCGAAACTATTATAAGTAAATTATATGCAGAAATTAAGAAATTACATCCCTCTGAAACATAAGCAAAGTAACTTGCAATGGCTAGCAATGCTGTGGTATTTAGTTACAAAAGCAAAAAATTAACAAACGTCAAATTTGTCACACACTTGTAGAAAAAAATGTCTAGTAGTTATACTGTAACCTTAATGTAATTAAATTTCTGAGTTGGGTATATAATTCTCAATATTGTATTATTATTAGTGTATAAAAGTAGTAGTTTATAAAATATTTGATTTTAAGTCTTATTATACAACACCCCTGAATACACTCTGGAAGCGAAATGGTAGATATGTCATTCGAGAACTCTCATCACTTGTGTTATTATATTTCGACAGTAATGGAAACATCTTATTTAAATACCTATATTTCAATTTTTGAAAACAGGTTCATTTAATAAGTTTTATAAAAACATTCAACTGTTGAATGTATACTATTATTATAAAATACGTCATCTAAAGTTATTATGAATCAAGTATTAAAGGCAAAGTCAATAGTGAGTTAAAAACAAAACCGAAGTAAGAAGTAAATGAATACCTTAAAGGTGCAAAACCATCTCGTCCAGGTGTCCAACTAAATGTGATTTGCTTACTTTGAATCTGACTACGACTAATTTGAGGTAATGATGGAGGCTGAGGTATTTCACGATTATTTGTTGTAAGTACAAACACACGAGCTGTTCTTCCCCATCCTAACCTTGTTTGTGCTGTGACGGTGAATAGATAATATTTTTCTGGTTCCAATTGAGTTGCTCTGGAATAAAAATTTAATCTTATAAAACTTAAAAATTTATGAATTACCTAAAAGTTCTATCAGAAGGAGGGAACTCTTTTGAAAATTTATGACTACCACTTTGTGTGGTATTGATTTGATATGTTACTTTATAGGCTAGAATTTCGCCATTTGGTTCTTCTGGAATATCCCAAATAATTCTAGCTGAAGTAAAAGATACATCTGGGAATGAGACATTTGAAGGTTCTCCTGGAGCTATAAGTTAATGTAACTTCAAGATAAAATTTTACTCGTGCATAATATAATAATCAGAAAAATTGTCAAATCTGTTTCGCAGATCAGTGTAGAACATATAAGTTGAGAGTTATTGTGTCACATTTTGCAGAAACTAAATAACGTACATTTAACTCATACTATTACTATAGGTTTTTAAATTACAAAAAACTAAGGAAAAACGTGTTTGTATTATTGCAAGAGATTTATGGTTACTTAATCATAATATAAACTAACAATAATCAGTGAAACAGACTATGTAATGTAAATAAAATTACAACATATATATACTTACTATCTTCAAAAGTTTGCACACTAAGAGGTGGAGCACTAGGAACACCATCACCAAGTCTGGTAAATGCTAATACCTGAATATGATATGCAACAAATTTTCGTAATTCTGTTAACGTGGTTGTGTAAGTAGAGTTGTTGGGAACAACTTTGCAGTTAGGTAGCATTCTTGTTGTAGTTAACCCTATTCTGTAACAAACTTTATAACCTTCAATTAAACCATTTTGATGTTCTTTAGGAATTTCTCCCCAATTAACCACAATTGTTGTAGAAGATGTAGCATTTGCTTCAACATTCAATGGTCCAGACGATGGCACTATAATAAAGTATATTTAATATACAATAGCTTTCAATTAGGTACTTGGTAGTATTTCTTTATATTATTTCTAATGTAGTTAACAGAGATTGTATGTAATAACTCAACAAAAATCTGAACGTGTGGTTTACAAAAATTGTAGAAAAATGTGTTGTTTTTCAAAATCGTCTTTCCGAAGTTGTTAATATAAAATGTAGGTAAGTCATTGAAACAACTAATAATGCCATTATAACATTTCAATAATAGTAATTGAGACGAAAAAAGAATATTTGCTGAAAATTATTAATTCAATATAAATATCAAGACTAAATACTAAGTTTATCAGACCTGCTAATTATCTGGTTTTTAACTTATTTTTACCACATTAGCAGTGACTACATAAAATTTTGAATTCATGACTCATATCTTATTTACAAGCCATTTTAGAAAATATTATTGACAGTTATATAAGTTACTCGTAAATTCTTTTTTTTATCTATATTAGTTAGTATAATGGTGAAAATATTATTGACAGTTGTATATAAGTTACTCACAAATTCTTTTTTTTATCTATATTAGTTAGTATAATGGTATTATTATCAAAAGGCGAGTGACTAATAGTCAAAATAAAAAATGAAATTAGAAAACATTGACTGCTTGCACAGCCAGTGTTGCCAGAGCAAAAAATACCGAGCAACCAAGGGACATTTTTGCTGATAGTTTTTTTGTTGACTTTTCACTCCTCTATAAATAAAAATGATATAAGCTGACATATATATATATATATATATATATATATATATATATATATATATATATATATATATATATAGACAAGTTATTTGCAATCCGCAATAAGAAATTGTGTAGAACAATATATAAAATAAGATGTATCTGTAAACAAACTCTTATGAAAATAATAAGAGCTTATTGACGAATACAAATTGGGCTAATAGTCGTATAGCCATTAACAAAACTAATTCGCTCTGAAGATGCTTAAGGAAGCTGAAACCGGCCAGTTAGTTGATGTTTCCTCCACTGTAAAGTAATAAAGCTATTGTTTTGTTAATGGCTATACAACTATTAGCCCAATTTGTATTTGTCAATAAGCTCTTATTATTTTCATAAAAGTTTGTTTACAGATACATCTTATTTTATATATAATATATATATATATATATATATATATATATATTTAATATATAAATATATATATATATATATATATATATAGTAATGAATGTTCCTGGAAAATGGTCAGGTATAAATAAAACAAATCAATTTGTTTTTATCGGTTTTCATGTATTTTCATGCTTATTTATTACGCGTTTCGGTTCCAAATAACCATTTTCAAAATAGCAGCTAAAAAATTACATTGTTATAAATACTGTAAAATTATACACTGTAAAAATATACCTGCACTAAAAACATTTTAAATGGATAGCAGATACATTATGACCATTGTACGTCTTTAAAGGTTTAGAAATGTTATATTGAATGACTAGATTAAGTTAACTGGTTAGAACAGATAATTTGTTAGTGTTGATAATTTAAAAGATGTATACTATTGAAGCAAGTTGTAATACATGGAATGTGAACTATTTAAAAGCGTATTTTTATTGAGGTGCCAAAGGTTACTATTTATTTTGTATTAGGATGTAGTAAATATTAGTGAATTGTTCATGGCCCGACTTGGAATTTATGGAGTGTCTGTCGTGTTGTATGTGAATGGTTTCTAAAATATTTCTTTTATTATCGTTTATTTCAGTACCTAAAACATTAACATTCTTAAAATCAAAATGTTTTGTTGCATAATTAATGATGGATTAACTATTTAAGTATCATTGCCTTAAGGGTACGGTTACAAAATTAAAGCCAAATGTACAAACTCATTAATTACCTGATTCCCTTGTCCGTTCTAGAGCGACAGGGCTACATGAAGAACTTCCAGCTTCATTGTATGCTTGCATCATAATTTCATAGAGAGTGTATTCTTCCAAGCCCGATATAATGTGCGAATTTGCGGTAGGATCATCAATTGTTTCACTGCGTACTTTGCGAGTTTTCACTTCAATAGAAGTTATATTATACCCTCGTGGATTTCCAAACCATTCAATTTGTTGCAATGGCTAGAAAAAAATATAAACAATAAAATAAAAGTGAATATCCATAACCTACTATCCATCTCACGCGAAGTTCATTAGCACTCATTGCTCTGACAGTTACATTTTTTGGAGCATAGGCAGGAGGAGCTTGAATAGTTTGAAATTCCTGACTTGGTTCAGAAGGTTGAGATGCTCCAACAACATTATTTGCAATTACTCTCAATTTGTATAACGTAAATGGTACTAAATTTTTGACAGTTATTGTAGTAGCATCAGGATCGTACACATCATAAATAGTAAACCAAGTTGTGTTCCTAGCTGTTTGAGCCTGAACAACCCATTTTGTTATAGAAGAATTTCCATCAAAACCTGGGATAAACTGTAACACCACAGAAAATGCTTGAATGTTACTTAATGCTAATTTATGGGGTGGATGTGGTAAAACTGGTTCAATTCCTGATTGTATCACAGCTACCTTAGCGGACCCTAGACCTTTAACAGTTCTTGCAGAAATTTCAAATCTATAATGAGTTGTAGCATGGAGGTCAACAATTTGAAAAAGTGTTACACCAGCACCAAGGTCCTCAATCTTTAATGTTTCATTTTTGTCTTTTACTTGATAAGCAACTTGATAACCAGTAAGAATTCCATTAATATGTTTAGGGGGTAACCAAGAAACAGTTAAAGCGCGATCACTTATATTATTGAACTGCAAATCAGATACTTCTCCTGGAACTTTAAAAACGATCAGATATAAATTAGTTGCTTATATTTACTTACCATCTTCATTCGTTTGAACTGGAACAAACTCACTAATTTCACCATCCCCGGGATTTGTAAAACACAAAACTGTAATATTGTATTTGGAATACTTTTCTAAATCACTAATTATTGCTGTTTGTTTAGCAAAAGGATCAAGTAAATTTGGATGAACAGTCATCATTTTAGCTTCAAAATTTTGTTTGTTGATTGAATCATATTTCCAAGACTGTAATTTATAACCCTGGTTTATTCCGTTAATCTTCTGAGGATCTGGTGGGATCCACCAAACTTGCACGGCTGTTGAATTTACTGCTTCTGCTTTCTCAATTACAGGAGGTGCTTCTGGCACACCTTCTTTTGTTTTAATTTTTGAACCATCAGTAAACATGCCTACCCCTTTATTATTGTAGGCGGCAATTTGAACAACATAATCTTTCCAAGTGATCAAATCAGTAATTAAATAATTCCGTTGTGCTTCATTGGTTATGTTTCTAGTTGTCCAAGGACTCTCACTATAACCAAATAACCTGTACTGAATTATATAGCCTAATATCAAGCCGTTGCGGTGTTCTTCTAAAGGTGGTTGCCACTGTGTGATAATCTCCGATGTACTCCTTGCAGAACCCACAAATCCCACAGGTGGTCCAGAAGGTGCTAATTAAACAAAATTATTGATCACAAACTTATATGCAAACTAAAAGTTTTACATTTAGTGTACACAATAATTGATTTACAATGGAAGTTACTGAGCCGTGTCCGGATGCCACAAAATGTTCGTGGAAGCATCAAAACATAACTAGAGAAAGACATACAATAGTAACATTATAAAAACAAATACACTGCAGTGAATTGATAAGCGACAAGAGACAGTAGTGATTGCACAACGTATAATTTGTATTTTCTGTAACTAGGTGCAAATTCTTTACCATATGTTAGAAATATGTTTAATTTGTACCTACAAGGATGGAACAACTTGCTTATCAAAAGATTATTGGAAAACATGATGTAACAATTGATAAGGCTACTTTTTAAATTATCCTTCTCCTACTTGATGCATTTGGTCTAGTAACAAGAAACCTTTCCCAAAAAATATGAACTAATCAGAACAAATATAATGTTTATATATAAAGACATATACAGTTTACAAAAGTTGGTTCTGTTTGTTCAATATGGGCACTTACAATATTTTAATCATAATACATATAAAAAGTGGGAGAGAACTACTTGGAATATCATAACCAGTAATACTTTCTTATATGTATGTATAATAGAACATCAAAAATGCGCATAATGAATTCAGCATCAATAACACATACAATGGGTTAGAAAGCTAAGTGACCAAGTAGATTTTAATACCTGACCAAGTCTTTTCTGAACTTCTACCAATATATCAGAACGTGGCAAAATAATCAATCAATTAATAAATATTTATAAATTAAACAAATTCTTATTTAAACAAAAACAACATGCATTCAAAAACTGTATTTGCCCACCTTGAAAAGAAAAATTCAGTAAGCTTCCTACAGGAAATTAAAAATAATGCATTATGTTATTTTAATGATACTTAAATACAAACCTTCTTGTGGGAGCATAACTTGATTACTTGGTTCTGATGGGCTTCCTTCTCCTACACTGTTCACAGCGCTTATTCGAAACTGATAGGCAGCAGCAGCTTTAAGGTTTGTTAGAAGTACCCAGCGTTGTTCTGCAGATATATTACTAAGCTCGGTAATCCAATTCAACAAAGGGTCAGGTATTGGACCTGGAATTGGTGGAACTATTTACAGCAAATAAACACTGTCTTATCACACAAAGTATTAATTTCTATAATATTTATAGGAATGAGCATGCAGATAGAAAACTTGTTAATGGAAATAATGTTGTAGAAAAATTAATATTTTAAAAAACAATTCTAGCGAATGATCGTTAAGTTATACTGCCAGTGCTTGTTAAAATCGTACAGTAACCCAATTCCCCAGTAATCCTTAAAACTATACTAATTGCAATGTAACGAATATTTCAAAATTAACAGAAACAGAAGTATTAACCCATTATGTACTATGAGCACCATATTGTATCACTACATTTGATTTTCCAATGCTCCCGAAGGTACTACATTGGCCAGGAAGCGAGTTTTCTATACCTGGAAAATTTTGAATTTTGTCGAACCCTTGCTGTTCCAAACAAGGTAGGGATTTTTAACATGAGTGATACACACTCACACTCCATTTAACCTCTCATGCAAACGAGGGCATATTTTTGTGAAAAATTGAAACGTATTTTTTCTAATTGGCTCAGCTAGCCTCACGCATGGGTGCCAGTGAAACATTTTTCCTTGAACTACTAAAACACCAGCCCCACATTGGGTGTCAGTGTCACAAAGTCTTCCGACATAACTAGGGTCTATTCCTTGGGTAGAGCTATGAGCAATGGGGGTAAGTCGAAATCTGTTGGGGGTCACACTCAAACTAAAACAAACAGGCGCCACCAAGTCCAGACTAATTCATGTTAATAGCATGGCATATTTCTAAGGGCGGACGTGGAGACCCAAAGAAAAAGATCGCCTTCGCTGACAAAAACCTGTCTTAACAGAATAAGACGCTGTTCCTGTAAGAAAGAATAATAATTAAGTCACATATAAAATGGGAACACTGTTTGTGTCCCTCAAATATGCCTAAAACTGCAAAAGAATATTTTCTACATAAGGGTGGCATCAAAATCAACCCTTATGGCCTTTCGGTTGTTAAGTTTGATCATACTTGATCAAAATAAAAAACTTTAAGCTTGGATTAATAATTTACTAGAAGGAATCTCTTTTTCTGTAAATAGAATTCAATGCAATAAAATTAAATAATTATTTGAATTACTTTAAAAAAATTAACGTAAGGTTTATCACCCTGATTCTTGATCAAATATATTACTACAAAGTGTAACTGGTTACACTAAAAATTCCTAACCCATTCAGATTTGATTCGGTCGGTTACATTATAACAAATTTACATTATAACAAATTAAGGAGACATAATTTTCTCGTTAAGTTAAATGTGCTCATATCATTTTAAATAAGAATGTTCACAAGGATATTCTCGTTTTCAAAGGTGGTAGTAATATAATACTAAACATCTGCTTCCGATGATACAAGTGTCAGCAGCATATTTCAAACAAACAAGTGACGTAACAACAGCTGTTAGGTTATGCTGAAGCAACGTGTTGTTACTTACACATTAAACTGAGTGAAATTTAAATTTGATACTGGAAAATCCAGCCTAGTAACAAATGAAGTGAATAACAAAATCGTATTTCTACGTATCGAAGCAAAATAACGTGCATTCTGAAGGAAGCACAACAGAATTTCTTAAAGCTACTACGAACCAAACAAAACTGCTTTTCTCTACTGGGTTGGGCAGTGCATCGTCGTGCAGAATTTACTGCAAATATCAAATCAACGTAGTATCTTGGCTCGGAACAACAAACGGCCTCCTACTAATTAGATCTGCTTTCCATCCTCTAAAAACACGTGTTAAGTGTTGTGGTTTTCTTAACGTTGGTTCAAAGTTCTAAATCCTTGTCGCCTAAACTGTGTAGCGTAATCTTTCATCGTCCATTCTTAGTTGTAATCTTAGTTTGCGTTGCTAAATCTGCGTTCCTAAATTTTGCGTTCCTAAGTTTTCCTTGCGCTAAACAAATTTTCAAATTAGATACTATAATACCAAGTATACTTTACCAACCGTTATTCAGAAAGTGTATCACACAATTAAACCGACCCGCAGGTCACTCGCCATTCTTTTATTATACATGTTGCTGCTGCTTTTATCTATGGCCGAGTGCTTGTCCCGCGCTCTAGCATGATGGGAGGTTCCCAAGGGGGGAGTTGTCAATCCTCTCAATGCGCGTGCGAGTGGCTGTGGAGCCCACCGGCATCCGAAACAAATAGACTAACGACTCAAGATGCTATGTAGACGTAATTTAATTATTAAACGTATTACGACTTTACTTAATAAAGGTATTTTAACATTTGTTGTACCTTTAATGAAGAGATTTATTAATTCAAAGAAAAAAAATTGTTACAAAATGCTTGTCTAACCATGTTCGGATTTGAACCCGGGACCTTGGACATAGTAATCACACGCATACCGACTATGCCACGGAGCTGCTGTAATGTATCAGCAAAACCACTTGCGTGTTTTTAGCCCCCATGTGTTTATGCATGGATCATAGTGCAACTAGTTAGTGCAAAGAAATCGTTCATTGGAGATACAATTATGCAGTTGTGCGAATTTGAAAATTGCTGTTACAATGGAATCTGACATAAACTGGACATAATCAGCTTTGTCGATATATTTTTAACAGTTTAAAAAGTGTTTATGTGCATATAACATAAAAAGGTAACATGTTTTGTTTATGATGTTATGATCCGTTGTTTTCAAAGATACCATAAGGTATCCATGGGTGCTTGTGATAGTTCCTTTTTACGTGACTGTATATTTACTTTTATGTTCCAGTGCCTGAATTTTTCATTGTCCATAGACATGGTGTATGCAGGATGAGGATTTTGCAAAACAAGTGGATGAAATATTTATTGAGCCTTCTGATACAAATGCAGATACAGACAAAGATTCTGGTGTTGAATGGGGGAGAGGGGGATGTTATTGACAATTTTACTGGATTTCAATTATGTGTAGGGGCATAAATAACGAATATACAACATTTTCCACAAACATCGTATTACTCCAAATGCAGATAAATACACCACCGTGCTCTAAAGACACCACATTGGTAAAAGTGAGATCTACATACATCAGGAATGGCAATGCAGACAACTATACGGGAATATGAATGGATCAAATACCATCAAAAGGCACAACATAAACCAGAGTGGAAGTGTGATTTAGAACCTTCTCAATAACAGATTTTACACGATATTAACATTAATTTTGTGTCAATACTTTTGAGTTATTTTTCGATAAAAAAATATCGAATATTTGGTTGATGAAACTCGACGATATGCTCATTTTCAAAATCAACCTGATCCATATGTTACTGCCACAGAAATATTATGCTTTCTCAGATTTCGATTCTTAGCAAATACAATCAACTTCCTTGTAAAAAAGTGTACTGCGATACAAATGACAATTTTAGTTAGTAGCGCAATGAGAAGAAATAGGTTACAAACTAAGAGGTTTTTCCATTTCTCAGATAACACTAGAGTAGATGCTACAGATAAAGCATGAAAGTACGTCCCTGGATGGGGAGAATTAAAAGCCAAATGATGCAAAACTTTATTAAAGAATTGCTTTCAAGGAATCCATGATCAAGTACTTTGGTCACCATGGCAATAAACAATTCATTCGTGGGAAGCCAATTTACTTTGGTTTCCTAGTATTTAAATACACCAAGTAAATATTTAGAAAATTTTGGTTTACATCAAGGACAAAAATCCTCGCGGAAAAGAGTTGTACGACTCTACTTTTGGGAAATGTGTTTTACCACTTGTTCCAATGCTGAATTGCTTGAAAGATCATTACCACATACAATTCATATGGATAATTCACAGGAGTAAAGCCATTGTTATTTATGACATTTAGGATATGGAGCTATAGATACTATTCAAGAAAATAGAATACCTAAAACTTCCCCATTAAACAACAAAAATTATCTAAACAAAACGAAACAAAACATTCAACACATTATTGAAAAAAATGATGGCATACTGTTTATCAGATGGAAATATAATACTGTTGTCACTATAACATCAACTAGTGCTGGAGTTTCTCCCGTAGGATCAGTAAAAAAATTTCACAAGCTGAAAAACAAAATGTAATAGTTAATCGTCCAAACTGTATAGCTGAATACAATAAAAACATGGGCGGAACCGACCTGATGGATGAAATCATTTCAAACTAGACAATTGGAATTCGAAGTAAAAAATAATATTGGTTCATTTTTACTTGGCTATTAAATGCTGCTACAAATAAATCATGGATGTTATATAGAAACTCAACGAAAAATGTACAAATTTAGAATTTTTCTGAGAATTTGCACAAGTGTTCCTCTTTCAGTATGGGTAAGCTGCGATAGAACCAGGGTAAACATCCTTACATCATCTAGATCTTACAGGTATAGGATTCAATGGAAAATATAATTTTGTAATTGCTTGTACCAGAAGGTGTGTGGGCACAGGCTGCAAATCATTTAGTAGAACCATGTGCAAGAAACACGATGTTGGTTTATGTTTACCCTGTTTTGCTAACTACCACACCAAATACAACTTTATTTATTAATAAAAATTTTCTAATATGTAAAATAAAACTTTTTCAACATCTATATTTTATTTTTTTATCCCATTAAGACGCATAAATACATATGGCATCACTCTATATCTTCTACATCCAGATGTTCATTTCGGTTTATTTTTTTTTACTTTTAACATGTATGTTATAAATGCCAGAAACAAAATATATTCTCTGAACAGAAATTTTACAACAAAAATTATTCGGTCTATAATGGTTAATACCAATTAAATTTGTATACAGAGTGTAATTTTTAATAATAACCAATGCGTTTGTTTCAAAAATGATAAGGTATAAGAAAAAATGTTCATTAAAAAGTTGTAGCTGATGAAGAATATTCATTTCTGAAACAGTTCTAAAAATTTTTCAGTCGCTTTTTCAGGAAAATATAAAAATTATATATTTTTAATGTAGAGGGGCATTTTTAACTATTGCATCGGATAACTCTAAAAAAATACACTATTTTGATATAACATGTACCTCTACATAAAATGAAAAATACGCCTTAAAAACTGCATTACTGTGTATACATGCATAAAGGCGATTCTGTAGCAACAAGCATCATCTTTTATTACATCATGTACGGCAACGACTTTACTAATACTTACCCATTTATTCTGTATCGCACCTATCAAACAGTTCATTATAATGGCTCATAAACAATTAAAAATTTTTGATTTGTTTGAACTAATAGTAATTAATGTATTAGAGAATTAACTAAAACGATTAATCAATTTTCAACAAAGTATCTGCTTAAGACCAAACCCTCTAGCCAAAATTTATGCACTGTTTTTAAAAATATCAAGATTCTTGGATCATTTAAAATTAATAAAAAACAACGTGACAGTGCAGTTATTGACGATAACATCAAAACAACAATAGGTCTTCTTTGCTGCTAATCTTAATACTTATACACGACAAGTTGCATCTCATTGGGAAATCAGCCATAACACGTTGTGGAAAATGATGAAAAAGCATAACACGCATTTATACTAATACACGTTCATTCAAGAACTTAGTAAAAACAATACTTAATACTCAATTGAGTTACATGCGGAATTATGTGCAATACATTTTAATCGTATCAATCTTACTATTATTACTATTTATAGATCCCCTAATAAGGGATCAATTGACATATTTTGTGAAACGCTTCACAGAGTATTTAAGCGCCTTGGTTTGCCTTTTAGGTCTCACCTCTTGGTCTGTGGTGATTTTAATGTACATTTTGAATCTACTGAGAAAGCAACTATAACACTGATTGATTTTTTTCTTTCCTTTGGCTTGTACATTGTTAATAAAACAGCTACTCGTCTTTGTCATTGTCTTGATACAATCTTTACCAATATTCCATCTCTCTCTTGTAGAGTGGTTAAGACTGGCTTGTCTGATCATTTCGGCCTTGCCACTCAATTAAATCTTAACGATAATGTTAAAGTTGTTAATCATCATAAATCTTATCGACCTTATACAATATATGGGAAATATAAATTTTTTTAATCATCTCCAACTAGTTAACTGGAACTTTATTGATGATAATAGTCTGTCCATTAATGACAAATTTTCTAACTTTATGTCTATAATTGCTTCTGCAGCTGATCTATGTTTTCCTATCAAACACTTAAGGATATTGAATAACTGTTCCAAAATAGTTGTCAATTGGTTTACAGATGACCTACGAAAGATGCGTGATAATTACTTACTTCATGTTGAATTCTATTATGCTTTTCCTAGTGCAGAACTCAAACTGCATGTTAATAAGTTAAAATATGCTTATCGTCATGCACTCAAAAATGCTAAAATTAATGCCTATGACAACTACATTCTTAGAGCTAAAAATAATAATAAAAGAAAATGGGATTTGATTAATAATTTCAAAGATTCTAAAAATAGAGCCAATGATATGAACACTCGTTTCTCAGCCGATGACTTTAACTATTCTTTTATTGATTCTGTTGCAGAAATTTTATCCAATTTATCTAATACTAACACCAGTACCACAACTACTTATACACATTGTTTCTCTGGTTTGGTACCCTCTTTCCATTTTGAAGAAGTTTCTTTCAACTACGTCGAGATGTTATCTTAGCGATGAGGAATTCGATCGAAGAATTTGTTTAATATTAAGATCTCTTTAGTTAAATCAGTTATCAACAGTATTCTTATTCCGCTAACCAAATTACTTAATATTTGCATAAAGAAAGCAGTTTTCCTGATATTCTAAAACAAGCAAAGTGATCCCTGTTCATAAAAAGGGTATGTTTGATGATATTAAGAACTATCGTCCTATTTCTCTTTTACCCACTTTTTCGAAAGTTTTTGAATGTATATTAAATACTCAAATTACTTCTTATCTTGAAAATAATAGTTTGTTTTGTGCTGAGCAATTCGGCTTCCGAAAAAAATTATCTACTAGTGATGCATTAGTCAAATTAGTAAATAAAATTTCAGATGTTTTTGAGGAGGGTAGTTATCTTGCCGTTAAATTCTGTGATTTGACGAAGGATTTCGATTGTGTTGATCATGCCCTCTTAGTTAACAAATTAAAAGGTTTAAATTTTGATGAAGATAGTATTAAGCTAATTGCTTCATATCTGACTGCTAGGTCTCGACGGGTTTTTTACAAAGGCAAATTGTCCAGCATGTGTGAGGTTTTTCTGGTGTTCCTCAAGGTTCCATCCTCGGTCTGCTTCTTTTCTTATGCTTTATTAACGACTTACCTTTTTTTCTAAAAGACAAGTGTGATGTTGTCCTTTATGCAGATGATACCACTCTATATAATAAGAGTGATAATATGGCTCAACTGGTAGCTGACAGTACAACATCTTTATGCCTCACTGAATCATGGTTCAATGATAACAAACTTGCCCTGAATAGGGATAAAACCAAACAAATAATTTTTTCATTAAAAAGGGATTCTTTTTCAAAAGAGCAATCGGCTAGTTTTCTCGGTATTACCCTGGATAGCAAATTAAGTTGGGACACCCACTGTGATCTGCTATGCAAAAAACTTTGCCGAACTATTTATCTCATAAACTCTTTGGTAAGATCACTTTCACCTAATGTGCTACTGTCATGTTATCATGGCATGTTCCATTGTCATATTTCATATGCTATAATTGTGTGGAGTCATTGTAGCGGCTCCCTTCGGGTTTTCAAGCTTCAACGTAGAGTTGTGCGCATTATGTCTAACCTTGGGTTCCGTGATGACTGCCGTGCATCATTTATAAAATTTAAAATTTTAACTTTGCCTTGTCTGTTTATTTTACAATGTCTGCTTTACATAAAAAAACAAATCTTTCAATATCAACTCAACACTGATATTCATCACTTTGACACTCGCAACAAGGGAAAATTGGTTGTACCTTACCATAGGCTAAGTAGGAGCAGAAATGGTTCTAACTACTTTGGCTGTATTTTTTATAATGCACTTCATTCTAGCATAAAAGATTTGCCTATTTATCAATTTAAATTAAATATAAAAAGGTTCTTATTAGAAAATGCTTTCTACACAATACCAGAGTTTTTAGCTTCAGTTGGTTCTTTAAGGTTGTCCTCTGAAGATTTATAATATAATTTCCATCTTTTTGGTGTTTTTTTTTTTTTAATTGTATATTCTAAATATATTTTTATTGTATTTGACAACTTGTTATTCACGTCTGTGATTCACACATGTTTTATTATAAATAAAAAAAAAATAAATAAAGAATTCAGTTTTGTGAATGGGTTATAATAATTTGCAAGAAAATCCTGATATTTTTAAGCAAATAATTTGGTCCAATATGAGCAAGTTTATACAAAACGGTATGTTTAACCACCATAATCTACATTTCTGAAGCAACAAAAATCCAAACCTTATAGGAAATAGATATTTACAAGCATATTGATTATTTAATGTCTGGGGCAGGCTTAAGAATAATGCGATTGTTGGGTCAGTATTTTATAATTAAAAAACTAACAGGTGAATGACATTCAAGCATAGTCACTCATTTTGTGGATAATTATATAAACAATCTACCATTAGTGGAATACCGAGAAATGCTTTTTCAGCAAGGTGGTGTTCACACTCACAATATGCAAAACCATAAGTGTTGCTTTATACAAGGTCTTCGCAGATAGATGGATTGGTAACAATTGACCTGTCTTATTACCTGTGCGATACCCGGATTTGACACTGCTGGATTATTTTCCTTGCGAATTTCTTACGAATAAGGTTTAGGAGATAGCAATTACAACAGAAGAAGACTCAAAAACTAAGTTTCAACGGTTTCTTCAAAATATAAATCCACAAATAATTAAAGTAACAAAATCAAACAACTGTTGAAAAGAGTAAAGATTTACTCTTTAGGTTAAATTGGTAAAAATTTTGAACATCTGTTAAATAAAAACTTTTAAAGAATTCAAGTTTCGTTGTTTTTCTTTGGCTTTTCTGTTCAATTTTGATTTTCATTGTCATATATTTTTAAACATAAAAGGTTACTTTTAACACTAATTTGTGTTACAATTGTTGTGGGTTTTGACAAAGTGGAAATATTATGCTTTGCCTTTCCAGCAATAGTTAATTTGCATTCGTAAACTGTTAATAAACACTATTTGTTTCCCCACTTGTAACATACATACAGATTGCATCAAGCTTCCATGCATGCCTACACGTTAATGCATGTTCAAGGTCGATTTTTCATTTTAGATATAGGAACATGATATACCAAAATATTGTATTTTTTGAGAACTACATATGATAGTTAAAAATATTCATCTCCATTTAAAAAATGTAACTTTGTATTTTTCTGAAAATTATTGAAAAATTTTCAGAACTGTTTTCAGCTACAACTTTTTAATGAACATTTCTTTCCTATACTTTATCGTTTTTGAATAAATACATTGGTTAGTTTAAATATTATACCATGTATAATTTAGCTTTGTGTGTGGTAAAAACTTTTATTTTCTAAAAATTATGAGATTTGGAATAAAAATTAGTCAGGCTTGATCAGAACTATACGGCAGAAGGTCAATTTCTATCAACCACTTTTAACAATAGTAGATTTTGAAAGTCTTGTTTTGTGCGTTGGTACACTATCATGACACAACAGGACATCTCATGTCAGTTTTACAGGCCCTTTCACTTCAACAGAATCTCCGAGGAGGTGCATTAAGCTTGCATAATATTCACATATCATCACACTATCCTTAATTACATAATCAATTATTACAATTTTCACATGGTAAACAAAAGTTACAATTATTTTTCCTATAGAAGGGATGCCCTTAAACTTCTTGGGAGGGTTGGAGCCCTTCACATGCCACTGCATCGATTCTTGATTAGATTCTGAATCAAAATAACGGATCAAAGCTTTATTTACAGTGATAAGTCAATTGATAATTAAATTTGGTTTGGCTCGACAATGCGCCAAAAATTGTTTACGTGTTTTTATCCAGGTATGAATTTAGTATGTAGAAAGTACTGACATTTCAAGGTATTTATGTAGAAGGTATTCGTGTAGAATTATGATAGCTGTGGTTTCTGAAACTCATAACAAAGCTGCTAATTATTGTTTCTTTAATTGTCAATTCTCCAGTACCAAACACCTAGTTTTTTCAATAACATCGGAAGTGATCATCTCAGAGGCCCATGGACGGTGAGGTGATCATCATCCAATGATTTTGACCATGCTTAAACAATTTTGACTATTCGCAAACATTTCTTCATGAATAATTTTTGGATCCTGTATGAAGAATTTTAAGCTCTATATTTGAGTTTGTTCATTTTGATATGCAACAACACAAACCGACAAATAATGCTACAAATATTTTGTAAATTACCAAACATGCTATAAAGGCATCTATGATTAAAAACAACATAATGAAAAATTATATTAAAATACAAAACTGTATGGTCTGGGAATATAAAAATGCTCCCTCATATGTACAAAAAAACTTTTGGTGTAGTAAACACCTTTTAGTATGTACAGATTTGTATGTAAAAGAAAAACATGAAAGTTTTGAGGTTATGATTTTTAGACAATTGCTGGTAGCAGCTTTGGAAAAATTGGCCATAGATTTAACATCAAATTAATTTTATGAAATTTCAAACGAGCTAAATTCGAATATTCATGGCAAAATCATCTTTCCATATTCCTATCTAAACGATACGAAGAAGTTAAACAGCACCACGTTACCACGCAAATCGAACTTTTATGATAAATTAAAACATCAAAACATCAGCAACAGGAAGTAAAGAGAGTTAAAGAGGCGGGGATGCTCTTCTAATGAAAAACCTTGGTAGAATACTAAGGCATATTTGCAATCCCTTGTTGTTAACCAATGTCTTTGAAATTTTAGACAAAGCTGTTTAATTGTTCATCATTTAACCTCAGTACCATACTATGCTGCCACCAGGGTTGAGTTGAAATGCAATGCCCTGTTATATTAATATTGAACTAGAATTGTTATCCAATATTGATATGTATGTCGAAAGGATACAAACAAGGAAAATGAACTAATTTTAAATTTCACGAATCTGAACAAGACAAATTTTTAGCCTAACAATATGACCTAATAATAGTTTGATAAATTTTTGCATCGTAATTATATGATGAGATGTAGAATGGTTCGAATAATTCTTGCTGACACCCTGTGATGTATCAATGTCAATAACCAGTGATGTTACCCTCTGGACTTAGTCTTTAATATCTCTATTTGGATAGTATTTGATTTACAACAGAAACTAACATCAATTTGAAAAATTGATCTAATATACAATAAAACATTTTCATGTGAAGATGGTGCTCTCAAAGCTTAGTTGGTCCTTGTAATGGGCAAATTTTAAGAATTTGAATTACACTGACAAATAAACCAGTTTATGCAAAATCTGATTCTGACCTAAATATTTGTCTTTAATAAAAACTATCTCTCTATAATGTCCATTTCCCATTTGAATGAACCTTTGAAGAGCAACCAAACTAGAAAAAAAAAATGTACATCTGCTTCTATATGTAATTACTCTTCATACAATACATATTAAAAAACATAGTCAAGAAAGCATAAAAAAAGCTTAAAGATATTCAAATTAACAGCAAAAATCAGTCTGTTTTGAAAAATGCTCCAATGTGCAATAAAACATAAAGATATGTTCTAGAAAAAATAGACACTGTAACATCAGTCTCAATAAAAGGCTTAGAGAGGCAAATTTCATCACGGAATAGACTAGTTTAAGCAATATCTCAACTCCATTTGTAATAAAACTTAAAAAGTGTTTTTTAAAAGCAGTCTCACTAAAAATTAGCCCCCCCCCCTCGTGTGTGTGTGCATTTAGATGACATGCTTCAAAGTGTTATTATAAAGATTTGCATTAATATTGTACCAAACATAATGTTTTCGTATTAACAAAAAGTTGGTTATTGATTTGTCAAATAAAGTGCTTAATCTGATGTGTTTGCTTAAATAGTTTATCTATTTATTTTGATATCAACCTATTTCTAGAGCTATAGTTAATCACCGATCACTAAAGACAATAGCTACAATGTCTGGAAATTTAGAATTTTTCTAAATTTATGCTGTTTCAAATAACACTCGTACACAAATATTAGGATGATACAGCCACTTTAATGATAATATATCTATAGCATAATCATATTAATGGGTCAGAATTATTCAACGTTAAGTATTAAACTTTGTGATTACACTAATCTTCTAGACCATGTTTTCTTAAACGTAATTCTTAATACCCACACTCGAATGGTAGACAACAAATCAAACCACTTCAATAGTTTTGCCCATAATAATTTTCATTTATTTCCATTGCTTGGGAAAGGAAATCTAGGAATGACTAATAAAGTTAATTACAACCAAGACTTTTGGAATATTGATAAAATGCAAGATGATGAGCTTGTAAAATAAATGTATGCAGAACTTATATCATATAATCTCTACTAATGGTTTCCTTTTGCACTAGGTAGGTGGCATTTGTTTAGGAAATGCATTAGCTTTGCTGCAAAAAAAAACAAATATTCGATCAGCATTTAGCACGATCCTTCACTATATGAACAACATTCTATAACAACGATAATGCACAGTTTGTGAACAAAGAAAAAATATATAATGTTATTCTTTTATCCATTGTACTTTTTTCATATAGAAATCTATTCAATATGTAACATATAATAATGAATTCATTTTCCTGCTTTGACGACTGTTGTAATTATTGAATTAACGAGGAATGTACTCCTTAATGCGTTTCTTATTTTTCTATGCCACATGTGTTACACAAATTGCTGAAAATTCACAAAAAAAACATTTGTATCAAAATATAAGTTATGTGTACCATCAAACTACTCAAAAACTGTTGATTTTCCAACTATTTTCTAGACTACACGTGGTTCATTATTCAAGTTAAACATATCTGCCCTTAGGAATGGTCGAGCAAGAAGAGCACAGATAGAATCACTTCCACCACACATCTTGAGATGGTGCAACAGTACAAACTAGAATTGGCAGTGCGTAACATAAACATAAATAAGAAAGCTAAGAATTAATTTTAATTATATTTGTAACCACAATTTATCCAATGTTCGTGTAAAGAAAGTATTAAGTATCTAATAATAGTAAGTTATATGTAATTGAAAAATACAATGCCTTGAAAACAGCTCCCATATTAATGCATGCTCATGCAAAAAACATTATTGTTGTTTTTACAATACTTCTTTGTAAATCACAGCATAATAAAACTAAACAACAATAGTGTTCAAAACTATAACCTAAAAATCTTACCAAATTCTGGAACTTCGCGCTTTTGTACAATAAATTTTAAAACAGCACTATTTCCATCAAAACCTGAAGTCCAACTAACGTTCACAGCACGTTGGACAGAAGTGTCAAGACGAACAGCTTTTACATTAACTGGTGCAAATGGCAGTTCAATAACACTAAGTTTTGCTAACCTTGTTTCATTTCCTCCAGGTGATTTCACTGAACATGTATACTGTCCTACATCAGCTGCTCGGACTGCTTGTATTTCTAACATACCATCAGAATGGACAACTATTCGTTGACTTGATCCTGGTTGAATAATCCTAAAATAATATCAAGATGCGTTTGCATTTTAGCAAATGATTGTAAGATGATGTTTTCTTTCATTTGTCACTTCAATTCATATTACTAATTAATATTTTCTAATTCAAAATAATGAAAAATTACTAATTATTTAACATGCAATGTTAGTAATAAAACCTATTTAGTAGCAAATTATGATATATCAATTCCCAAGCATTCATTATCTGTTGCTGTAATTGATTAATGTTATTAATTGGTTCATTATTTTACACTTTTTACATGTCACTACAAATAGAAATCCATCAAGTTGTATTCGGGGGATCTAAGCGGTCAAGGTACGGGACTCCTTCTCCCAATTCATCAGTTTGGATAGCTCTGGTTTAAGAAGTCCCAAACAATTATGCGCTGGTGAAGATGAGCACAATCGTGCATAAAAAATTAATTCTGTCAGATAATCAAAGGTACATTTTCTAAAACATCAAATAAACACATTTCTAAAAACTCTAACTAGTTCTCTCCATTTATAATGTCAGGCAAAAAAATTATCTATCAGATGGTCGCCTGTATATTCTGCCCTTTATATATACTGAAAAAGTGGTTTGTCTACTACTTACTGCATGTGAGTTTCATCACTTCAAACCTGGTTTTATGGAAATTGGTAATGCCATCTCCTGAAAATTTTGTCTTTGCCTCTGAAACATTCATACATTGCTTTTGGCATGCTCTTTTGTTCCTCAGATTTTTCACCTGTCGTTCTTTCAGAACCTCCTCTACTACATCCAACCATTCTTTACGCGGTCTGTCCTTTGCAACTCTACCAGTCATCTTACTTCCATATATGTGTTTGGTAAGTCTATCCCCGTTCATTCTTTCCACATGTCCAAACCATCTAAGTGTGCTTCGCTCGCTCAACTCCTTAAGGGTCACTTGCACCCCACACTCTGCTCTGACCCATTCATTTGACAACTTGCTTCTCAATGTTTTTTTGCACACACTTCTGAGGAACCTCATTCCTGCAGCATTTATACGACTAACATGCTTCTTCAGCCAGACCCAAGTTTCGTGCCCATATAGAACGGTTGGCACAAACACGCTGTTGTAAATGGCCAGCTTTGCACTTGTACTCAATCCTTCATTCCTGATCACTGCTCACATACTTCCAGACACTCTTCTTCCAGCATTTGCCCTTCTTTCTATTTCACCATCTAGCTTTCCATTACTCAAATACTTTCTACCACGGTACACGAAGTCATTCACTTTCTCTATCGTGTCATTGTTCATTCTAAATACAAAGTCATCAATTCTGCCATCTCTGACAAAAATCATTATTTTTGTCTTATTTACATTCAATTTCAATTGCATATTTTTACACGCTTCCAACACCCTGTCAAGCATTCGTTGCAAATCTCGTGACGAGTTAGCCAACAATACTGCGTCATTTGCATACAACAGTACACTGACATTTGTTTCACCAATTTTCATTCCTTCTATTCCTTAGTAAGCCTGCCTGAAACATTTATCCATAAATACATTAAACAGCACCTTCCACAATGTCAAAGTATTGCCCCATATTACCATTCACACGTACACATGCTCTACTGCCTCAGTACATCGCTGATAGATTTTATCAAGCACTTGCTTACACCGTATTCACGCAACGTCTTCCATAATTAACTTCTGTTCACAGAGTCATATGCCTTTTCCAGATCCACAAATACTGCATACATTTTCTTTCTGGCATGCATACACTTTTCGACAATGATCGGTCGCACATTCAGACCCTCTCATTAATCTCGTGTCTTTTACCAGTTGTCTTAGACTTTCATCAAATACAACCAAATCAATTATACTTCTCACATTTCCCCTTTGCCATGAGTACTTGTGTATGCCCTTATGTTTATACCATGTGTCGGATACAAACAGTTCTTTTTCCATACATAGACTAACATATCTTCATTTTCGTTCGTTCTTGGATCACCAAACGGACCAACCACATGTTCAGCATTTTCTCTGTGTACTCCGACCCAACTATTCATATCGCCTAATAGAACCACATCGTCATTCCTTTCGCGTTTGTATAATACATTTTCCAATTTTTGCCAAAACCGCTCACACTCCCTATCGTCATTCACCGGAGCATAACATGCTACTAAAAGAATCTTTTTGAAGTCGACTTTCATTCTAACCCACAAGATGTGGGGACACACCTCTTCATATTGTTTCATGTACGCTTTTGCTTGATCATTCAAAATTAAACCAACACCTTTCGCCCCGAACTAATTGCTCTCTACTCCAGACCACAAACCCAACATACCATCATTTAATTCAACAACATCTTTCCCCTTCTGCTTCGTTTCACCCACACACAGTACATCTATGTGCCCTTTTTTCATTTCTTCATATTTTCATACCCTTTACCATACACTCCCCTGACATTCCAAGTACCAAATCTCGATTCCTGATTCATGCGGTTGTTATGTAATGGGCCAGATATTTTCTGTCTCAGTCGCCCACCATGACTTTGACGGTTCGAGGCCTTTTCAAAGGTCTTATTAGTAATTTTTAATTAGGTTGAACCAGGTTACCAGCCTAGATTGTAACAGTGTCGTTGTAGTTTTCCCTACTAATGGTAACGACACCTTACCATTCATGTTGGCATGTTTAGCCTCTCTGCCAAAGACATCGCCACGATTTCCACTCCACCTGGTGTGCCTTATGTCTTTCAATACAAGCTAAAACTTCCCCTTCTACAGGGATTACCTTGTAAGCCAGAAGAAAGTTGCCTGTGCTACGACCACTAGGAGGTACATGCTGTGCACTGATACACATCGAGTGCCGGAAACTGCTGGTGTACAACACATGGCCCACTATCGCAAGGACATTTGAAGTTACGTCCAGGTATTTAGTTAATTTGAGAGCACTTTATGCTATTTGTTTGTTTGTTAAAGAAAGGATGGATTTTTTTAATTTTAATTAAGTTAAATTTTTTTTAGATAAGGCATTTTATTTTTCAGATGTGACAAGGTTAAATTATTTATTTTTGGGGTATTTTATTACAATGAGAGATTATTAAAAGTCACAGGTGTTTTATGATACATTGTACAGGTCTTTTTTAAATGATTGATGAATTACATAATGAAGTGTGAGGCTTAAAAAGGGTAACCTTGTGATATTTGTCCTTATGAAAAAGGATTAAAATATTTATTACCAGTATAGAAAAAAGTACAATTTTTACTTTGTAAATTATAACTTTTGATTTTGTAAAAAACAATTATTGATTGGGTAAAGAATAATTTTGTTTTAGTTTTGAACATAACTTACGAGATTTGGGAGATATTTTGCATGAATTTCATGATAACACTAGTATGTGTATAAATTATAAATAAACAATGCATCATATACACTCACTTCCCCTGTAACTAAGTTAGAGTTTGTTCCTGGTTTTTGAGGTGGATGGGATGATTTTTTGTGTTAATGTTTCAAGTTTTCATCCACAGTGCTAAACGCAAGATATGTAACCTGCAGCAGATTTGAATATTTAAATATCACAATAATATGTAGTGTAATTGGTAAATACGTCAACCCAGAAAGCTGAAAATGCAGGTTCAAATCCTATCTGGGACCTTATATTTTCCTTCTTTCAATTACTAGCTCGATTTGAAATGATCATTTGGACTTTGCATAAAAGCCAAAGTTATTATTTCATCTTATTAACTATAATACCTTAGTATTTATCAACTTGCCTTGTGCAATTAATTACCTAATATGTATATAACAGTTATAATTTCTCCCATAACTATTACATTGACAAAAAATAGTTTATTGCATGAACATTAAAATTGTTCAATAAAATTGCTTGCAGGTTAATGATAAATGTACGAATCTAACGTTTACAAATGCACAAAACACCATCATAGCATAAATTTAAATCTATAGAATATCTATAATTACTGTTTATTATGAAACCAGTCTAGTTGATACGGCACAGCAGGATCTGAAGACACCTTGCACTGTAATGTTACAGTATGTCCTAGCAACATTTTTGTATCTACAGGAGGGTGAATAATCTGTGTTTTTACTGAAATATATGTTATAAACTAAGCAGTAATTTTTAATCGATCAAGAAACATACCTAAGACTGTTAAATAAGCTGAACCTCTAACCACGCCAGCATCATTAGCTTTCTTGCAAGAATACAATCCAGCATCAGTATCTTTAACAGGCGAAATAAAGAGGTCTCCATTTTCTAGAATTTGTATTCTTCCACTCAATTCAATTTCATTTTGTTCTGTAAATATAAATATACGGTAAAAAACTAATAAAAAAATGCAAGTAAAAATATTCTAAAAGTAAATACTTTTTCAAATAACAATAGACAAATGAGCAGGGTATTTGTAATCTTTAAGTACATCATCAGTTGGTTTCAGTCCTGGAACTGGTTCGATGCATACCTCTATCGTTTTCTATTCTGAGCTAACATACACATTTCTCTGCGTAAAAAGTCTACCTTTACCTCTCTTTTTCCTTTCTCTGCTTCTAACATATCCCACACTATTCCCTTATGCCTTGGAACGTATCTTATCATCATATCTCACCTATTTTTTTACTGTTTTTCACGTATTTCTTTCTTTCCCTACCATTTCTAGAACCCCTTTGTTCTTAATTTTGTCTGTCCATGATATCCTCATCTTATGTCTGTACCACTGCATTTCACAGGTTTCTATCTTTTTCCTGTCTGCTTCTCCAAATGTCCACGTTTCCCAGCTGTATAGTGATGTGCTCAATAGATATGCTAAATTAGATTGTAAAAAGTAAGCTAAACTACAGTTAATTTGCATGTTGTAAAGTTAATTGAATAATTCGTTGCAATATATTATGCAATCTAGACAAGCATGCAATATACTACCTTTACAGTACTTTGCCATTATAGTCAGTTATTGCGTTATATGTGGCAGGGTGTTTTTTGCATTGGTGCAAACATGAATATTGAAATAAAGAGTCAATCGCAAGTTCTAATGTATTTAAACTTCATAAACCTTTTACGGAAACACTTTAATTGATGAAACAAATTTAGGGTGGCGAGTGCTTATCCCGTTAGAAAGTCCACAGGTGGCATGGTATGGTATGGTCATGAAAACGTAAATGATGACCAACATGTTGGGTAAACAAAATTTGTGATACCCGAAAATGGCATCAAAGCTGTGCATGAATTCGCCAAAGATCAGTTAAAATCTTCATTAAAATTAATGCAAATAGGATTGACTATCTTTAAAACATCAATTTATCGCACTTTGACCAAACATTTAAACTCTGAAAGGCATTTTCACGCTTTGTTCTGCATAAATTGACCGATCACCAAAATTGAAAAGAATATAACATTTGTAAGACATGACCATGGAGTTAAAGGAGATCAAGCATGAACCAAAATATCTTGTATAACACATGAAGCTTTCAATATAAGCCAAAAATCAAGCACCAAAGTGCACAATGGAAGCACCTGGATGAGCCTAATCTGGAAAAAAACTGTTTGGAGAAGTCAAAAAGTGAAGACAATGTTGATTTGTTTCTACAATTCAAAGGGAATAACTTGTAAAGAATTCCTTTCACTTGCTCAGATGGTTAATGCTGTTTTATTTTGATGGGTTTGGAACAACGTATGCATGGTATGCAGCGAGAATATCGACACTTATGACTAATTATTTGATCAAGAATCGTCTTTTAACCATCAGCCAAACACAGTATGTACCTGATTTATCTCCTTGTGGTTTTTATCTATTTGTAAAATGCATTTCTTGAGAAAGGAAAACATTATGCTGACATGGATGTCATCGAAAAGGCTTGCACCAACATTTTCACAGACATTTCTAGAGACAACCTAAAACACTTGTTCGACATGCTCCTCGACAGTGCAAATCGCTTAATAGAGTCTCAAGGATGATGTATTAAAGGAAATAAATGAGTTTTGCCAAAAAAAAGTTTTTTCTCATTTTGAAAAAGCTTATTTTAGTTTGAAACACATCTTGTATATATCTTCTAATTTTATAGGTATTATTTATTTCAACAAATTTCTTTGCGACATAAAATGTTCAATAACATCAGAATGTTTTTCAATATTCCACCATTCTTTCGTGTATTTCTATAAAATATTAATTATGAATCAGGGATTACACTAAGTTCCACATTAATTACCCGACTAGAAACTTAAACAGTACCTTACTTATTTCTATCTCTGGTAAAAAGTGTTCGTTATCATAGGTTGTTGCACTTGGAATTTTAAATGGTATTAAGATTCATACTCATTGAATAATAGATTACTAACATTAGCAACAGTCATAGTTTAATGAAAATTGTTTTATTGATACAAAGAGTTTCTAAAAACTTGGAAAATCACCATTCAAACCCCTAACATCAAATGAAGATGTTAATGTTAACAGCAAATTACTGGATGAGACACATTTGAAATGATCCAATCATATAATACACCAAACGCATATGTTTCTAAGAAAAGAGTATTATACAAATACGCAGTTATGCATTTTATGTGCTATAGAAATGAGATGCTTGAGTTCATTTAGATCTAACAATAAAATGGAATGTTGCCTACACTGTTGTTAAAAAAATATTAGGTAATTTCAAGGTAAAATGGCTAACTACATCTGTAATAATTATTTTTATTTCAAATGATACAGAAAATATTGAAATTTAATTTAAATTAATTAAAAATTTTCAATATAAGCTCCCGTTATTGAACACCAAACATCTACTTCTAAAGCTGATTTCTGCCTAGGTGTGCCCAATAAGTTAATATAAATTCCTTAACATTTTTCCACATTCTCTTCGGATATTGTGGTTAGCCTGTGAATTTTAAAATGTTAACATTTCCAGTTTCTCTAATTGTTATTCCAATGAATACTATTCATGCCTGCAACTGAATATTGTAATAAATAACTATTCTGTAAGAGAAACTTAAACTTGACACATCATTTTCCATAGACACACTTACTACTGAAGTGCAGTAACTACTAGCAATAGAGACAAGGCATGGCATGATAGCAACTACAAATATGTTCAGAATATTTAAAGTCAAAAAATAAGAAAACTCCAGATGCTGTTTCACAATTTCTTATTGCTTTTTGCTTATACCATTTACTCCTATTAAAATACACAGATAGAAGAAGACCTACTAGGAATTCACATAAAAGTTATATACAGTTGCCTTGATTTTAAGGAGCCACCAAGACACAAGCATAGCTATCAGCTCAACACTTGAGAAAAAAGTTAGTTAAAACTAACATGTCACACACAAGAAAAGAAGATAGGCAACATGGTGAATTTGTAAATTTGCAGAATATTATTTTGCACTAATAAGTGCTTCAAACAATATAATGTGTAAAGAACAAACATTTTGTTTCCGTTATATGAGCAATATTTTTCAAATAAAACATTATGGCAGGGCTCATCACATGTACATGATGTGTGGTCTAATGTACAGTTTTGTAATTCTAGATTGCTATCGCAATGCATAACCAACCTAAAATCTATTAAAAATTATTATTTATGGCACATCATATGAATGCAAGAAATAATAATTATATATAGTAATAGAATCCTTAATCTAATTTAAATTTACATAAATTTGAAAACAAAGTTTTCCTGAGGAAAAGCAACAAATTTTCTTCTTACCATTATATGTCCATAGGGTTGTTGGAATAGGTGCACCCACAGCCCTACACGTGAGAGTTGCATCTTTGCCATCCAGTACTGTGACATTTTGTGGTGCCACCTCCATAATTGGTACCGAGGCTAAAAATTTAAAAACATTACTTATTTAAAAGCTTCCCAAAAATAAATTCATGCCAAATATTTACAACTACAAAGGTTTCATTCAAATTTGTTAAACATATCTTTTAAAAAATAATAGCGTGATTTCAGTGCTATATCTATGTTCTTACTTATACAATAGTATCGCTAAATAAAGTGAAATTAAGTTGTGTGCACATGCACCTAAATTGCATAAACTTTTTCAAATAAAATGCACTAATCTCAGTTGAAACTAATTAGTCAATACTCAATAATGAAAAATTATGTATCTTTTGTTTGTAATTTATAATGCATATATTATCTAAGTAGTCTCCAGAAAGCAATATTTGTTCCATTAACTTTTAAAATCATAACTTGTGAAAGGAAATACAATACTATCAAATACAAAAGGTATTTCAAAATCT
Organism: Platerodrilus igneus; assembly: GCA_036346225.1. NCBI lineage: Eukaryota > Metazoa > Arthropoda > Insecta > Coleoptera > Lycidae > Platerodrilus > Platerodrilus igneus. The sequence continues at coordinate 5,271,495 of JARFIW010000671.1, forward strand.
TATGGTTAACTTTAATAATTTCCAATTATTAGTTACAAATAGTTTTTTTTTAAAGATAATTCTTTATTACAGTTCATCATGGTAAGATTGTGTTATTCTATACAAAAGTATTCGAATATATGAGTTGTTATAATTAAATTTATGTATTAAAATAAGTTTTAAGGTTACTCCATATAAAACATATGAAATACATAAAAAACTTCTAAATGACATTGAACCCAATTAACAAATATAGTCGTTTTACAAAAAACTGATTTACATCAACTTGTTGAAGTGGAAATCATGCAGCTAATTACAGGTTTTCACAATCAGTTGCTATATACAGTAACAGTCCAGAAAATCAAGAAGATATATCAATGAGAGGTTCAATAAACAACTCCACTGAAGATTCGATAATACAGAACATTATTATCCCTAGACTATGAACAACAAAGTGTGTTAACTAACTCAAGGAAAGGTTAAGATAAGAGCTAGGTGACAGCCAAAATGTTATTGTCTGGGAAAACCTGTTTTAATTGATGATTAGGTTGAATACCATTTAACATCAATTAGTGCTACGGCTCTTAGAGAGTGATCTCAGCTGAAACATTTAGTAAATCAGGAAAGTAGATCAGCAATGCTCTACCATGGTAGAATTGTGAACAGCAAATTTATATCCATTACTATCAGTGTAGAGATTAATCACATATAGACCGTTTCATGAAACAGTATAGTGATGTCTTATAGACCAGCAGCGATTATGTTGCCATACATTGCATATAATACCATTTCTTTAGAACATTTGTCTAAAACCTTAGGTGCATTGTTAACCATTAATCGGGACTAACAATACAAAAACCGAAATTTGAAATAAAGAGAACAGTTTTACTACAAAATAAACAAAAAAATAATTGTAAAATTGCTAAAAACAAAAACTCACAAATGATAGCCGACAGATGTAAAATGAAATGAAATTTAGGAAAGTGCTATTGACAAGAGCACAAAGTGATGCCAACCAATAGTATTTATTTTCTTCTAAATATTACATGTACATAGTTTGGATCACATTTGGGAACAAAAATTACTGTCTGTTACGTAACTATACTGATACGTGACACGAACTATAACAATAATAACAATCTAGGACATTGAATCTGCAATATTAGCACATTAAAGCTGACATAGACACACACACACACGCATACGCATGCGCATGTGCACACACACCCACGTACGCATACACGTACGCACATGCACACACACACATACCCAATCACACCCACACACACCCATGCTCACGCACGCACACACAAACACACACACACACACACATACCCATTCATGCATGCACGCATGCACACACACACACACACCCACACACGCATGCATGCACACACATGCACACCCATGCATGCACGTACTCACATGCACACATGTACACACATGCACGAATGCACGCACGCACTCGCGCGCCCGTGCGCACCCTCCCCGCCAAACAACCCACGCACGCACGCACGCACACACACACACACGTGCGCGCGCGCGCTTTCCTGAGAACCAATTTCCACTCCCTCAGCTCTCAAAATTTCACGAACTTCTTTCATTCTGTTAGTCATACTGGAAAATTGCAGATATTACAAAACGAACAAAAACAACTCCAAAAGCAAATCCTACGAGACAAGAAACTCTAATTTACAGACGAATTAATCGAGCCACAGGTTGGGTCGCCGCTAAAAGAGTGATGTGGTAACGCCGCACATTGTGGTGCCACTAAAAAAGTGATATGACAAGCCCGTTTTGAGAGTGTCACAAAAAGGATGCTGTGATATCAATACAGATTTGTAAAACTTCCTTTTTAACTTTGCCTGGCTAGCTAAATGGAATTGGCGGAGTTTTTCAAAATACAGTATTAAATATTTTCTCTCATACAAAAGCATTTAGAAAATTTACAACAATGTTTCTTTCAAACAAAAATAATTTCTCAGAAGGATATAAAAAATAGGTTCTTTACCTTATTTTAAATTTACAGAATTAAACATATTCTCTTGAGAATGGTTTACCTGGTGATAATTATTTCCACGATTGAAAGATTTGTTTTGGCCAGAAAAAATCGTTGACAGATAGCTATTAAAAGATCAGAGTATTTCGAACTCTGATCACAAATTCTCCTGGTAAAACTCTCTTACATAAAAAATATTATGATTAACTCTTATTATTATTATGCATTACATTAAATTTAAATTAGTTAAAAATAAATCTAAAAGTGATATTTGCAGAATCCACAAAAATGTTCCGCGTAATAAAAAAAAAACTTCTTATTTTACATTGACGTCAAATCAGCTCACAAGTTTTCCGTATTTAAATAAAATCTTCATTTAAAACAGTAGTTACCAAAGTACATTATGCTTAACTCTTTCTTTCAATTATTTAATAGAAATTTTTAAATAGCGTTATCTTGAAGAATTTTCCCTCTTGAAATTCATAATTTTTATTTTTCGTTGTAAGTTACGTTTAAAACATTGCTTCTTAATTCATTTCATCCTCGCCACTATTCAATTACAATATGCTTACTGCATACTCAGATACTATTTCCATGTAGCAACAGCTTGCGGTTAAATAACACTTCGTGCTCGCACGAATGTAATCTAATGAATGAATGACTTTTTGAATGACTAAACGCTTCCTTAATATACAAATTTATCTGTTTCCAGAAGCTTACTAGAAAAATGTGGAACACTATGATGTAAGGTTCTTGGAAAACCTAATTAGCCTCTAAAATTGTCGAGTTTTATGACCTATTTATCTGGTTTCAGTTATCCATGACGCGTGCTGTTTTTCCTTGTTTAAAACCCAAGGTTAATGTGTCGCATCGGTTTTATTGCATTCATATAGACCATAAGACGAGTCTAAGGATTCATCCACTTTAAGAATACTAAATAATTTCAATGTCAAGCTATCTTCTTTAAGATATATTGTAACATTTAGAAATGCCAACCAATTTATTCTACAATGTAGGGTTATAAAAATTATTTCACTGATGTACAGTTTGGGGAGATTTTGTTCCAAGTACCCCTTTAGTTTCAATTCCCTAGTTGATTAATTTTTATTTCACTTTGGATTAATAAAATTATATTTCACTAGGTCTCAAACGTGGGGTAAACCGAAAAATTTGTTTCACTGGCGCCCAACGAGGGCTAACAAAAAAATTTAATTTGTTTCAATATCATATAAAAAATTTCTACAATACAAACATCCGTATTTTTCTAAAATGTAAGTTCAATAATGCATTCATGCTCTTTAGAAAGATCATTAAATATACAAAAAATACAGCATTTATTCGCTTAAACAATCTATTCATTCGAGAGTGTTCTTAAAGTTATAAATCATTTTTAAATAAGATAACAAATTTTAATGACTATACAGTGTGTCCAAATTTCGAGTCTCTACATTGTGATTTCAGTTATTATAAGAGATAGAAATTGGGTTAAATGGGGAAAGATTTGGAGGAATCCAGGCCAGTTTTGTATCCGTTTACAAAATTGGTGTAAGTTGTCTGGTTTTGGAGATATTCGAAGAAAACTAAAAATGGCGGATTTTGTTTTTTGATAATAAAACATGAATCATAAGTCGCACCATCACAAGACTTGCACATTATTAAGACACTTTTCTAAAAGGAGTATTTTAGCATAAACAGAATCATTCGACTGTCTTTTGTTTTCGAGGAAACGCCCACAACTTTTGTTTTCTTATGGCCGCCATTTTGAATATTAAGTGAATATTATGCGCCTTAAAATTACCTTTTCAAAAATATGCCACATGTCTATAAAAAATGCAAAACTATCCTAAATTTTAAAAATAACTAAATTTGTATGTTCTTTAACGTTTGGTAATCCCAACAGGGCAAAATTTGATTTCTACTTTATGAAAAGTACAATACACATTTTATAATGTACACAAACAGCATTTGTCAGAAATTATTAATTATGGTGGTACTAGAGTTAAAATGATATCGTTTTATAATAGTAGGCGGTGGTATGTGACAAAACCAAACAATTGATTTACAGTTATATGTCAAACAAATTCTAAAATTTAGATAAACTTGTGTGTGTTGTAAGTTTTTGTGCCGGTGGTGCTGCATTTTTAATTTAAAAAATGGCACATGTCTACAAGTTTTCGAATGAGGAAAAGTTTGATATGCTAAATACTTATTTACAATCGTTTTGGAACGCTGATACGGCATCCGCCAGATATTTGGAATTGTATCCAGAAAGACGACAACCGCATAAAACATACTTCAGAAAAAATGTAATGAATTTACTGAATTATGGTGCTTTTGAACAGACTAGGGAACAATACGACTTAAACAATAGGGAACGTGTTCTAAGCATTACTGAGGCGGTAACACGAAATCCATCCACATCCGTAAGATCTGTAAGCCGTGAACTTAATATTCCAAAATCAACTGTTCATAATATTTTAAAAAAGGAAAAGTTTCATCCTTATAAACCTACTATTGTCCAAGGCCTCAAAGAGAAGATTTCGCCAGACGAATGCGTTTTTGTAATTGGTACATCCAAAATGTGAGGAAGAACCGCACTTTCCAGAATTGATAATATGGACAGACGAAACGCGGTTTACCAATTGCGGGGTGTTCAATAAACATAACACGCATCACTGGAGCACTGAAAATCATCATCTGACGGCAAGCGCAAATTTCAAACGAGATATGGATTTAACGTTTGGTGTGGTATCTTAGGTAGTTAATTATGATATAAATATTTTAGTAAATTAACCAATGTAATTAATACTTTTATAGGTAATAATTTGATTGGATCCTTTTATTTTGTCAATAACCTCAATGGCGCCAGATATACGGAATTGTTAAGAGACCAAATAATTCCGGCTAATAGAGGACTTGTACCAAATGATGATGATTTTCGAAAACTATGGTTTCAGCAAGATGGTTGTCCAGCTCACAATTCCTGAGAAGTTAGCGCCCTTTTAGCTGAACATTTTGGCCAAAATATTATATGCAATAGTGGACCAATTATGTGGCCGGCAAGATCACCAGATCTTACACCACTTGATTTTTATTTATGGGGTTTTGCTAAAAATGAGGTATATGAGTTTGAACCGCCTCATAATATAAACAAACTGCAGGAAAGAGTCCGTGACATTCTTAACTCTATAAATAGGCGCACGTTAAGCAGAGTTGTACGGAAAGTTTTAATTAATTGTCGAATGTGCCGTGATGCAAACGGACAGCATTTTCAGCATCTACGGGAAGGAATTTAGATGATAGTTTGCTGTTTCGGTCACATTTAATTTTGTTCCCTAAATTAGATAAGATAGGCTACAGTTTTATGTTTAAGTTAATTTTAAGATTTATATCCAATACTTTACGAGTTCTACTTAACAAAATGTATGTGGTACTACTACTACTACTACTGTTTGGAAAGTAGAAATCAAATTTTTGCCCTGTTGGGATTACGAAACGTTATAGAACATACAAATTTAGTTATTTTTAAAATTTAGGATAGTTTTGCATTTTTTTATAGACATGTGGCATATTTTTGAAAAGGTAATTTTAAGGCGCATAATATTCACTTAATATTCAAAATGGCGGCCATAAGAAAAACAAAAGTTGTGGGCGTTTCCTCGAAAACAAAAGACAGTCGAATGATTCTGTTTATGCTAAAATACTCCTTTTAGAAAAGTGTCTTAATAATGTGCAAGTCTTGTGATGGTGCGACTTATGATTCATGTTTTATTATCAAAAAACAAAATCCGATATTTTTAGTTTTCTTCGAATATCTCCAAAACCAGACAACTTACACCAATTTTGTAAACGGATACAAAACTGGCCTGGATTCCTCCAAATCTTTCCCCATTTAACCCAATTTCTATCTCTTATAATAACTGAAATCACAATGTAGAGACTCGAAATTTGGACACACTGTATATTATAAAAGCTCGTCAGGAAGAGAGATAACCAACCGTTGGCTTAATTTGTTAATAAACGATAGGAAACTTTTATGATCACCATAAATTGTAAACTAACAGGCCATTAGAGATAAGGAACACGCGAAATTGTGGTTAATTGTTACATCATGAGAATGACTCATCGTCGAGGATATGATCAAAGTTCGAGAAGAAACGACGTATTAAGAATGTGTTTCTATAAAAGGCAGAAGTAATGAAAACAATTCATTCACGATTTAATGTTCAAGATTTGAACATAAGTATTTCGCTATTCGATAATTGATAGATAGTAATTGAATGGAGTGCAAAGAAAAGTAATTTATTGCTCCAATATAAATGATAAATTATCTTGATGCAAGGTCACCAGCTATTTTTAATCTATTAAAATAAATGTACTTTTACAAACAGATACTTCCATGTATGAAGAGGTTGCTTGGGCTTTGTATTTAATCAACAAACTGAAAATGATAGAATTTTTGTTTTCCACTGGCTACACATATTTTGCTGATGTATACTTTATTATTTATATAAAATTTATTGGTATTCGAACTCTTACGTTGGTGCACGCGTAGTTACACGAATAATGTAATAGGAAGTTTTAATATAAACAAGCACCACTGTTGTATTTACTGTGATGTATTTTATTAATTTAATAGAATCAAGTAGCCAGTGAATGGATAGTCGGTTTGAAAATCAAATTTCTTTGGAATAAACATGGACATTAGGATTAAGAAATTCTAATTGTAAATAGAGTAGGTAGGTTACATATTCTGTCAAATTAAAATAAAAAAGAATAGAGATCGGTATGTAACCAAGGAAACGAAGACAGTCGATAAATAGAATTTGAATAGTGAAGTACATATAAGAACAAGTCCGGTCAATTAATATTATAAAAGACAAGTTTAAGAAATGAATTGTATTAGTATTTAATAGGAGTATAATGAAAGAAGAATATGTGTTACCCATAAGTAGAATAATAAGATTTATAAACCAGGACCATTTTGTAAGAGAACTGTGATTGTGAATTATGAACCCAAGTTATAATACTACCGAGTTATATTACCAGTGTGCCGTTTCTGTATTTAAGAAGAAATAGAGGAGTTACATAAAGAAGTTATTTTATTCATAAAATAAGTTTGGATGTTAAGGAATATAGGTGTGCCCAAGAAAGGAACAAAATAAATTCAGAAGAACCACCACTATCAAACCCATAACACAAAAACGATCGAGGAAAAGGAGATTCAAGAACAAATTACCAGACTGACATCAAGGAAAGTAAAATGTCATTTATTAGAACGCTTGTAAAGATTAGAAGAGTAGTAGTAGATTTATCAATTTTGACACTTATAATGTATTATACGACTGAGTATCTATTTACAGGTTTCTCGACAAAATTAAGCAAAGTAATAGTTGAAATATCAGGGAACTTAATCTTCAAAATTAATGCCTTTTGAATATTTCAGAGAGAACTGCTGACGTCGGGTGTTACGACAGTATCTGAAATTTAATACCGAAAGAAATAGAAACAACGGAGAGAAATTTAATTAAGACTCGGAGTATACAGACCCACAAGTAGTGAGTACGTTAGTAAGATAATATTAGCTGCTATATCACTAATGATATTTAAAATCAAAATTATAATTAATAACCTAAATTTGACAAGTGTCATTTTGACATTAGAATTTATAAATAGAAATTTTATCCTGATCGCCTTTAATTAGAACATTTTACCATACTAAATTTGTATAATAAACATAAAATTGTGAACCAACCGGAGATAAGAGTACAGCTAGCCGAGATAGATTAGGGGTTTTGAAAGGAATAAAGATTGACATATAATATTAGGTTGATACAAGGTGTACGGGTAAAGATACACCATAAAATAAAAGTATCAGCATATTACATAAATTTATATATACAAATTATTTGGATAAATATAATTGGCCGTAACACAAATTGAAGGCAATTATTCATTTAAACTTTAAAAATTTTGCTTAGTGTACTCAAACCAAATATTTCAAACATCAATAAATCAAAGTCACCTTCAATTTGTGTCATAAATGTCAAACTTGAAGTTTTTATTATTTTGAAAACGATCCTAGGTTATGGATCGAAATGTTAATAAAGATAATTTTAAAAACTATGAGTGGTTTAATACCCAAAGAAGATTAAGAAGAATACTAAACAAACCACAACAAACATACAGGGAGTATTTATAATTGAATAAACTTAAGATGCTCCTTTTCTTTTAGATACATGCATATTTGGTCAATTAGGAATAGAGATTAGTTTATTCATGTTAGTTGTGTTTGTTAAATACTGTGACATTCATGTTTTAATATAGGTTAGGTGAACATCTTGCAGTTTTATTATTTGTTTGTGCTTAGTTTAAATTAACAGGCGAGGAAAAAGTGTACACACGACTCCATCAACCTATGTGTCAAAAAGAAATAACCATTTAGTCATCTCTTATACCAATCATAATCTAATGAGGATGAAATCAAGGTGGGATGGTACTTAACAAATTTAATAGACAGAAAGTTCAGAGACCTTTCCTTGTAGATATAAGTGAAAGTGTTAAAGTTTGTATACCTGTAAAAAGATTTGCATTTGCTTATAAAGAACCCACCCCTCACCCCTGAAAGTTCGCTGGTGCATAAATTTTACTGTTACGTTTCCTTGGCAGAGTAAATTCCATTCATGTAACTAGCATCAGTTTAACACAACAATCTTTATATTATATTTTTTACACTTGTAATACACGAATATCTTTTTCTAAGAATATACACGGTATGTATCTCTACAAGTGTAAAAGTTCATACTTAGCAGTCTTTTAAAGCCTTAGTATTCGAAGTTAACAGTAAATTAAATAAGTATAATCTAAAATTATATTAGGTTTATTGGTGTTGGGTTTTCGTGCTACTATTAAGAAACACACCTGGCAGATGTAGTGATGAGTTCAAAGTTCACCCTCCCCCTAAACTTTCCATACTTGTTTTTAATTAGCACCAAAATAAACTAAAAGGACAGTCAATAGCAAGTCCTCTTCATATTGGACTATATATAATTTCAGTCTAGAGATAACTTCCTGGTAAAATGCCATGTGCTTATTTGGAAAGTGTTTTTATTTTTAAAATCCCTCACTTTTCGATAATTTTATTCCCAAACCTCCACAAAACCACAACTAGCTGGCACAACAATCGCTTTGTTCGTGCAAATATTTATTTAGATATATGAGATTTTATTCAAATTTTTATATTAGGTACACTCATTTATTAGATCTTACTTTATGGATTGTTATGTTTATACAACAAATTGTATCAAGTCAATATGAAACTTCGTAGTGGTGCACAGGCAAACTATCATTTCATATGCCAGAATACATTCTGGTTATGCAAAAGGTGTAATTTGTAAATATTTTAGTAACTAACTATTTGCATTATACAATTTAGAATAGAATAAGTTTGCTTTCAAGATTACAGAACTTACTACTGTATTTGAGTTGTATCGTACTGTATATCTATGTATATTTTCCTTTCCATGCAATGTTAACCCAACGCGTTACCAACAATTTTAGAGAGGTTCTTATTATACAGGATTTGGTAGAATTAAATATCCATTTCAAACATAATTGATTTCATAATACATAGGATATAAATTCAAATCTAGTCGGCATCCTTTCACAATAAATAAAAATTTAAAACAGCCATCAAACCATTTACAACTAAAGTTTAAATGTGAATATGCAACATTGGCCAAATGTTCAACATTCATTTGTTGTTAAAATATTTTAAAAATTGTGATTCTATTGTAATTCGGCATTTACTTCACTGTCACTTTCATTTAAATCCATGATGTTACTCTGCCAAAAACAATTAAAACCCAAAAGCACAAATTTCACACTACAGCTCCAGGCACCAAAAAAACCCAAAAAAAAAACACCTCGTTTTGTATGCATCCTTGAAAATGTTGAAAGGGCAAAAGCAGCTGGACAATGCTGTTCTAAACGATTGGCACTCAATATTTTTGAACACAGATGTTCAACGCATTCTGAAAGAGGTACAGGCCCATCCCTAAAGAATTCAAGTCACACAAGAAAGAATTGCTGACTCGAAATTTTGGATATGCATTAATTTGGGTGAGCATTTTGAATGGCTAATAATTGCTACAAACCAAAATATCGATAGTTGCTCGTTGATGTCACATTTCAGATTTTCAGGTTTTGTTAACAAACAGAACTTTTGTTACTGGACAGCAAAAATTCTCAGCAATTGCTGCTTCATAGTGGTGTGCAGTATCTGAATTTAGAATTTTTGGGTCATCCTTTTTTGAAGAAAACGGCTTCACCACTACTGTAACTTCACATTTGCTAAAAATAGAAGTGCTATATACATCATAGCTCTGGAAGCGTTAATGTTTTTTTTTATCAAAAATCAGTCAAATAAAAAAAGTCACAGAATATCCTTTACTTAAAGTTTTTCATAACAACAAACTTGAAAGGCATTGCAGGGTGTATAAACTATGGAAAACAGTGCATTCCTTCAACCAGTGCACTAATGAACTAAAAAATGCCAAATGCATATCAAAACGCAACAAATAACAACTAATGCAAATCTATACTACAAGTGTAATTTACACATCAAAATCCTTACATGTATAAAATTCAAATTTCTTCTTGTTAGGTAGATTAGTATTAATGCTTCTTAATTGTACTATATTGGGATTAACACTTCTAGAAATTCGTTTCCTGCCTGAATATAAAAAAAAAACTTTTACTTATTTATTTTAATCTAAAATGAAATTGTAACAAATTTCACAAAAGCATACAAAATCCAATTGACAAATATTTCTAAAGCCGTAAAAGAGTAGATATTATGTATAATTGTATCAAAAATATAAAATAAAATGCCACATCTGGAATCGGCTGGCTTTGGCTGGTACTGCCCAGTAAGGTCCTTATACCTGCGGTTATATGCAGATGCTTACTTACTATAACAGAAAACGCACACTTCCATAGTCCACAATATAAAATATTATGATTCTGCCGCAGTATTCCAAGTCTCGGCACTGAGACTGCAAAAAAGCTGAGGATGGTAGTACATCCAATACATCAGATAGGGAACCTGCATCCCCACCCCCTCCATCAAACCAATAAAGACGGCTATTGTATCATTTGATGTATAATCTTGTTACAGTAATGCTGGGTGGTGCGCAAAAGGGAAAATGCTGCAAGAGGCGAGAGATTGTCAAGTACACTTCCACATGGCAGCCTGAGTAAGGTCTGAGAGAGATTTGAGATACCTTGTGAACAGTACAGTTTTTTTGCGGTAGTTATAAGATAATATATGTAGTATTGCACATTCACACATCACACATACTTATTAATACAAGATCAACAACCCCCCTACACACACAAACTGAATACAAATAATGAGTATACAGCTAACATGTCAAAAGGAGAAGGTAAAAAGGCGTCTAGCTCCAAAATAAATATGAGGATAGACCAGGGGTCACTTCTTCAATGAGGAAAGATATTCTAAATAAAAGAAAATTGCCTAGAGCTTCTGATTACCTTCCTGAAGTGAACCACATGGAATCTCAACAGAAAGGCTGAAGAAGACTCGACCATAAAGAAGGTAACAAAGAATAAAAAAAAGAAGTTGACATGGAGAGAGAACCAAAGAGTTGAAACTGCACAAAGAAATAAAAGCAAGGGAAAGATTGCGACAAGAAATTAGGAGTTCTACTCAGGCCATCAAATCAGCCTCTAGGGCTCTTAATATTAAAATGCCAAGCATATCTAAAGTGAAATGGGGCAAATCTGGGAATACTAGCCAACACAAACAAATATCGCTGGAACAGAACAAAAGAGGTAGCCAAAAGAGCAGCTGAAGTCTCATGACGGTGTTTCTATCAGTCAAAAATTGCAATGAGAATACTACATGTGAGGTGTGCAACAAAGAACAGATAAAAATACCCTTATGGATGGATATAACATGAGAAAACGCTTAGCTTCCAGGGAGCGGAAACATTCATCTCCCTCTTTCAGGTCTACCATAGCAAAAGGAAATTCTCAGATGTGATTTGCTAAGCTAGGCATAGAGCAAGGGCTGAAAAAGCGAGATATTCATGATCCGCTTGGTCACAATGATTATTAAGACAACGGAAGACTATAATGAGATCAGATGAAGTCAGCTAGGGTGATTTTAATCCCCCCAATCATATTAAAGGTATAACTATGAGTCACCTCTTAGCTTTAGTCAAGACTGTTGGAATGGCTAAGGCATGTGTCAAAACTCGAAAACAGCTCTAGACATATTGTTGGACACATGTCGAAACTATAAGAGACCCGAATGTGTGGTAGCTGACTTTCATGGTAAACAAAGATATAGGTCAACGGCTGGAGTTCCAGGTAGATGTTGTACTTTGAGCTGTTTATTCTTGCTGTGTGCAACATATAGATCTGGAGTATAGTGATACACCAAGAACCCCAACTTGCTCAAACATCGAGACAAACCGAAGGAGCTAAAGCCAAAGAAAAATGAGTCAGCATTATGGAGTAATCATATAAATATCCAGCACAATCAGAATTTACCTTTTCTTGCTAAATGTGCTAACTTTCATTAGGAAGTTGGTAGGTTTTCAGTGGGCGGCCAGAACAGGAAAGATGTAAAAGAATGGAGTGGTGAGGATTATGTGGAGTGTAGGGGTTGTAGAAAGGGTCAAATGGATTATTTGCTGGATGGTTTTAATCCCTCTCCCCCAATCAACTACTACACTAGCACTACTACTACTACTACTACTACTACTACTATTACAAATGTTAAAATTTAAATTTTAAAAACTTTTGTTCAAACGTCGTGGATAAAAGCTAAAATTCAAAATTATAAAATATTAACTTAAATTATATTCAAAATGAAATGATGCTAGACAATTTAACTACATATGGAAAAAATTGCACTGATTATATTGCTGCTAATAAAGCTGCAAAAAAGTGTTAAAATTTTAAATATACTCCTTTAATCTTAAAATCTACAAATTAAAGTTAAATGTAACAACTGAAAAAGGAAAATTTTTTAACAAATTATGACATATCAGCTTTGGACAAGCTAATAATTTTTAATTCGCATATCTTAATTGATAAGATTCTTGGCCTTAATGCAATGATATACTAAGCATGCCAAAAGATACTTGTCTTAAAGTAAGATCTGTTTTAAAGCAAAGGAATAAAGCTATTTTGAGTTTCATTCTGCTTAATTATTTATTTACATGATATGATCAAAAATTTTAAATTTTCTTCTTATTTCTATGTTTGTTGTCTTTCATCATAGGCGCTGTTCTTTCCTGTTAGATGCAGTTCGGTCCCCTGCTATTGTTTTACAATTATATACCCTCTTTCTCCATCATTCAGTGATTGTGAATGGGGGTAAGCAGCCTGTGGCTGCCAAGTTCCCCCAGCACTTGAACATTTGTCGATTTAATATTTTTCCCAATATATCTTTCCGCACAGTTAACATTAGCTGCAGATATTTCACAACCAACATCTGTAGTTGTTTATAATAATCATCAGACTTATCTGTGCTTATTTCTTCGTAGGTTTTCTGTCTCAAAACTGGTTGGACACGTACCTGCACTTATTTATATTCTAAGCTAGCCTACACTGTTCCCTGAAATTCCCACACAGCCTATATACAGCTCGGTTCCCCTTCTATTGTTTTATAATTATATGCCCTATTTCACCGAGATTCGGTGGTATGCGCAGGGGGTTAAGCAGCCCGTGGTTACCAAGATCCTCCAACACTTAGATATTTGCCGAATTAATAGTTTTCCAGTAAATTCTTTTCACCCAAATAATATTATTCGAGAATATTTGCACATCCAATGCCTATAGTTTTTTATAATAATCATCATGTTTAAGTACAGTTATTTCTTTCGTATTAGTTTATCCATCTTGGGACTGGTTGGATGCGTACCTCCATTGATTTCTATTCTGAGGTAACTTACACATTTCCCTGAAATTCCTACAGCCTAAATCTTTCACTATCTGTGTGCAGTAGTCTAATCTAGGTCTACCTCTACTTCTCTTTTTTCCTATCTCTGCTTCTAATATATTCCGCACTATTCCCTCATACCCTTGTATGTGGCCTATCATCCTATCTTTCCTATTTTTTACAGTTTTCCACATATTTCTTTCTTCCCCTACCATTTTTAATACATCTTTGTTCTTAACTTTGTCTGTCCATGATATCTTCATCATACGTCTGTAGCACCACATTTCAAAGGCTTCTACCTTTTTCTTGTCTGCTTCTCCTACTGTCCAGGCTTCACAGCCGTACAGTGCTGTGCTCCACACATGTGTTCTAAGCAATTTTTCCCTGTTTCTATGTTTGTTGTCTTTGAACACAGTAGTTGATTTTTCTTATTAAATGTAGCACGACCTTGTGCTAATCTTTGTTTTATATCTTTTGCGCTTTTTCATCTTGCGTTATTTGGCTTCCTAGGTAGCAGAAATCCTTAACCTCTTGTAAGTTCCTGTTACCTATTTGTATTCTTGTTTCTGATTTATTTTCCCGTCCTTTGCATACTAGTACTTTAGTTTTTGTTTTGTTAATTATTATTTCATTAAGAGCAGCTTCTAACTCTTCGTTACTAGATCCTAATACCACTATATCATCTGCAAATCTAAGCATATCAATTTTTTGTCCCTTCATAGTAATTCCAAATGTCTTCCTGCATTTGACAGTATTCATTGCCTCTTCAATGTACAAGTTAAAAATAAATGGGGATAGGGCACATTCCTGTCTCACCCCTTTCCTAATGTTTACTTCTCTACGTTCCTGCTCTAATTCAATTACTGCTGTTTTGCTCTTTGTATAAGCTATGTGCTATTCGTCTATCCCTATAACTCATTCCGATCTTTTTGAGTATTTCGAATATTTTTTCCATTTTACATTGTCGAATGCTTTTTCCAGATCTACAAACCCTATATACATGCTTTCTCCTTTTTCTATTGTTTTCTCCATTATCACTCTCAGAGTTAAAACAGCCTCCTGTGTTCCCCTGTTTGGCCTAAACCCAAATCAATCTTCTCCTAGTTTTCTTCAGCTCGTTTTTCCATTCGTCTTTGTACAATTCTAATTAATATTTTTGACACGTGTGCTGTAAAAACTTATTGTTCGAAAATTTTCACGTCTATCCGCACCTTTGTTTTTTGGTGTAGTTACTATGATGTTACGTTTGAAATCTGTGGGTATCTCGTCTGTCTCGTACATATAGCTTACAAGTTGGAAGAGACGTTCTGTTATTGCTTGTCCAGCGGCTTTTAGAGTTTCTGCTTGCACCTTATCTGTACCCGGCACCTTACCATTTTTCAGACCTTTTAATGCTCATCTCTGAGTATAGGATATCCCAAGTCATCATTTTCAATGTCTGATTCTTGTTCTAATGCTGTTAGTTCCTCTCCTGAATATAAATTTCTTATATATTCTTGCCATCTACCCACTTTCTGTACATTTTCTATAATGACGTTTCCTCCCACGTCCTTTATATTTTTGCTATACGGTTTTATATCCCTAAAATTGAGTCTAATTAGTTTGTATGCTTCATCTGTCTTTTCTACTTCCATCTTAGTTTGTGCCTCTTTGCACTTTTCATCAATCCAGTGTTCTTTAGCTTTCCTAAATTTGCGAATAATTTCCCATTTGATGGCTTTGTATCTCTGTTTTCCTGTTTGGTCTGATTTATTTTTGTATTTTCGTCTTTCTTCTATTAAATTCAGGATATCCTTTGTTATCCATGGTTTCTTATTTTCTTTTTGTGTATACCCCAGGATATCTCTAGCCGCCATGTCTAGACTGGATTTAATGTTATTCCATTCTGTTTCTACTTCCTTAGTATTAGATATTTTCCCGATATCTTTCAGCAATTCATTTGAATTTTTTTCGAATCTTTCTTGAATATTATTATCTTTTAGTTTCTCAAAGCCAAAGTGTCTTTTTGCGTTTCTTCTTTTCATATTTTTTAATTTAAGTGCGGCCTTCATAATTCCGATGTCGTGGTCAGTGTCTATATCTGCTTCTGGGTAGCTTCTACAGTCTTTTACTTGATTCCTAAACCGTTGTCTAACAAGAATGTAATCTATTTGATATCTTCCTATATCTCCTGGCCAAGCATATAAACTACAAAATATGTTTTATAACAAAATTGTTTATACTTTGTTATCTGTATTATACATCACACCCAACTTAGCTGTTTAGAAAATATCGAAGTGTAGAGTTGAAAGTTGGCTACAACATTTTTGATATAAAAGCACAAATCTGATGCAGAAAAAGCCGTAGTCCATCATTAGTAATTCATTGTGCTTTAAATTCAAACACATCCATAGTACATAGCCAAATTCAAGCATTGCAATTTGAAGCACTAACAAGTTTGCTATACGATATTTTATGCTTTATATGCATGGCCAATTCGTGGGCCTTGTATGTACAATGTGTAATAGTATTGTCTATAATTGCTGAATCCATAAGTAAATCAATTTACTGGATATTTATAGCCTATTAATGTCATAAATAAGAATGTGTCAATGAAAGTTTCAACCCAAACAGCTATTGAAATGCTAAACTACAAAAAAATGCCAGAAATTTATAAAAAAATTATGAATAAGTTTTTCTGTTGTTGCAATTAACTGGAAAGATACAGTTTTTTTTATACAAATTGCCAACAGTTTCATTATTATAACAAAGATACGTCCTGTAATATTATTGGTGGGAATTATAATATCTCATTTTGACACTGAATACCAATAGTTATGATAGGGAACCTTTCAACTGCAGTTACATATATGTTAGTTAACCCAATAGTTGGTAATTTACCCAATAGAAAGTCGACTACAAGTAGACTATTCTCATGGATTCCATGTATATGGTTATAAAAGAGCTCTGTAGCTGTTGTTAATATTATTTAAAAGTAAATAGACTAATGTTGCTACACAAAAGCTTGCATTTATTTCACTATTTGTGACTGGTGCCTTTATACACTATTCAATCAACGGTTTGCTAGAATTTCGAACTAAAATCGTTTGCTTGTACTACTATATATTTGGGGGTTTTCTCAAGTGTATCATTAGTGACTAAATTTTGAAAATATATTAAAAGTTTGTCCTTATCACATTCTGATTTTAATTCTTTTAGTACATTTCAGATCTTTAATGTTTCTGGACAAACAATTTAAAAAGAATGGAACTCTTCAATAAAACTGTGACAAGCACAACTTTTATATGATCCTTTTAAAAAACACTCTCACTCTCATTTGTTTACTTCAGTTTATCATTTATTAAACAGTAGACAGGCACGTAAAATTCTAAGAAAAGTAAAAAATGTTCCGAGAAATACAAGGTTCGTCAAGAAAAAAGCTGTTTTGAACAGGAAACTACGGACCATTGTTTCCTTGCCCTCTAAAAGCCCGGCATGATGGTTAATTTCCATATAAAAATTAATTACGTATTAATTTAAGAAATAAAAAACAAACATGTCATTGGAATGGCGGGGTGTGAGCATTTATAGGATTCTTTTTTGTGTAGCACATATAAAATATATGGATCCATTTTTGTTCAACATACTTTAATGTTTTATAAATTTTATTTGAAAGCGTCACGTGACAAGAAACGCTTGAAAAAACGGTAATCAAAAAACCTGAGAGCTGTATCGTCACTCGACAAATGGCAAAAAAAACACATGCATAAAAGAAACCACTGGGACTGTGTAAGATGGAAGGCGTGCGGCGGGCGGATCGTCCAGCAGTCAGTTGAGAGTCAAACAACATGCAGTAAGCATTATGTCACTTGTGATTTACTTGTTAGTTGTGAATTATTACTTTTATTTTTGTCGGAAAGAAAATTAATTATTTAAAATTTTTTTGTGATTCTAACTTGTTATAGAAAATAAAAAGGATCAGAAGCGAAAATTATCTGGTTGGCAAAATAAACACAAACGAGTATAGAAACTGGTGGAACAACAAAAACAGAAAGAGAAAATTTATAGTTTTCTCCAAGGTAGCCAATAAATAAGTGTGTTGTGCCTACTGAACGAGTGAATACAGGTGAGCTTCATCATAGTGAGGATATAAAAATGGGAGAAGGGCGTGAAACTGAAATGGATCTTAATATTGAATCAAATATTCATACAAATACAATCAAGGAAGTTGATGGGGTTTTAATTGTCGAAGACTCTCAAGAAAATAAATTTGTGGAAACGACTAGCTGTTTTGATTATGACGACACAGCAAATTGGCCAAAACACTTTCAGAGTTTCCAAACTGAAAATATAGTTTTAAAGGGACCAATGCACACTAATATTATTCAGTTTCCAAAAGACAATGTAGGTCGGTCCTTTAGTAAAATATATTTCCACAGAAAAACCGCAAATGGTGAATCGTTTGTTAGAACATGGCTTGTGTACTCATGCAGTGTAGATGGAATGTTCTGTTTTGTTGCAAATGATTTAGTAGCTATGTATTTTCTTTGGTATAAGATAGTACAAATGATTGGCGACACATTACTTTGATTTTAAAGCGACATGAACGAAGCACTGAATATTTTAATTGTTATGGAAAGTGGATTGAACTAAAAAAACGACTATCTATTGACCAAACAGTTGATTTTTATCAAACAAGTTATGAAGTAAATAGTTGAAATGAAGTGATTAAAAGAATAATTTCGATAATATTAATGGTGGCACCAGAAAATATTCCATTTACAGAGTCTTCGGACAAACTATTTACCAAAAATAATGGTAAAGTTTGAAATTTTACCCCGTTTTAGATAATCATGTAAAACGAGCTATAGCAAATCCACGCAAAACTCATTACTTGAGAAAAGTCACATAGCAGGAAATAATTTCATTGATCGCCAAAGCGACTAAGCATAAAATTTTGGACGTTTAAAATGCAAAGTATTTCCCAATTATTGTAGGCTGTACTTCTGATCTTAGTTATAAAGAACAGATGTGCGTAGTTGTACGCTACATCCATATCGAACAAGCTGCCGAGGGTATTGATGCTAATATTGCTAATGTAATGTAGAAATGAAAGAAAAGTTTTTGAAATTCGTCAATATCATAAATTCAATCGAGGCAAGCATGACGTGAGATTTTAAACTGCTTGAATAAAAACAAATTATCTTTCAAAAACTTACGTGGTCAAGGTTATGATAATGCGGCTAATATGCAATGTAAAAATAATGGTATGCAACTGCACACAAATGTGAACCTAAGAGCCTTCTCGTCCCATGTGTTTGTCATTCTTTTAATTTGGCCGCTGTTGATGCTGTAAAAGAAGGTAATGAAATTGTCAAATTTTTTTCATCGTACAAAAAAATGTATGACTTTTTTTCCACATCAACAAAATGCTCACACATTTTTCAGTCCAGTGTTGTAAATTAACTGCAAAATCATTAAACGATACAAGATGGGAATCTCATGTTAATGACGTTACTGCTTTAAACATTGGATTGAAGGGAATTCATTCAGCATTAAAAGAGGTCGCTGGTTAGGATAATGATCCAATTACTCGCATAACTGTCGATAATTTCGAATTTATTTCCGGACTAATTATATGGCAGGAAGTATTAACAGAAATTAGTTTTACAAGTAAATTCTTACAACCCCAGACTCTGGATGTAAAATCAGCTACAATTGCATTGAGAAAAACAGCTAAATTTCTTGTTTCACGAAACTGCGTAGATACTTTTGAGACATATATTTTTCTAGCATAAGTCCTTACTTTAGATGCAGAATTGAATTAGCAGATGCTTTTAGCTCAAAGACAGAAAGAGTTCAAAAAGGAGCAAGATTTTTTTATGAAGATACTTCATCATATGTTTATGTACTAGTTGATGCAAAACTTAAGTTTAAAACCAAATTTTTTGACATTTTGTTTTCAACGGCAATTGCTGCAATGAAAAATCGACTTGAATTCTTTAGTGTGTCTTAAAGCCCTTCGAAATTTTCTATAATGTCAAAGGTTGTAGTGAGATGGCAGAAGGAGAAATAAAAGAAAAATGCAAATCTATAGAAAATAGTTTAAACGATAAAGAAAAAAAGATATTGATGGAGAAGAATTGGAAATACAACTAAAATTATTATTGAGAAAGGTTATTGGCACTAGTTCGCCGAAGGCAGTTTTGAAATGGATATATAACAACTGTCTTGAAGAACTATTCTGAAATATATTAATTGGTTTGAGAATTTTGCTAATTCTATCTGTAACTGTTGCAAAGAGCAAGAGAACATGTTACAGTATTCCATGCAAACACAAAAGAAAGCAGTAAAGTCAGTAAAGATAATTGCTTACACCGAATCCCGCAAAAAACCGGGACAGAATGGTAGAATTAAAATCCAAACGAATTAGATTTCGAGCTGGCTCAAAAACGTCGGAGAGTGTGGTTGGTGATACAGAAAGAAAATATTGGAAACCTCAGTAAAACTATATTATCTACATACAGTTCCAAAAGACTATTTACAAAAGTCAAAAACACATTTACGTGATCGTTCGTCACAACATGATGTACACAAAGCGGCAATTTATACATAGTACAATATAAACCTAAACATTGAAAATAACACGAATAAAATCTCATTACCTAAATAATACTTACATATCTACATACCAGTATAATATTTTCAGTTCTAAATATGTACGAGAAGAAGTTATACATAAAATTTACAGTAACACATGCTTTGGCGAGTGTACCTCGTAAAATTTAAGAAATAACGTAACATTAAATTTTCAATAGCATAATCAAATAGTAACTAGCAAATTGTTGACGTTAACCTTAATTTACATAGAAAAGTAAACAGCAGAATGTGCTCTAATGCAAGCTTTCAGAATAAGGTATTATAATTGTTCGTGTTGTGAGCATACATTTGGTAACGTACAGTCTGCAATTTAGCGCGAAATCAACAAAAAAAAAGAAGTGTCTATCTTCCAAAACAGCAACACAAATAAAGCAAACAGAAAAATTCACTGTATCTTGAGCTATCGGCTTCTTTCTGGTATCATCTTAGGATGAGGAAATGCGGATGCATTTTTCTATGGGCTAGATACGGGATCAACCAATTTAACTACATTATATCACGACTTACAAACAGCATCTTAAAATCGCGACTTATAACATGTCTATTCGCTAAGAGAATGTATTCTATGTCCCACTTTCAAAGCATGGTCTATATTTATAAAAAAAAAAACACGCCGAAGAATCAAGTGTGAAGATTCTCACACAGCTGTCAAAATACCAACTGTAACAACTTGTAAACCAGGAGATAACGTAGGTTGCCAAAAAATGACAATCTTATTGCTTTGAATACCTATACAGCTGCAAGATAAAGCACACCGCTTGATGGAAGTATAACTTGGTATAAATAACAAATGCATTCCAAGTTTTCATTTACTAAGCAGGTGGTTAAGCGGCCTTATATTTTAAAAGAAAACCATGAATGTATGTGCAACTCTGGTTGAAACCTATTCACTGCAAGTGTTAGAACCCATTTGTAGTGACTTTGTAACGTGAGGTTGCTATGCAGCTATATGATTTTATGAGGCAAAATATTATAGAGTAAATACTTGCTGAAAACTAATTTCAAGTGAAAGGAAATCGAGCTTGTTGATCGATAGCCATTATGATTTGTTTAAAAATTTTTGGGCGTTTTAAATAGAAGTAGTATGAATTAATATTCACGCAGAAAAAATCGCTTGCAGAGTTTTGGACGTAACAAATGTTTTCGAAATTAAAATTAATAAAAAATTATCTGCGATCAAGCATGAGCCAAGAGAAGTTGAATGACGTGGCAATGGTATCAATAGAAAATGATATAGCGCAGTCAATTAATATGGACGAACTGCATAAACAGTTTGCAAAATATAGAGCTTGGCATGCCCCTTTTATGTAATATATCTTTACTGTCAATAATAAATAATTTTTATTTTCTCACGTCTTTCTCTATGTAAAATTTTACGTGTATATTGAGAAACTAGTTCTTTTTTTTTTAAAAGCACCACATAGCTTCTTTGCACACATAAGAAAAAACCATGTGCCGGGCCTACTCATACCACATACCTTATCGAACTCAATTCAAACTTGAAGCACAATAGCGAATTTAAAAGTAGTTATCAATACCTGCTCTAAGAGCGGAGTGAAAATTCGTTTAATGAAAGTGTGGCAGTCAGAACTGTTTTTCAAAGGAGTATTGTGCTATTATTGTGAACAAAACTTATGTAAATCTTTTGTGGGTAATTTTTACATGATTATAAAGATTTTCCTATTTCTTATTTCATTGCAAAATTTTAATAAGCTACACAATTTGTACTGTTAAGAAATAAAATGCTTGTAATTTTCAGGTGTTTAGTTTCACATCATCTTTATTCTTGTTAAAAGCTATATCGGTCATGGTTTATATGTCTTTATTTCCTTTTCATATAACCTACCTCTCTCGCACTATTCCTATTTTTGTGGAGACATTATCTTCTGTATGTTAAACAATTTTTGTGAGAAGCAATAATTCCTCTCTCTTCCCTTTTCCTATCTTATATTTTCTATTCCGCGTTTTTCTACTGAAAAATAATTCTTTTGCTTAAGACCCCAAGTTCCTTATTAGCATTCTCTAGTCTTCTTTAACACATGATTCCGACTGTCTTTGTATCTATAAATATTATACATTTTCTGCTTTTTTAGTATTTACCTTAGTAGCGATCCCTTTGTCTCCAACATTAAACTACACAAATATACATATTATTAAATAAATAAATAATTAAAAACTACCCAATACATTTAAAAGAACAACTTATCTTCACTATACTATTACTAATAAAAATTAATAGACCTCTTTGTAATTCAAAATTTAAAGTTTGCATAAACAACTATAATCTAAATCTTTCAGCTAATATAGTACTATTTTTAATATAATTGCACTTGTTAATAAAAAATATTAAATACTCACTCTTGACTTTTAGCCATGTTGAAATTGAACTTTCCCCAGCTTCACTATATGCAAAGCATTGAAACATGCCCGAATCTTCAATTTGCAACTTCTTAATTACCAATGAGTTATCTTCTTCAACTACATATCTGTAACAACCACTCATAAACAATAATACATTAGGGAATTAAATTACCTTTTCTCAACAAAGTCTATTTCTTTGGCATTTTTAAACCATCTTACACTGGGTTTAGGAACTCCAATAGTATCACATACTAAGCTAATTTGCGAACCATAATCTCCTAAAGTTTCTATTCTAGCTGAACTAACAAACATGGGTTTTTCAAGTACTAAAACATTGGCGCTGGCTTTAGCAACAGGAAATCCACCGGTCCGAAGTGTAACTTCACAATGATATACACCAGAATGTGATAAATTAGCAGACACTAATGTGAGACTCCGATTCCATAAGTCATTCGATGTATAACTAATACCAGAATTTTCAATTAATATATTATCTTTAAACCAAAGGGTTTCAAGTTCATGCAGAGGCCTAGCATTTGCAATACAATCTAATGTAATTTGAGCCGATCCTTTAATAATTTTTAAATTTTGTGGTGGTATAATAATTTGTGGAGCTATTTCTGCAGAGGAATCGGTTGTAAGTACACTTAACTTTATAAATGGACTATTTTCTTCTTTCCCTTCTTGTGTATTTATTGCACGAGCTCTAAAACCAAAATCAGAACATTAAAAACATTACTAGTTAAAAGTAATAAACCATAAACTTAATTTACAAGTCAAGTATAAACTTTTTGCATACATAAACATCTTTTTCCAGAACTACTAATATAAACGATTAATGTAAAATAATTGGTAAGTAAGGCTTTACTGTGCAGCTGTGTGTAATAAAGCTGTACAATGTAATCATGCAGCCTAAAATTTCCTTAAAAAAATCTATTTTTACCACCATTTATGCATAACCATTTATGCATACCAAAATGTTGTTCCATCATAGCGCCCTATTATCTCACTAAAATAGGCAGTGTATAATGTTTAAAGTAAGCACTACAGCTTCTACTGATAACTCATGTCTTATTGCGGATTCTATACCATGCACTGGTAAGTAATTAAAATTGGATCATTTTCATAATGAAATATTTATTTGTAGAACACACGATTTGCTTCTTATTTATTTATTACATATTATTTAAAATTAAAACTGCACATTTTATAATTATTTATAAGGCTTTTATTTTTTACAATTACAGTTTCAAACTAAAACCGAAGTTCTAAGACCTAAATAAAGAACCTTATAAGACAAAAATCAAAATCATCAAGCTCAAACTGCATAAATTCGCGGCTACATATAAGTTGGAAATTAGACATCATAAACAAATGCTGCAGTACACAAACCTTCCGTGCGCTTTTGGATTATATAGAAGTCCTTGGTTTTGTAGACTTAAATCAGAATGGTTAATTTATTATTATAAAACTTGTGTTGATGTTTGCGTAAATTTGACCCATTTATTAGGAAGTTGGATGAACAAAAATACGCCATTAATTAAATTTTTCAAAAAAGATTTTATGTTGTTTGTTAGTCTATCAATTAAATAAATGACCTTTCGCTCTATTTTTCCCAAGGCGAAAATATTGGGAATTGTTTCCTTTTAAAATAGTGTTTTAGTTAAACTTGTTAGTGTTCAACTTTCATATAGGAATAAAATTTTATACATGTAGAATTTATTTAATATCTATGCTTTCGGACAGCATTTTGTAACTGTGATATACTGCAATTATTCATAGGCAGTTTATTAAATCATTTGACTTTAAATGTATGCTAAATACTGTTTTCAACGGGACAATTGCTATAGTGATAATAATTTATATACCTAAAACACATAATACTCTATTAATAATAAATTAATATTTTAATTAGCAAATCGCCAATACCCAGGAGATTTAACAAATACTTTGAAATAGTCTTTTTATACAAATGATCTTTTCACAGATCTAATAATTGAAAAAAGGAGAGTATTTGTACCTGGGTGCCATCTACAATTGATCTACTGGAACTAGTAATTAGACCTTTTCTATATAAAGCTAAAATGATCATTTCAAGTCAAGCTAATAATTGAAAGAAGTGTTCCGTGCAAAACCCTGCAAATAATTTTTTCTGCATTCATTTATAAAACATACTAAAATTTCTCAACAAGCTCGATTTCCTACCATTTGAAATTAATGTTCATCATCATCATCATCATTAGGTCTTCAGTCCTAGAACTGGTTAGACGCGTACCATCATTGTTCCCTATTCTGAACTAACCTACAGATTTCCCTGAAATATGCACAGTTTGCATCTATAACTGTCTGATCTAGGTCTACATCTACCTCTTTTTCCTATCTCTGCTTGTAATATATCACATACTATTCCCCAAAAATGCCTTATAACGTATTCCGCCCTACTATTTCTCTTTTTCCCCAGATATCCTTGTTCCCCTACTATTTCTGTAACTTATTTGTTATTATCTTTGTCTGTCCACGCTATCGTCCTCATACATCTGAAGCACAGCATTTCAAAAGGCTGCTACCGTTTTTCTGTCTGCGTTTCAGACTGCCCGTATTTCCTAGGCATACTGTGCTGTGCTCCACACATATGATTTCAACAATTTTCTTCTTATTCTATGTTTGTTGTCTTTCCTCATAGGCGCCGTTCTTTCTTGTTAGATGCAGTTCGATCACTTTCTATTGTTTTACAGTTACATGCCCTATTTCTCCTACCTTCAATGGTTGTGAAGGGAGGTAAGCAGCCTGTGGCTGCCAAGTTCCCCCAACACTTAACCATTTGGCGATTTAATATATTTTCCAATTTATCTTTTCGCACAGTCAACATTAGTTGCAGGTATTTCGCAACCAACAACTAGTTGTTTATACTAATCATCAGATTTATCTGCGCTTATTTTTTCGTCATTAGGTTTTCCGTCTCAAAACTGGTTGGACACGCACCTGCACTTATTTATATTCTGAGCTAGCCTACCTAGTTCCCTAAAATTCTCACACAGCATGTGTATTCAGCTCGTTCCCTTTCTATTGTTTTCTAATTTTATACCCTATTTTACCGAGATTCAGTGAAGGAGGTTAAGCAACCTGTGGCTACCAAGATCCCCCAACACTTAGACATTTGCCGATATAATGGTTTTCCAGTAAATCCTTTCACACACTTAACATTATTCGAGAATATTGCCCAACCAATTCTTGTAGTTACTTATAATAATCATGATGTTTAAGCACAGTTATCTTTTCGTCATTAGTTTACCCATCTTGGGATTGGTTGGATGCGTACCTCCATTGATTTCTATTCTGGGCTAGCCTACACATCTCCCTGAAACCTCTACAGCCTACATCTTTTACTATCTGTGTGCAGTAGTCTAATCTAGGTCTGCCTCTTCTTCTCTTTTTTCCTATCTCTGCTTCTAATATATTCCGCACTATTCCCTCATGCCGTAGTATGTGGCCTATCATCCTATCTCTCCTATTTTTTACCGTTTTCCACATATTTCTTTCTTCCCCTACCATTTTTAGTACCTCTTCGTTCTTAACTTTGTCTGTCCATGATATCTTCATCATACGCCTGTAGCACCACATTTCAAAGGCTTCTACCTTTTCTTGTCCGCTTCTCCTATTGTCCAGGCTTCACAGCCGTACAGTGCTGTGCTCCACACATATGTTTTAAGCAATCTTTTCCTTGTTTCTATGTTTGTGGTCTTTGAGCACAGTAGTTGCTTTTCTTGTTAAATGTAGCACGACCTTGTGCTAATCTTTGTTTTATATCTTTTGTGCTTTTCCCATCTTGCGTTATTTGGCTTCCTAGGTAGCAGAAATCCTTAACCTCTTGTAAGTTCGTGTTAGATACTTGTATTCTTGTTTTTGATTTATTTTCCCACCTTTGCAAACTAGAACTTTAGTTTTAGTTTTGTTAATTTTCATACCATATCTCTCTGTCAGAACCGTTTCCATTTCATTAAGAGCAGCTTCTAACTCTTCCTTGCTAGACGCTAATACCGCTATATCATCTGCAAATCTAAGCATATCAATTTTTTGTCCCTGCATAGTAATTCCAAATGTCTTCCTGCATTTGACAGTATTCATTGCCTCTTCTATGTACAAGTTAAAGATCAATGGGGATAGGGCACATCCCTGTCTCACCCCTTTCCTAATGTTTACTTCTCTACGTTCCTGCTCTAATTCTATTACTGCTGTTTGCTCTTTGTATAAGCTATGTACTATTCGTCTATCCCTATAATTAATGTTATTTAATAAAATTTCTCAAGTAATTGTTCTATAAAATTTTGCCTTATTAAATCAAACAGCTGCTTAGGAAACGTTATGTTACAAAGTAGTTGCAATATTTCCTACCACCTGCAGTGACTATATTTTAATTAAAAGTTGCACATAATTGGAGAGCTTTCTTCTAAAAGATAAGGCCACTTACCACCTGCCTATATCTGCTTATAATGGGTTTGTTATCTATAAGGTATACTGTTATACTGTTAAGATGTTTCAAAGCAATAAGATTGTTTTCCTTTGTCTAAAAATCCTTTGTTAATTGCGTTATCTGCTTCGTGGCAAACTGTTACAGTTTGTATTTCGGCAGCTGTTGTCGGGGAATTTTGCACACCACAAGATGATACCAGCACAAAGCCAATAGTTCAAGATAGTTTTCTGTTTTCGTAATTTTTTTTATGCTGCTGTGAAGAATAGACATTTCATTTGCTGTTCATAATGTATATTACTCATGATTATCCAGTAAATTACCAACGACGTTACAAAACTCACAATACACGAGCAACTATGTTAAAAATTAGTCAATTAAAGTTTGCCCGTTTTACTTTCTTTTGTCCTTTTGGTATAGACATTAACGTAAAGAACTTACGCATCAATTTAAAAGTAGTTAATATTTGATTAATTTAAGTTAGGGTGTATAATTTTAATGTTATATTATTTCTTGAGGAGGTGCACTTCACAAATGCAGAATGAATAATTTATGTATATTTCTTTTCCTAGAATTACTGTACAGTTTATGTTTAATTTTCTTCTACGTGTATTTAAAGTGAACCATTAAGTAAGTCTCTAGATTCTAAGTTGTTATATTTGCTTACCAATTTTATATTTTTATGTTATGACGCTTTGTTTACTATCATGCTGTACCAAACGATTACGCAAATTATTGGATTTTTTTGTTTTGTAAATAGTCTTTCGAGATTGCGTGTTGATATTATAGTTTACTGAGGTTTCCAATGTGTTCTTTCTACTTCACCCATGCCCCTCTACGACGTTATTGAGCTAGCACAAATTCCACCATTCTGTCCCGGTTTTGTAGCGGTGTTCGCCATAAATGATTTGTTTACTGTCTTACTGTTTTCTTTCGTGTTTGCGCGGAATACCGTAACAGAAGGAAAATATAAGATCATGGATTTGAAGCCATACCCTTTCTATTTGTATTTGAATGCTCTTCCAACTAAGCTACCGGAACTAGTAATTAAATTAGAAGATGGACAAATCTAAACCAACATTTAATTGTGTTTGATATTTTCATTAATCATATATATATATATATATATATATATATATATATATATATATATATATTTATATATACTTATTTAGTCAGAACATATGCTAAACTCACAATTTATTTAGTTTTATATTTAATTATATTTAACTATATATATATATATATATATATATATATATATATATATATATATTGACGTGGAATTATAGGTTAAATAGATCTAGATAATAAAATTTTATCAACTGTGTATATAGAAAATAGGAACAATTTATTTACGCTCTAAATTAATCGGTTTAAATAGTGAAGACGGACAATTATTAACATATTTTGTAATTCTAAATTAGAATGTTAAAATTGCACAAAGGGAAGAAGCTTTAGAGTAAATAAAAACTCAAGGATACGCATAATTAAATTGTAATAATTTTAAATCAAGCGCATGGAAGCAGAAACGGAGCTTTCAAGTATTATAGAAAATCAATAATTTAAACGCATATTTATATAAACGAAATTAAATTTTTTTTTAAATTTCGTAGGTGTTAACTTTATTTTTCAATAAAACTTTAGCAAAATTCATGACAGTCCAATATGTGGGACATGAATCCAGAGTAACCACCGCATTTTTATGGCGCCCAATTCTAACCACCGCATTTTTATGGCGCCCAATTCGTGGGGCATATGATTACCGATTCCAGAGAAGGACACCACAATATATATATATATATATATATATATATATATATATATATAGTTAGAATTAACGACTTCTGGTTTAATACTATTCAGTTTTTTTCTTTTATGTTTAAAAAAATAATAAAAGGCGTACTCTTTTTATTCCATCTGAATTTTCGAGTATATTTGTACTCTTGGTCACAGATTACTAAAAATTACACGTTGTATAAACACAGTTATTGCAAATGAATTTATACTTACAATAGTTGAGATTTTAAACAGGACCTATAACCCATAAAAGAAAAAACTGAATAGTATATATATATATATATATATATATATATATATATATATATATATATATTCAAAATTCAATATAACTAACAGAGTGCTAGACTAAATTTCAAACTACCTGTAAGATCCTTGATCTGCTTCATCTGTTGATAAAATAATCAACTGATTGTTTGTGGATTTAGCATATTTTTGGGCATACGGTATGGGCCCATCATTCGTTTGCCATGTAACATCTGGTTCCGGAGAAGACTCGATGGTAGGTAAATCCAAGACTGCAGCTTGTCCTTCCTCCACTGTTATAAATTTTTCAGTTTTATCTTTAAACACACCCATATCTGCAACATATGTCAAGCATTAAACAGAATACAAAAGGTATACAACAAAGTTTACTACAAGCTCTAGTTATAAAGTATGACTAGCACATCAGAATAGTCTTGTAAAATTTGAAATAATGACAGAATTTATCCTTCCAACACGTAACATAATGTTCAAATTTAAGTGTTAACCATTGATATATTTTAAACAGTAAGAGACATGAAGTAAATATAAGCAAGGGTGTGCAAAATTTCATGTTGAGTAAATTTGTAAAGATTTTTTCTATTAAAATAACACGTTCGAATGTTAAATGTAAACATCTGAAAATAATCACTTGTGCTTTTCTTTTAAAGCTTTATCTTTTGTTATATTAGTTAGGTTCAGGAAATTTTTAAACACCGCATGGGAAAATTCCACAGTATTATTATGTTCTAATGTAAGTGTTACGTGAAAATCACACAATATTTGATTCTCACGTAAGTCTAAACATTGGATTATTATTTGTGGTTTTCGAAGATGCAAGGATTTCACTTCTCATGATTAACACGACTGCTGTGCACACCAAATAGGATATGGATCACTACATCATTAATGCAGACTCACGTGTCCAATTAAACAAAATTAGTATTTGTCAATTAATAGTAATGTATTAAAAAGGTACTTCTGGATGAGTAATTCACTCACTCTATCAAGCTAAAAGTTCTAAATATCAGTCTTCAGGAATTCGGAATTTAACATTTTATAATAGTTTCTAGAATGTTCATTGTCATGTATTTTGATCAGAGGTTGTTGGTCTCGACCCATTTAAATCGAATTTAAACCTTCAATAAGACAGCTCAGTAAGCGATGTTATCAAAGATTGAAAAAATTTCAAACAAAAATTCCATATTTTTCTTGAAGCAAATGAATATACTAAGAATAAGAAGTCTGATGCAGTAAAAATTGCTATGTTACGAATACGGTTTGTAATGAATAACTACAGTTGTACAACATGCACTAACCAGTGAAGAACGTAAATGCTTAGAAGTTGAAAATGCTTTTGAAAAATAATGCACCCCGCAAAAATCTACTGTATTTAATAGACTTAAATTCCTCAATTGACAACAGTTTGAAGGCAAAACTTTTGATCATTTTCAATCGAACTTACTAAACTAGCTCAAACATGTGAATTTGATACATAAAGGGATTCACTAATTAGAGACAAAATCATAATCGGTGAACGAAATGAGATGCAGGGTTGCAAGAAAGAGTATTGCAGAATCCAATTTATAACTAGATAATACAATTACTACTGTTAAAGCATAGGAGGCTGGCAAATATGAAGCTAAAGCATTACAACAGTCTTTAACAAGTAAAGAAATGTGTTGTAAAGAAAATTTCTCATACAAATATTAAAACCTTTAAATGTACTAATTATAATACAGAACATGGAATAAACAAATGTGCAGATTATGGTAAAAAGTGTAATTATTTCAAGAAGTTGAATCACTTTAGTTGGGCATGCAGAACTAGGAACGAAAATACAATCGTGAAAAAAGTCAAACCATAATTTGGCAAAAGATATGAAAGAAAGTTAACTGAGTTGGTAATGCACAAAAATTTAACAGAGGATGGATTACATTTTCTAATTAATGAAATTACTGGAAGTCAAGGTCTAGTTGGTACACACCAGCAGACTACACACAATATCATAATTAATGCTATTTCAATTATTTCCACTGTGGATATAGAAGCTAACATAAATATATTGCCATATAGCACCTATTTAAAAGTTTGTCCAGACACTCAATTACAATCCAGTTATTCTAGCATATGGAGGTTACCAAGTTCAAACAAACGGCATAGGTGAAATAATGTGCAAGCCTGACAACAGAAATCAAGGTGTACTAAAGTTTACTGCTATTGATGCCAATTCAAATCTAATCCTAAGTTTAAATAATGAGTTTCCTTAAATTTAATTAATCGAATTAAAGTGGTTAATAGCCAAAAGGAGGATGATCTTAAAAATAACATTCAAAATAAGCAAGAATTTATTAATAAAAATTGGCACATTTTTGAAAGTTTGGGAAAATTGCCCTAAGAATATAAAATAATACTAAAAGAAAATGTAGTACCCACAGTAAAAACAATGCAAAAAATTTCTGAAGTAATTAAACTGAAATTACGATATGTCTTAAACGAGTTGAAAAAATTAAAAGTAATTTCTATAGTGACTAATTCTACATATTGGGTGAACGACATAGTAATTGTTGAAAAACATAATGCTTTTTTAAGGATTTGTCTTGGCCTGCTACAGCTAGATGAATTTGTAAAACGTGAAACCTTTCAAATATCACCTTTAGAGAATTTAACGGCAAATTTGGCAGGGAAATGTCTATGTATAGTTATAGACATGAAAGGCGGATTTCTACTAGTACCTTTGGAGTCATCTTATCTATGTACCTTCAACACTCCGATTGCATAATACAAGTTCAATAGACTTCCTTTTGGTTTGTGTTCAAGTCCAGAGAAATTTATTAAAAAATAAAGTTGTTTTTGGCATTGGTCTTCTGAACATCAGAATGCCTTCAATAGATTAAACTTGCTTGCTGTCATGTTTTAATATGTACTCACTTAAACAAACTGACAGGTACCAGTTGTCTTGAATAACATGTCTTCTTTGGTCTAGCATACATACTGCCAAATATCCCACAATCCTTTCTGATACCGGCACTATCAGGAAGAAGTTTCATTTCATTATGCCTTCGCCAATATACAAAGAGAAATTCCATGTGTAACTTTGCAACTTAGGATCACTAGTTTCAGCCCAAATCACGACTGCTTATCTTTTATATACTGTCAAATATGTAAAACCAACCCTTGGCTAACATCAGGAACTCATTTACGGTTAAATCTTTTGTTGACTCTACGATAATCTGACAAACAACTCGTCGCTTAGATGTACCCTGTGCAAAGCGTGTAACTGGCCTGTGTTTCACTGCAAAATGCAGATTTGAGAAACGTAAAAAATTTTAAATACTCTGAAAACGATTATGACTCATACTTATTAATTTGAAAACATGTAGTCCAAGACAAAAAAAATTTTGTTTGACCAGTAATCAGCGATTTCTGGTAGCTGTACTAGTTCCATTAGAACAAATAATGAAAAAAAATGCGTACATCTGGTTGCTGTTTACGGATTGCAAAGTTTTACCATTTACTTTTATAGTTTTGTAACCTAGGTTTTCAAAATACATATCAGCACGGGCATTTGTCCAATTACACAAATCATTTATGGAGTTTCCAAAAAAAAGTTCGAAACATTTTCATAGACTCTGTATAACAGCCAATTTGCCAATTCAACAGCAGGATGGACACAATAATCAGTTGAAAAATCTTTTACTGGCTGAAAACTTTTGTTAGACAACGTGTCACAAATATACTGTCACATACTGATTGTACGAGATTCTGGTTCATCATCTGAAATTTCTTCAAATTCAGTCACTGCTATCTGTTTCGCTCCCAGGCACATAACTTTCATCACTAGCAACATAATGATTTTCATCGTCCTCTTCCATTAGGGAAAATATTCCAATAAAAAAATAATATTATTTATAAGACAGTACGAGTAATAATAATTTTATAAGCACAGGAATTAAGACATACTACAAAACAATATGTACTAGAACATACCATAACATCTGATCACTACCCACTAAACAGAACGTGAAATGCAACTTTTACATTGATATTAGTCTCCTACCTATCTGTTCATTCTATTGTAATTAGTGGTAGAAAGCAGCTATGCCCATAACCAGAACAGCAAAGAAAGGGAGAACTATAATATCGTGCAAAATAAAAAAATGTATGTATTCTTAGAGTGACGACGTACACAGGGTATGTCTTGGTCGTTAGCCTCCGATGACCAACAATGTATGCTCAGTGTAATAAAAAAATAATAATATTTATAAGAAGTATGAGTAATAATTGTATAAGCACAGGAATTAAGATGCACTACAAAACAATATGTCCTAGAGAATGTCATAACATTTGACCACTACCCACTAAACAGAACATGAAATGCAACCTTTGCGTTGACATTAGTCTTCTACATATCTCTTCATTCTAGCGTATTTAGTGATAGAAATCAGATATGTCCATAACCAAAATGACAAAGAAGGGGAAAACTATAATACCGCACATAATAAAAAAATGTACATATTCGTAGAGTGATGATATATACAGGGTATGTCCTGGTCGAAAGCTTCCAATAACCAACAACGTATGCACAATGTACGTCGCGAGGTTAAAGAAATTGATAGTTTTTTTCCAAAGTTTTAGCAATCGGTGTATATATTTTTCTATCCTTAAAAACAAGATTCTATGGTACATGATTCCTTTCTACATACATACAAAAAATACCCAAAAATTAAATTAAAATATGATTTTACATGGGGAATCAATTTAGAATGCTATATTTTATCATATTTAAATAGCTTAACTTTTGTCCCCACATAACTGACAATAAACATGGTTGAATCTAAAAAGATGTGTAGATAGTACAGTGTTGATTATTTGAAACAGGGATTCATTTCATCATTGTCCGACAAACGATTGCCTATATACTTTTTATGCAACAAAGCTTTGAGGAACGGATGTTATGGATACTCCACGCTAGAGGATCATCTGAGAAAGTGTCACCCTGATAAAATAGGCAAGATTTGAGATACTTTCAAATACTTAAAGACAAGTTTCACAAAAGATCCATCTCGCAACTTACAGCAAAATCTAAAATCTAATTTCGCCAGTCACTGAAAAGGTATTAAGAACTGCTCGACACAAACCTGCATATGATATTTAAAAAAATCTTTTGAGTAACAACACAGCTCAAACACATATTGATGAAATGAGTCATGATAATAAAGGCTTCTTGTATAATTATTTGCAAATGACCCATTTCTCTATACAAATGGATGAGGCAACTTTATCTGGTAATGTAGCATTATTATTGGTATATGTTCGTTTTGCTATGGACCAAGAAAATCACAAAGAACTACTCTTTGCGAGAATGTTGACACCAGACACCAAAGGCGAATCAATATGTAATGTTTTGAGGGATTATTTCATGGAAAAAGCAGTTCCTTTATCAAATATAATATCAGCAGCAGCAGATAGAGCACCGGCAATGTTTATGTGATATCATGGATGTATAAGCTGTTTAAAACAAAATGTACCTGAGGGGTTTGCAATTCACTGTATCATCCATCACTAACATTTAGTTGCTAAAAATCTGAATGGCAGATTGCATCAATCTCTTCAAATCGTTATTAATGCAGTAAACAAAATTCGAAGTACAGCGTTTTATACTACGTTAATTGTGCAACTATATGAAGAGAATTGTGAAAACTTTCATCCATTGATCCTTCATACTAAAGTATGCTGGTTGCCAAATGTTTGACAAGATTGTTTCACTGTTTGAGGCACTTTAAAGGTTTTTGAACGATAAAGATCAAATTTTAAAAGAAAATTTAATTAAGTGGAAACCAGACATTGCTTATTTAATAGATTTGTTTGCCAAATTTAATGAAATGAACTTGCAGTTACACAGTCATAAAATAAAGTCCACCATTTGAATTTTTCCTGTCAGAATTAAACTGATAAAGTAAAATACTGGATGGCACAAATGATGTAGTTTTAATCTATATTCAACATTTAAATATGTTTCACTGCACTTTGAAACTATGTCCTTGATGATGTTTTGACTATGGAAATACCACAGTGGCTTATCAATTCATACGGAGACATTTAAGAAACAGATGGCATATTACAAGAACAACTGATCGGAATAAGCACTACTAAAGTACTTAAGGTACACTTCAGAAGAGAATATCAGCAATTTTGGTTTCAGAGAGACATACGTATTACGTATCCTGCACTATGGACTATCGTGAGAAAGTTTTTGATAGCTTTTCTATCTTTATACCTCGTGGAAAGGGTTTCAGCTCGATTGTCATTCTTCTTACAAAAAAATACATTAGAAATTACCAAACAAAGAGACTTAAGATTAAACTTAACTATATTATAATTTTACTAGACTTACATTTTGCATTATTTTTATTAATAAATTAACATGTGCTTTTTTTACTTTTTCATTCTGCAGTTAAACCTATTAAAGTGAAAAGCACTGTGTGAACTGCCAAAAACACATTTGAAGTTGATGAATTTATACTAATTCAATATTAGAAAGGCGAAGGCTCTACCCAAAAACGAAAAAAATGGCATGTGGTCAGCGAAACAAAAAAATTGCAGATCTCTGACTAAAGTGCATGTTTTGTTCAGCTTAATGAATACCTACTATTAACAGTCATCAATATTCCCCATATGTCATTTTTATTTATGCTTTTTTAGAAACATTTAGTGATATAATCAGATTATTAATTATTTTTTTCTGCGACGGGAAAAAAATGTGACATTTAATATTTCTTGACAGGTAACAAAATGTCACTTTATATAAAATTACTTTTTTCCCCGGGAAAAAAATGAGTACTTTTTCCTGGTAAGTGCAAATAAGTAAGAACACGAAGATATTTAATTTTAGAATATTTTATTATGTATAAGTTACGTTTCCTTAATGTTAAAAGTACAGTTATTAAATGTACATTGCCTGAAAGACATGTTTTTGAACAATTAGGAATGTCTGCTACAGTGGAATTTTCTTGATTTGAAATAATATTTTGTGCCACTGACACAACTGCCGTTGATGTACTTGTTCGCAAATTGGATTCTGTTTCAGCTGATGCACTGCCACACAAACTAAACAGTTTCTTAGCTATTTCTGTCTTGTGCACTATCGATTCATCAACATACCCTTCAGCGACCATTGATGACTTCCAACCACCATGTTTCTTTAGTGTCATCAAGTCTCCTCCAGATTCAACTAAAAGTGTAGGAGACGATCTTCAAAATGCATGACCTGTATATGACTTAGCATTTTTAAGTCGAAGAAAATTGGCTACTATTTCAGGTACCTTATAAAACTGATTTCTACCCACAACTTGATTGACGCATTTCCCATTGCGATATGCATAAAACAGGTGGCGATCCTTTGCTGCTGCTGGACGAAGTGCCATGTACATTCTGTAAAATTTAATATATTCTTCAGTAACTATAAATCTCCTATTTACATCATTCTTTGTTTGCTTAAGTTTCACAATTAATGACGTTCCCACGTCTTCAATATCATCTAATGTTACCTGGCTAATTTCACATATTCGACAGGCTCCTGCAATCCCAAATACAACAACAACCTTGACCAATAAATAAACTTCATCAGGAGCATTATTTAAAAATCACTAATATGTGCTACGTAAATATTGCAGATTTTTGGGCATGTAACCTTTCCCATTTTGTTTCAGAAACGTAATTAGTTTGCAATATTTTGAAATGTCTACGTTATTATTGACTTGTAACATACTTTTTATCATTGAATAATTCGACCACACTGTTGATGGCTTTTGTTGTTGCGCTAGTTCAAAAATAAACCAATAACACCGTCTCCGAGTAAGAACTACATGTCTTTTTCGCCTTCCATTCCATGAATCTTGAATACGCAGTTTCGTAAATTTTTCGTGATTTAGCTGGCAATAATTTTATTGATGCTACTTTCGCTGCCTCTACCAATTCCGTGGAGTAAGAGAAACTTCTGAATCAGTACTGTCCATTTTGAATTTTGAATATTCAAAACAATCGATATAAACAACTTAAGTTCGCAATTTTGTAACCACTGCAAAATTAAATTGACAGATATTTGATTACTTTAAAGGTTTCCTTAGCAACGCAGATCTAACTGTCCCTATAAGTACATCAGCCTACCTGTTTGAAACTTCAAATTTGACATAGATTGATTTTTGACTTTAATATAATTGGTAATATTTTTAAATATTAAATCATTGTTTTGCCAGTCACAGAAAAAATAGTGTATTATACGCGGGTAAATGTAGATTTTAGCTCTCGGTGTTTTGTCTCCCTCGCTGCCGGGAGACAAACACACACCTCGAGCTAAAATCTAGTACTTTTTTCCCTTGTATAATAAATAACTATTAATTGCTTGATCCATTTTGTTTGCATACCCATGTAAGCCTGTAAAACCCAGGAGAGTAACAAATGTAATAAAGAGTTTTCATTAAAAATAGTGTTTTTAAAGTTACTAAACTAAAAATGAATTCAATTACATTAACAGTATTATTATTACAATTACAACTACACTTAATAAATCAATACAATGTGTAGCTGCACCTTGGTGCTAATGTACCTGTATGTGCAGGATATGAATAAAATTATATGCTTAATTATAAAATTAACAATGCCAAAAGTTTTAAATATGCATGTTCACCATTTGCAATTGCATATTTGTAAAACTATTGTACGGCACTGATATAAAATCATTTAATAAAAGTGTCATTTGATGTCTCTCACTAATAAATTAAACTACACTTAAAATCGTTTCATTAATTCAATATAATTGTGTGTAACAAATAAACTGACCTTTTTTTGTACAGCGCTGTGCCACCGACTGTTTTTTCTTTAGGTAGCATATTATAAAATTTGAGACTAAATAACTTATGATTAGTATAAACAACGAGTTGTTTGTTGTAAATTATCTGCAACTAATGTTGACTGTGCAAAAAGATATATTGGAAAAAATATTAAATCAGTAAATGTTCAAGTGCTGGAGAAACTTGGCAGCCACCGGCTGCTTACCCCCCTTCGCAACCACTGAATGTTGGAGAAATAGGGTATATAATTGTAAAACAATAGAAGGGGACCGAACTGCATCTAACAAGAAAGTACGGCGCCTATGATGAAAGACAACAAACATAGAACAAAAAGTTGTTGAAAGCGTGTGTATGGAGCACAGCACAGACAGTATGCCTACGAAATACGAGCAGTCTGAAAAGCAGACAGAAGAACAGTAGCAGCCTTTGAAATGCCGTGCTTCAGATGTATGAGGATGGACAGACAAAGGTAATAACAAATAGGTTATAGAAACAGTAAGGAATAAAGGTTATCTGGGGAAAAAGATAAGAGAAATAGAAGGGCAGAATACGTTCTAAGGCATTTTTGGGGAATAGTATGGGATATATTACAAGCGGAGATAGGAAAAAAGAGGTAGATGTAGACCTAGATCAGATAGTTATAGATGCAGACTGTGTAAATTTCAGGGAAATCTGTAGGTTAGTTCAGAATAGGAAACAATGATAGTACGCGTCTAACCAGTTCCAGGACTGAAGACCTAATGATGATGATGAGGTAAAACAAGGTGTTATTCTTTTTACCACATCAATATTTTTATATTTGAATTTTTTGCAAAAGAATGTACATGTAGCGACTGTATATGGTGAATGTATGTCCAGAATATCTGTATTGTAGTTATCTTGCGGGATACGAGTTTACTTTTCACGTATATAATTTTTAATATGTAACTTAGTATGTATATTAATAGGTGCACTGCAGTTCTACTGGAACTTCCCTAGGCACATAATCCGCATCTTAATAATGACTTAACTACAGCTTTGTAGACAATAAGAAGCATTCTGGTGTTAAGCAGTTCGCATAGTGCACAGAATTTTCCTATTAGTCTTCGAACATTGCTTGTTAACTTTCGGATGTGGTGTTTCCATTTTAGATACTTGTCTAATGTAATTCCTAAATATAAGTAACGCCCACTTCTTTTATTTCACTATTTAATTTATTTATTAAAAATAGGACTCATTTATATAGATAGATGAATAGCACATAACTTATATAATGAGCAAACAGCAGTAATAGAATTCAAGCAGGAACGTAGAGAAGTGGACATTAGGAAAAGGATGGGACAGAGATGTGCGCTATCTCCATTAATATTTAACTTGTATATCAAAGAGGCAATGAATACTGTCAAATGCAGAAAGCCATTTGGAATTACTATGCAAGGACCAACAATTGATATGTTCAGATTTGCAGACGATATAGCGGTACTAGCATCTAGCAAGAAACAGTTTGAAACTTTTTGAAAGTAAAATACTTTTAATTCCTATACAGTTACAATTTTTTTAATTCATGAATCTCCTATATAAATAGGTATATTAAGTATAATTAAAATTATCGAAAGAAAGTTGTTTGCAATTCAAGTCATATCAAGATTGTTTTCAAATATCTTTTATTTGAAGATTCTACGTTACAAAAATAAGTTTAGTTCCATAAAACTATTGTTCAAAGGTTAATTATCAAGCTATAACATTCAAATTCCTGACTGAATCTCAATATGCAGGTGGTGTGCTGTCCGGAACCGTTTTCGTAACTACCTGATCAAAGAGAAAATAGCAATTATAACGAGTCACCTTCAAATTTTCAAGCAGTCAAGATGTGAAAGATCTCACTCTCAAAGACCAATTTAAGGCTCGCGATGAAAAGCAAACCCTAGTCTTTGTGTAATGCGTTTAGTGAACAGGCAAAAAAATACAGTGCGTAACTATTCCACTATTAAACGGTTCTACCATTAAACTATTACACCATTAAATTATTATATTGTTAAAGATCAAACAAATCAAATATTGAATTTCAATTTGGAAAACTACTTTAACCATGGATTTCAATTAAAGCTATTTTCACCTATTTATTAACATAAATAATCAAAACGACCAAGGTTGTTGAAAATGCTTCGAATAAACAGCTGTAATCAGGGCGCCTGATAAGGATAGCAATGTCTTCAACTGAATTTGAACCAAAGACGAGTTGTTAGGTATTCGTGGATTGGTTTGTAGTAATCCTGGTAATCAAGTCACTTTCTTTCTTGTGAACTTATTATTTGGTAATTACATCTAAGGACGGTTAATAAAAAATTGATACCCTCAGTAATAAAAATTTGTCAACTTAGTAAGATGCAAAGTTTAAGTTCATTATTTTTCAAAGTCAGATTTAGAAATTTTTTGTTAAATCACTGTGTTATTAATGTCCTTTAAATTAACTAATGAAGTATTGTATTGTATTAAATACTTTTGTTAGTACAGAGATACATATAACATAGAGATTCAGCACCTAAGCAAAGTTTGTGAGGATGAATATATAAATAGTTAAACAGAAAACTGTGAGTAATAAACTAAGTTATAAATACAATGGATTTATAAACAATTGTAAAAAAATAAAAAGTATTCGTCTAGAAAATGACCAAAAAAATGGTCAAGTTCAACCTAAAATTGGGTCTTGAAAAGCATTTAGAAAATATAAGATTATATTTTTCCATATTATCAAGTAAATATTTAGTAACTCGTTTTTCGTATAATCAAATGCTGTTTATAGCTCTATAGCAAGCGGGTAAAGTATCAAAAAGCCCTGGACCTAAATAAAAAATATAATGTTGAGTTAATGTCATAAGCAGTCGAGTAGTTCTGATTTGTTTTCTACCTATTAATCTAGTGTAATTAGAATGCTGGATACATTTTTTAAGGTGGGGATTTTTGTACAGAAACAGTAAAATACATTTAAAGGAAAGTATTCTAAGCGGTAGTAAATTAGCCTCCGAAAATAGGACGTCTGACGGAAGACATATGTCCTTTTTAAGCATGACTTTGATAATAAACTTCTACGTTATTAGTAAATGCAACAAAGTAGTTGAAAAAAACACTGCTCCAAATCACAATACCGTATCTAATGATGGACTTCACAAATGCATAGTAAATCATCTTGAGGTTGGATAGAGATAAAATGTTTCTTAATTGGTAGAATTTATAAATACAGTATCTGATTATGGATGTAATGTATGCAATATGTGCATGCCATGTTAAATGTTGGTCTAACATTACACCAAAATATTTAATTTTGCTAACTCTCTTAATAACAGGACATGAACATGCAGATCTTGTACAGTCTGTTTTACGAATGGCTAGTTCGGTCCAAGCACATGGTATAACAGCCAAGCCAGGGCAAAATGTAATATGTTTACTTTTATGTAAATTTAAAGTTAGCAAGTTATTGACTAACCATGCATTAACAAGCTCTATGTCAACAGCAGATTTCTTGTCAACTTCAAGCCAATTACTGTCTTAAAAAAGAATAACTGCACTGTCTGCAAATAACAATAATTTTCCAATGGTATCAAGTAAAGCAAGATCATTAGTATACACAAGAAATAAAAGCGGACCTAACACAGTTCCTTGCAGAACGCCAAAATCTACAGTCAAAGAATCGCTAAGTATACCATTAACAAAAACACGTTAACATCTATCTTGAAGGTACGCAGTTCCCCTTATACCTAGGTTATGTAGTTTCTGTAATAATTTGCTGTGAGAAACTGTATCAAATGATCTACACAAAATAGGAATACCGCTACTTGCTTGGTGCTATTTTCCACGCTCTGTAGATGAATTTTTTCTGAAGCCGAATTGTTGCTCAGTCAAAATATTAAATTTTTCCAAGAAAGATGAAAGGCGTATTTTAATGTATTTTTCGAAAATTTTATCAAAACGGAAGTTAAAGAAATCGGACAATAGTTGTTGATAATAGTTTTATCACCATTTTTGTATAGTTTGATTACAAACGAATTTTTGAAGACTGTAGGAAAACACCAGAGCTAAAACACATATTAAATATTATATTTACAGGCGCAAGAATTTGATCCTTTGTTTGTTTAACTAAATTGGAATTTAAAATACAAGACATTGTAAATGACTAATGTTTTAGTTGATTAATAATAGACTCAATTTAAATATTTGAGGATTTTAAAAATATAGAATTTCGATTAACTTTATTGTTATATTTTAAATTTTTATTAGAATTAGCAAAAATATTCTTTGGTTGCTCGACATTTCTTGCTCTGGCAACACGAGTTGTACAAGCAGTCAATGCTTCCTAGTTCCACTTTTTTATTTTAATTATTAATATGGTTCCGCCTCACGCAGAATTTTCAAAGTCACCCGCCTTCCGATAATAATACTATTATACAAACTGAATATAATACTTTTGGGTAGAACATTGGAAGCATGGCCTCTCAGTGATCTTTATTTTAAATGAAATCATCCAATATAATACCTTCAGGTGCAGCATTAGAGACATACAACATATGGGACAAATTTGAACTATACTGCAACGTGTGCACTTTTAATGTTGGAAACTCTAAAGAATGTATCATGAGTGAGTAATATAAAAATCTTAAGCAAGTCCCAAATTTTTAAAAATATTGGTACATGTTCAAGGAAAGGTATGTCAGCTAGATGAAGATATTTAATACCAAGCTAAAGCAATGAGAAACTTAAAAAATTTTAAAGCGAGTTGAATATGAGCACCTGGAAGACTGCCTTTTGAAATAATTACAAGTAGTCCATTTTGAAAAGTTGCCAGCAGTCGAAATGATTATTACCTTTGTACTAATATGATAATCATAAGTAAGTTTGTATGTAAATCGTTACAATACATGTGCATAACCAATATTAAAGAATAGTTGAAAAGAATAACATTTCAAAAATCACCTTTTACTTTAGCTGTTTTTGAGAAGGATGACTTTTTTACCCAAGAGGTTATTTCTTCATATATCTTCTAAAAATGTA
The DNA here is from genome assembly GCA_036346225.1 of Platerodrilus igneus. Lineage (NCBI taxonomy): Eukaryota > Metazoa > Arthropoda > Insecta > Coleoptera > Lycidae > Platerodrilus > Platerodrilus igneus. The sequence continues at coordinate 5,314,835 of JARFIW010000671.1, forward strand.
GAAGGTGGTAGCAAAGAGTGTAATGCAATATTGATGCTGTGGTTGCAATATTTAGGAACAAATTTATGCAATAAACATCCTCTTTAAAACATTAATTAACTTTAAGAAAAAAATTAATTTATGGCAACTCATCAACAAAAAAGCCAACACTTTTGATACTTGCCCTAAAAATAACCTATTTTCAAGAATGTCACTTTTTAGCAAAGATAGTATTTTTCAGAACAAAAAGCTGTTCTTAAAATGACTATTTTTCTGTGATGGGAACAAAATTTGACATTTAATGTTTCTTGACAGGTAACAAAATGTCGCTTTTTATGAATTTACATTTTTTCCCAGGAAAAAAATGAGTACTTTTTCCCGGGTATGTGCAAATAAATAAGAACACGAAGATATTTAATTTAAAGCAGGGTCCACACTTGTAATATTCGGGTGTAACATGACATCATATCATAACTTCGTCGCGTTCAAAACAACCAATATAAACAACTTAAGTAAGCAATTTTTGAAACCACTCGCAGAATTAAATTGACAGAGATATTTGATTACTTTAAAGGTTTCCTTAGCAACGCAAATCTAACTGTCCCTATAGTACAACAGCCTACTTGTTTGAAACTTCAAATTTGACATTGATTGATTTTTTGATTTTAATATATTGTAATATTTTCTTCAATATTAAATCATCGTTTTACCTGTCACAGAAAAAAATAGTGTATTATACACGGGTAAAAATGTAAGATTTTAACTCTCTGTGTTTTTTTTGTCTCCCTCCGCTTCGCATTGGGAGACAAACACACCTCAAGCTAAAATCTAGTACTTTTTCCTTGTATAATAAATAACTCTTTTTTCAGACACTTGGAAACAATATAAAAGTTTTAAATAGATAAATTACTTAGAATAGAAATATTTTATAGGACATATGTATTCAATTAATAATTTAATAAAAATTGTAATTTCTTATAATATTGTGTGTATTAATTTAATGAAAGCTAAAATATGAAATAACCACTACTAGCCACAAATATGAAATAAAATACATACATGCAATTGTTATTTTGATTTCTTCACTAATGATTGATCCAACTTTATTTGAAGCAATGCATCGATAGCTGCCTTCATCATCATATCTAGCAGAAATAATCCTGTAAAATGATTCCGATGATAATTCGGTTATTGCCTTGTTCTCCTTTAACCATTTGTACTGTGGTTGAGGATAACCTGAAAATATATAATTAGAGCTAATTTGAATAATACTTAAATAACTAAAACACAAGCACAATACAATGTAGTATAATATAAATAGTATCATACAAAATTATTTATATAAAACACTCCTTATCAAGTGATGAATAAAGTTTGTGGCACGATTCAAATAAACAATAATTAAAATCCTTCACCATAAAAAACGTTTAAAAACTAAATATGTATGCTGACAATTACGGCGTCATCAAGAGTAGAAAAAATTCAATAAATATGTAAAAAGAAAAGAGTAAAAAGATGTTGTTCTGGAACACTTCTGAGAATATTCTCCTCGCCACGTAGACTGAATGGAATCTTTCCAACATACAATTTACCAATGTTGCTTTGAATACTTTTGAAGATATTCGCCTCACCTTATGGACTCAGTAAATAAGCAAAATTGGTAAATTGTATGTTCGAAAGGTTCACTTCAGTCTAGGTGGTGAGGAAAATAAATCAGAAGTGTTCAAGAACAACAATTTTTACTTTTTTTTACTTATTTATTGAACTTTCTACTGATGATGACCATATACTGGTCGAAACGCGTATTTAGTTTTTAAATATTTTTTGTGGTGAACGGTTTTAATTATTGTTTATCTAACTCTTTATCACATAAGCACAAGATTAGAAAATGTGCGACAAAATTATAATGTACCTGAGATTTGTAAATCAAATATTTTTATTATTTGATCTATTTCTGATTGATACTCAACTATATTACTGTTTAAAATAATTAAATTGCACAGAATTTTGTAAATTTTAGTTACATTTATGTAACACATATAAGTTGGAATTAAAAGCAGGGTATTCCAAAACTAGTCGCATGACCACTGTAAAATAAAAGACACTGTATTTTAAATGTAGCTAAACAAATTTATTTTATCAAATGATAATATCTTGAAACAGTATTCTAGGTTTAATAAAAATGAACTATGCAGTGAGCGAGGCTAATGTTTAAGTGGAACATGCTACTTTTCAGTTAGAATATGTACAATAAAGTCCAAAAATACTGTTTTGTACAAATCATTTTGTACGTTTGCAATTATATGTTTGTAATATAGCTTTAATTATAGCATAAGATGTAGCTTGTAGATCAATTCCCCTATATCGTGTAGATAGTATAATCTGTGGTTTTACCACGATTAACCTTCAAGTACTTTGTGTTGTGTGTGCCACACTGTTGTACAGTAAACTTGTAAGAGGGCAAGTGTTCGTAGCTATAGTGCTATAAGCATTCGAGTTCCGCAAATGGTCGATCACTTATCGTTCTGCCACCGTTGCCGCCACTAAAAGTCACAGTTTATTACTGGTAAGTATTTGAAAGTGCTGCCTTTTTAAACTTTGCTCATATTTACACGTCCACTTTCTCCACCATATGTGATTAACGAAGTTAACACATGCAAAACACATTTTTTAAAAGATCTCTCACCAGGACATAAGTTTAAGAATAAACAGCATTACTTTTTGTGATCTGTAACTCGATCTATTAAATTATATATTAGGGCATCATTAGTTTATACAAAAAAAAAACTTTGAGATATAGGCATGAGTGCAATAACGCATAAAGAATATTAAAGGCTTATGCTATCGAGCAATACGTATGTATACTTGGCACAAACTGTGTATATTAGCAGCATATAAAAAGAGAACCGTGAATACATTTAATGATGCTTAATAGATTTGACAAAATCAAACAATTATTAAAGTATGAAGTAAATCAATAAAAGCAACTGTCTAAATAATTTACCATTAAATAAATAATAAACAAGTAGCAAAACTACGCTGATCAAGTTAAAAACAGGTCTAGAACCGAATGTGGTTTTTACTCTAAATTATAAAACAATCACTTAAATAGGAGGAATTGTATATAGATCAAAATTGTTACCACAATGAAATAAAATTCATACTGCCAATACATAAATAAGGAAATAAACATCAATGTATGAGATATAGGCAAATATGCTATAAAATAGGAACGTCCATAAATGTAGTTGATTCTTGTATTAAAAGAGTACTATAGTGATACGAACCCTAAGTAAATCAATCAGAAGTATAAATAGTAATATAAATAATATAAACGATAGCACCCTTCGCCAGATGTACGATCAGTTGCCTGCTGATCGCAACCTCTCTGTGCCTTTAAAATAATTTAAAATTAACACAATTAAATTTCAATATTCATATAATTCTATAATTATTGAAATATGAAATAAAAATAACTAAAAAATAAAATAAGTTCAATGAAACACTACAAATTCTTGAAATAATACAATCATACGGTTTTCAACACCAACAATTCACCTTATGTCAACAACTATTGTTTAGAAAAAGATTTTATAATGGAGTCGTTTATCTAGAATAACCAGATTTGTCATCAAAAACTTATTTGTTAATACTGCTTATTGAAGCATTTTTAATTTAATTGTTTCAATAAAGAATGATGCATTTAAGTAGAAAAAAAAATACACTTTTCATATAGAATTGACCAGACTAAGAAAAAAATATACATGCAGAAAACGTTGTGGTGTACTATTTTTCTTGTACAAAATTTCAGAGGTCACTTAAAAATTGAAAATAATATCTAAATTACTTTCAAACATCAGTTTTACAATACCATCATGCCAAACAACTGACTGAACTTAACACAAACAGGAAGCAACAAATTCAAACTTCAAGAATGTATAAATTATTTGTGTTCATTACTTACAGTTTGTATTTGTCATGTACGTACAGCTTACTTGTATTCAATTTTTGTTAAAGGTCCGGTGCACCTTAACTGGGGTTGGGTACACTGATAGATTTGTGGAAAATTCGATCTAGTTTTGTACACACAGCAACCGGAAGAATATTATCATTATCAATTGTCTGTCTTCTTGAATTAATTAGTATAGTTACAACTTTCGTTATACTAATAAATAGTAATATGCTGTTTTTAACAGCAAATTGACAATAGTTCTCCAATTCAAAAAATGGTCAAACATGTTACAAGATAAAATGCAGTATCTATATCCAGCAAAGCAATGAAGAAATAACAGGCTATACCACATTTAATATATGAATTTACGTTATGGCATGATAAAGTGCAATATGCTGTTTATTTTCCAATTCTGGTCCACAAACACATGAGGTTCCCAAAATTATTCAAGTATTCTAAAACAATGCACTAATGCATAAAGCAAATGATTAGAATTGTTCATTTATAAAACATTTACTTTGCAACATTAATAAACTTATATCAGTAAAGTAAGGTCAGAATTAATAACAATATTTCAAGAATCTTATTTAGTAGCACTAATACTGACTAGGATGTCAACAGGAATATAGAAAATAATGTGCCTATTGCCTCTGATGTTATAAAGTTGAAATACCCAATGCAGCAAAAACTGAAAACTATACCACTTTCAAATGACACAATGTCAAGATGTATCAATAAAATGGCGACTCCGTGGCGTAGTGATATGTGTGTGACTACTACGCCCAAGGTCCCGGGTTCGAATCCCGACACGGTCCGCTTGAAAAATGTTAGGCGAGCATTTTTCACAAAAATACACCCTCGTTCGGATGAGAGGTAAAATGGAGGTCCCGTGTGTGAGTGTTGTCACGCACGTTAAAGATCCCTACCTTGCTTGGAACAGCAAGGGTTCGGCAAAATTCCAAATTTTCCAGGTAAAAAAAAACTCGCTTCCTGGCCAATGTAGTACCTTCAGGTGGAGCATTGGAAAATCACATATAATGTATCAATAAAATAAAATTTCCAGACAGAGGCAGTTCATTTTAAGTAATTTGCAATTTTTAATCAGTTTATAAAAGAAAGTTTGACAATATGTTAGTAGAACATAACAATATAATTTGTTAAAAACATCTAAAACAAGTTCCAATTTATACGTCATATTTAGACAAAATATTGGTAAATTAAAATCACCCAAAAGCAAAAATACTAGTAATTATACACTAATTATCTGAAAGCTCTTGTAGAAGATTTAAATAAAGGATTGAAAAACTAATCTGGAAAACGACGATAAATTATTAGAAACTGCACGTGTGGGTATATCGATGCTGATATGTTACTTTTGAGGAGCAATCATCATTAGGTCTTCAGTCCTAGAATTGGTTGGATGCATACCTCCATTGTTTCCTATTCTGAGCTAACCTACACATTTCCTTGAAATTCTCACAGCAGCTTACATCTTTCACTATTTGTGTGCAATAGTCTAATCTAGGCCTACCTCTACCTCTCTTATTCCCTTCTCTACTACCCCCTAATGCCTTAGTATGTGTCCTATCGTCCTATCTCTCCTACTTCTTACCGTTTTCCATATATTTCTTCTTCCCTTACCATTTCTAGTACCTCTTTGTTCTTAACTTTGGCCGTCCATGATATCTTCAGCATACGTCTGTAGCATCACATTTCAAAAGGGTCTATATTTTTCCGCTTCTACAACGATCCACGTTTTACAGCTGTACAGTGTTGTGTTCCACACATATGCCTTCAACAATTTTTTTCTTGTTTCGATGTTTGTTGTCTTCAAACATAACGGCTGCTTTTTCTTGTTAAATACACCATGGTCTTGTTTTAATCTTTCTTTGTACCTTTTCACTTTTCCGCTTCTATTGTATTCTAAGAACTACCCTACTTCACCGATATTGAGTGATGCACGAAGGGGGTTAAGCAACATAACGGCTATCAAGATGCCCCACCACTTAGACACTTACCGAATTAATAGTTTTCCAATTACTCATTCCACACAATAATATTGCAAAACCAACACCTTTAGTTATTTATTATAACGATCAGGTTTAAATACAATTGCTTTTTTTCATCTATAAGTTTTCCATTCCGGGTCTGATTGGATACATACCTTCATAGCTTTCTATTCTGGGCTAACCTACACATTTCCTCGAAATTCCCACAGCTTACATCTTTCACTATTTGTGTGCAATAGTCTAATCTAGGTCCACCTCTACCTCTCTTTTTTCCTTACTCAGCTTTTAATATATTACGCACTATTCCTTCATGCTTTAACAAGTGTCCTATAATCCTATCTCTCTAATTTTTTACTATTTTCTACATATTTCTTTCTTCCCCGACCATTTCAGAAACCTCTTTGTTCTTTACATGCTTTTTCATGATATCTTCATCATATGTCTGTAGCACCACATTTTAAAGACTTCTTTGCACCTTTTTCCTGTCCGCTTCTTCTGCTGTCCACGTTTCACAGCTGTACAGTACTGTGCACCACACATGTTTTCAGCAATTTTTCCCTGTTCCTATGTTTGTTGTCTTTGAACATAGTAGTTGCTTTTTCTTGTTAAATGCAGCACTAACTTGTGCTAATCGTTGTGTTATATCTTTTCCATCCTTCCCGTCTTGTGTTATTAGACTTCCTAGATAGCAGAAATCTTTAACCTCTTGTAAGTTCTCATTTCCTATTTGTAATCTGGTTTTTGACTTATTTACCCATGCTTTACATCTAATACTTTAGTTATATTTTTGTTAATTTTCATACCGTATCCCTCTGTTAGTACTGTTTCCATTTCATTGCTAGATGCTAATACCGCTATATCATCTGCAAATCTAAGCATATCAATCATTTGTCCCTGCATAATAATTCCAAACGTCTTTCTGCATTTAACAGTATTCAATGCCTCTTCAATATACAAGTTAAAAATTAACGGGGATAAGGCACATCCCTGTCTCACCCTTTGCCTAATATTTACTTCTCTATGTTCCAGTTCTAATTCAATTACCCCTGTTTGTTCTCTGTATAAGCTATGTACTATTCGTCTATTCCAAACTTTTTAAGTATTACGAATATTTTCTTCCACTTTACATTGTCAAATGCTTTTTCCAGATCTACAAACCCTATATACACGCTTTCACCTTTTTCTATTGTTTTCTCCATTAACACCCTTAAAAAGCTATAATGGCCTCCCGTGTTCCCATGTTTCGCCTAAATCCAAATTGATCTTATCCTGGCATTTCTTCTTTTTTGGTATAGTTACTATAATGTTACGTTTCAAGTCTTTGGGTATTTCGCCCGTCTCATACATATAACTTACAAGTTGGAAGAGACGTTCTGTTACTGATCATCCAGAAGTTTTTAGAGTTTCGGCATGCAACATATCTATACTTGGTGGCTTATTATTTTTTAGACTCTTTAATGCTAATTCAAACTCACCTCTAAGTATAGGATATCCCAAGTCATCTATTTCAATGTCTGATTCTTGTTCTACTGCTTCTAGTTCCTGTCCTGCATATAAATTTCCTATATATTCTTGCCATCTAACCACTTTTTCTACATTTTCTATAATGATGTTTCCTCCTGCACCAATTATATTTTTGCTATATGGCTTTATATCCCTAAAATTCATTCTAATTAGTTTGTATACATCGTCCGTCTTTCCTATTTCAATCTTAGTTTGTCCCTTTTTACACTTTCCATCAGTCCATTGTTCTTTAGCTTTCTTGCATTTGCAAATAATTTCCCTTTTTATGGCTTTGTATTTCTATCCTTCATCTGGTATGTTTTTGTTTTGTCGCCTTTCTTCTCTTAAATTCAGAATATCCTTTGTTACCCAAGGCTTCTTTTTTCTTTTTATTCATACCCTAAAATATCTTTGGTCGCCATATCTACGCTGGATTTAATTTTATTCCATTCTGTTTCTACTTCCTTAGTATCGGAGATTTTTCCCAATGTCTTTCAAAACTTAGTTTGACTGTTTTCTCAAATCTTTTGTGGAAATCTTCATCTTTTAGTTTCTCAAAGTCAAAGTGTCTTCCTACGTTCCTTTTTTTTAAATTTCTAAATTTAAGCACGGCTTTCAAACTACCAAGTTGCGGTCAGTGTCTATATCTGCTTCCAGTTAGCTTCTACAGTCTTTTATTTTATTCCTAAACCGCTGTCTAACAAGAATGTAATCTATTTGATATCTCTCTATGTCTCCTGGCATCTTCCACATGTATTGTCTTCTAGCATGATGTTGAAATATTATGTTTGTAATGGTTAAATTGTTGTTGTCGCAAAATTGTACCAGTCTATTTCCTCTGTCATTTCTCGTGCCTATACAAATAAACCCAATACCGCTCCTTCCCTGCCCTCGCCTACCACTGCATTAAAATTTCCCATAACTATTAAATTTTCATGTCCTTTTACGAATCTTAATATGTCTTCAATAGCTTTGTAGATTGTATCTACCTCCTCCTCACTGTAGCTAGAATTGGGCATGTATACTTGAATTTATTGCTGTATTTACTGGTTTAGATTTTTATCTAATCATGAGTACTCTTTTGTTCTTTTGTGAGTAGTTTTCCACACAGTGTCCTATCTTGGTCCGCATGACTACAGTCTCCACTCCACAAATCCTCCACCTCTGATTACCGGACTTCACTAACCCCTATCCATTTCAATTTTTAGATTATTTAGCTTATCTACTTGCCTCGTGGTTCGGACATTCCACGCTTTGATTCGCAAAATGTTCCGTGCTTTTCCTTTAAACTTGTCGATCACATCCCCGAAGCAGTTTGTTACGTTCAATTCCTGAATTTGCATCTTTCCAATACCTTTCATTGATAAATTATTACCAGTTTAAATAAATATCCTAATTCGCTCTTTTTGACTATTTTCAAAGTTATACCTATTTATCTATATAAAGCACATTAACCTATCAGTTTATTCATTAAGCAGTTTGGTTTCTCCATTAATATTAATTTCTTATCACCTATACTACAATTTAGTATACAAATTATTGCCTTTATCAACGCCTGGTAATTCCTTGTTTTAACGGTATTACCTTATGTTATCAGAGTAGAGATTCTAAATTGATCTGTTGGGAATTAATTCATTTTTACTTTGTACTTGATTATACATGTTGAACAGATCCTCTTAAACTGTTCTTAATTCTGAACGAGCAAATACACGCACATTCTTTTCTGTTTCTACTTCTTGTGTATTTGGTAAGTGAATAAAATGGTTGATAAATTACTGATTTTCGTGTTTACTTTCTAGCTCGTATCGTATGGTCGTATCGTTTGGTCGTATTGTATGGTCGTATCGTATGGTCTTATCGAAGGACTTAAAAGTTGTTCGTACCCAAGGTTTCAAACTTTCCCGTACGTGTAGAATTTTATCGTATGGATTTGATTGCATGTTCAGGTTTGATGTTGGACCATATGGATTGCTAATTACTCACAACTCTTTTTGGTCTACCAGAATCCTCGACCTACCAGGTATTGTGACTGTAAAAGAAAATGCATTATTCCGGATCTTGGCTGGTTACTGGTATGTTAAACATTTCTTTGTCGCATTGTAACTGCGTAGACAAAAGTAGACTATTTTTTTTTAAATTCTATTTTACTAGTAGTCCATACAATAAATGATTCCCACATATATGCTAATAATTGCGTAACACATTCCTCATCAGCAGTGCTTTACTATAGCTCTGATAGTTACAAATTTTACTGTAATGTTTAATAAGTTTGGATAATCTACAATCCTTCAATACTAATACGTTATAGTTACTATAGTAGTTACTTTTGAGATACTCTCACATTCTTTATGCATCATTAATATTTCATTATGGACATAGTTAATATCAGTGTTTTGGATGAACCCCTTTGTATAAAAATAAATATTCCATTTTTTCTTTCTTTCTATAAATGTGTTAGAATGTAATTACACGAGCTCGTTAGGGTTATTAAGTATAAATAATTTCTTTATCCTGATTAGTGGACGTTCCTTAAAAGTTTATTTTGTGCTTTTACTAATCATATATATTTACTGAAATGATTATTGATTACAAGTCTTATGATAAGCAAATAAAGTATATTTTTAACTTGAATTTTTTAACAAAGTTATTTTTTATTACCTATATGTTTTAGTTGGACGGACCGGTGTCCTGTCTTTAATTATTGCTTTTCTTTTGCAGGTACAAACCTTATTTTATTTCAGTGGTTAATTTTTTCCTTGTTGAGTTACTTCAGTTTTAGCTTACTTCTCCCCCCCTCCCAATCTTCGACTGCAGCCTAGTCGGCACATCCTTTTAGTTACGGTACGAGAATATCGTGACAAGTTCCCTCCCGGAGATCCAAATGGAGAACTATTTTAACTCCGGAATCTTTTATCCTAGAGGATACCATCACTTTAAAACATTTTCAGTACGCTGTGTACTTGGGAGGTAATATGGTGGTTTCCTATTGCCTTCCACATGGGTGTAGTGTGTCGTAGGGTGTCATACAGACCCCCACGGTCTCTGCCAATCTAAGTACCGAAAGAGCTTGCTGTCTTCCTTCAGGAACCTGAATTAGTCTGGTTCCTCACTAAAGACCTAACTAATTTGGTTAAACCTATAGTTTGGCTTTTAGTTCACTGAAACAAGCAAGCCATTACCCATTCTAGCATTTTAGAACTTCTTCAAGGTGCAGGTCCGTTCAGAATGGTTTAAAGAGCAAATCCACATTAAATTATTATTTTAAAGAACAGTTTGAAGATACACCAACGAAATAAGAACATCCAAACAGCAATATTCAAAACTCAGATTTGTCGGAGCTTGATTTTATAAATATATAGTTGATGCAAGTAGGGTGCAATCTGTAATTCTACAGTTGGTCACAAACCACAGTATGACTAATGAAATGGCGAAGGATAAGATACAACTGTTTTACAATTACCAACGAATTGACAACTGAGTTTTATTACATTGATATAAACTAAACCTAAGTGTAAGTTAGTTCGAGTTTGTGAGTAAGACAGATGTAGAGTTTAGAAAATAGTACTAATTGTGAATTTTTGTAGTGCAAACAGATATTTTAAATATGTTTGCTGGCTTTTTCTAAAAGAAAATAAAAATTATTTGCTATGATTACTATTCATCTTTTACAGATACAGTTGTTAAAACTTGTTCATGTTAATAATACAAGTACAGTTATAGACCTAGCTAAAATGTTTGTGTACTTATGTGACATAAAATTTCTCAGCCAAGGTATAATGAAGTTTTTTTTTATTTTTATGGAATAAAGAAAAAACTTACTTTTATGTTGAACAAATGTACGAATGTATGCACTGAATATATCGATGTTTTTAAGATGCTATTAACAGTACTCTTGTTATTAGTTTGACTTTAAAACTATGTGGTGTATAGACCTTATCAACAAGAAATTATTTTCAAAAACAAGTTTAAATTGAAATACACAGGATCAAAGTACTCAGCTGCCATTTGTTCAAATTTATATACTTGCATATAAATTATGTAAAATACTTGTGGCATTATATCTAATTGTCAAATATATACCCTAATTCATGTTAAATCCATTTCCTAAAGTTTAATATATACTTTAAAATTTTATTCTTAACACTGATTCTCTCAAGTGAACCTTCTCTTTTATTTTATTAATTTGTAGGCCTATTTCAGGTGCCAATGCTAGGAGACAAAAACTACTACACCTAAGAATTTAGAATTTTACCAAAACCTTAATTTCTAAGCAAAGTAGGAATACTAAACATGCATGGCAACACTCATATAATGGTATCTCTGCTTAGCCTCTGGCAAAAGACGAAATTATTTAGAAAAAAATGCGCGCCCTGTTTATTAGGATTGCTTTATTTAGCTTAGATATTTTCTCAGTTTAATTATGATTCACCACTTATAAAATCAATGATGCTCAAAATACATCTTTTTATTTACATTAAAGAGGTTAAATTAATTTTAGTGAAGTTTAAATTGCTCCATGGTTCGAATATCCGTAATAAATAGAAACAGTACAATAATTCAAAAGCAGAATATGTAATAAAATTGCAAAACAATTTTGTATATTTCGATAAGTAGGTCAGTTAATTTCAAATTAGTTGATGCGTGAATATTTAGTTAAAAAGTAATATGCAAACTATCATGATCCTATAACCATAAAATTCTGCTGTATGTTGTTCACATAAACTTATTTTTGTGCTAAAGCAAATATCTAAAAATCTACTTTTCTTATGGTGATGCAACACTTAATTAAAACGAACGTATTTAATGTAAACTACTGTTTTTGGCAAAATTATTTTGCTACTAAATTAAGAGCTTCCTTCTTTATACAAACCTTAGTATTTTAATATATAGCAAATAAAAATTATATTGTATAACAATGTAATGTTAATAACATCACATGATCAAATTTTCATTCTCTCCACATCTAATCTATTCAATTTTCTTAAATATTTCATATTTCAACTGACTAGTGTATTAAGTGCATATCATATCTGGCATTTCATATAAGCAAATAGTAGGTACACTGCCAATAAATTCAACTAATATATTGCAAAAATGTTCAAATTTTCAAAACAGTTCATGTATATTTTCAAAATTTTGTACTAGAAAATACTACAAAGAATCAAAGTATGAATTGAATAATAAAATTTAATTAAACACAAATCAATATAACATAAGAAAAACAAAAATAAAGTAATTTTACAACTTTTTGCTACCAATACATATAGAAAATTACCATATGAAGAATGCATAATACAGGGTTTCCACAAAAGAACTCCGGGGTTTTGAGGTTAAATATTTTTATTAAATCAAAATCTTAGTGTAATGTGTTATACATGAATTTAAAGGTAATATTCTCAAAATTTTATTACAATTTAGTAAATTCCAATAATTTTAAATAAATTTCAATAAGAGCGTTGACTTTAAAATAGCATATAAAAGTTTCACTTAGTGTGTCTATCGCAACAGTTGGCACCGCCGCAGAGTGTTAACCTTGCAATACCGTAGCGGACATTAACTCAGTGAGCCTGTCGTTACAGTTATCGTTTAGTTCTCAATAAGTGCAGTTCGTTCTCGGTTAGTGCGGTGCAATAGCGACGCCACAACAAAAAGCTCAATGTGACATTTGGCTCGTAGAAACTAGTTCAGTTGTTACGGTACAGAAGAACTTTCGGTACATTTATGGTGCTGATGCACCTACGCATAAAACTATTCGGCAATGGCTAAGTGCGTTTAAAGAAACTTAAAGTGTGTTCAAACAAAAGTCGCCTGGTAGGCTGCCTGTGCCAGAAGAGAACGTTGGTTGCCAGAATTCGAACTACATGCCTATGAAGTCCTAAAAAATCCTTGACACTATGCAGTCTCGAGTTGGGGATACCAAGATCAACTGTTCATAAGGTGTTCACAAAAGACTTCGTTTAACTGCTTGAAAGTTACAACTTTTGCATGAAATTAAACCAACAGATAAGAACAAGACACTACAATTTTCTATTAATATGCTACACAAAATTGACGAATATAACGATTTTTTAAAAAATGTAATTTTTACCGATGAGGCAAATTTTCATGCAAACGGTACTGTGAATCGACACAATTGCAGAATTTGGGGTTCACAACAGCCTGTTGATTTCATTGAGTATCGTCGTGACTCACTCAAAATTAACTTTTGGTGCAGCTTTATGCATGGCAGAGTTATAGGTCCCTTCATTTTTGTTGAAAATACAATAACTGGTGAGGTCTATTGTGACATGTTACAAGAGTATGCTTTTCCTCAGTTGGATGATATTGAGGCAGAGAAGGGTTTTGTCCATTTTCAGCAACATGGTGCACCGCCTCACTTTAGGTTGGGCATGCGAGAAGCAGTCAATACTCGATTTGGCAACAAGTGAATTGAAAGGAAAAGGCCTACCTACTTCTTGGCCTAGAAGCCTAGATTTGACTCCCTCGGACTTTTTCTTCTGGGGACATATGAATAACCTCGTGTACAAAGAGTATATTCGTGATCTAACCTATCTCAGCCAACGGATACTCGCTTGTGTGGCAACCGTCACTCCAGACATGCTGGCAAGGACCTGGCAAAAGGTAGAATTGCGTTTGAATAGGTGCTATGCCACTAATGGGGTCCACATTGAAATTTACTAAATTGTAATAAAATCTTGAGAATATTACCTTTAAATTCATGTATTAAGATTTTGATTTACTAAAAATATTTATCTTCAAAAACCCAGAGTTCTTTTGTAGAAACCCTGTACTCATCATGTGTATCATATCAAAATCGAATTAGAAAAATTAATTCTAGATAGACATGATTTTTGTTTATGCGATTAGTGGCATAGTGCTTTAACATCATGAATCAATAGGTCAATTATGCTTGATTAATTGTATTGCTTGTATTATCATTTACAAATTATAGAATCTGATTTATTTAGGTTTAAACTAGTGTATGAGTTCAAAGAACTATTTAAATTAAGTACTAATAAAGAATCATTATCATCATTAAGTCTACAGTTCTGAAACTGGTTAGATGCACACCTCCATCGTTTCTTATTCTGAGCTAGCCTACACGATTCTGCATCTTTCACTATCTGTGTGCAATAGTCTCATCTAGGTCTACATCTACTTTTCTTTTTTTCCTATATCTGCTTGCAATATAGCCCGTTCTACTCCTCAAAAATGCCTTAGAACGTATCCTGCCCTTCTAATTCTCCTATCTTTTTTTGTTTTCCCCAAATATATTTATTCCCCTACTATTTCTATAATCTCTTTGTTATTAACTTTGTCTGTCCATGCTATCATCGTCATACAGCTGAAGCAACATTCCAAAGACTTCTTCCTTTTCCTGTCTGCTTTTCCTACTGTCCCTATTTCTTAGGCGTACAGTACTGTGCTCCACACATATGCTTCCAATAATTTTTTCTTTGTTTCTATGTTTGTTGTCTTGGAACATAGCCACTGCTTTTTCTTGTTATAGACAGTTCGGTTCCCCCTTCTATTGTTTGTAAATATATACCCTATTTCATCAATATTCAATGGTATGTAAAGGAGTTAAGCAGCCTGTGACTACCTATTTCCCCCAACACTTGAACATTTGCCGAATTAATAGTTTTCCAATAAAACCTTTCGCACAATCAAGATTAGCTGAAAATATTGCAAACCAACACATGTATTTGTTTATAGTAATCATCAGGTTTAAGTGCAAATATTTGTTTGTCATTAGGTTTTTCGTCTTGAAACTGGTTAAACATGCATTTCCACTGATTTCTATTCTGATCTAGCCTACATAGTTCCTTGACATTCCTACAGCCTAGATACTGCTCGGTTCCCTTTTTATTGTTTTCTAAATATATGCCCCATTTCACTGATATTCCGTGATATGTGAAGGAGGTTAAGCAGCCTATGGCTGCCAAGATCACCCAACACAGATATTTGCCGAACCAATAGTTTTCCAGTAGATCCTTTCACACAATTAATATTAGTTGAGAATAATGCAAACCAACACATGTAGTTGCTTATAATATTCATAAGGTTTAAGTACAATTAGTTTTCTGCCATAAGGTTTTTCTTGGAACTGGTTGGACCCGTACCTCCATTGATTTCTATTCTGAGCTAGCCTACACATTTCCCTGAAATTCCCACAACCTATATCTTTGATTATCAGTGTGCAATAGTATAACCTAGGTCTAAATCTACCTTTCTTTTTCCTATCTCTGTTTCTAGTATATTCCGCACTATTCCCTCCTGTCTTAGTATGTGACCTATCATCCTATCTCACCTATTTTTTACTGTTTTCCACATATTTCTTTCTTGCCCTACCATTTCTAGAACCTCTTTGTTCTTAACTTTGTCTGTTCATGATATCTTCATTATGTGTCTGTAGCACCACATTTCAAAGGCTTTTACTTTTTTCCTGTCCGCTTCTCCTACGGTCAAAGTTTCACAGCCATACAGTGCTGTGCTCCACACATGCTTTCAGCATTTTCCTTGTTTCTATGTTTGTTGTCTTTGAACACAGTAATTGTTTTTTCTTGTTAAATGTAGCATGACCTTGTGCTAATCTTTGTTTTATATCTTTTGCGCTTTTTCATCTTGCATTATTTGGCTTCCTAAGTAGCAGAAACCTTTAACCTCTTGTAAGTTCTCGTTTCCTATTTGTATTCTTGTTTTTGATTTATTTTCTCCTCCTTTGTATACTAGTACTTTAGTTTTATTTTTGTTAATTTTCATACCATATCTTTCTGTTGGAACTGTTTCCATTACATTAAGAGCAGATTCTAACTGTTCTGTGCTAGATGCTAATACCGCTATATCATCTGCAAATCTAGGCATATCAATATTTGGTTCCTGCATAATAATTCCAAATGTCTTCCTGCATTTGACAGTATTCATTGCCTCTTCAATGTACAAGTTAAAAAAACGGATTTAGAGAATATCCCTGTCTCGCCCCTTTCCTAATATCTACTTTTCTACGTTCCTGCTCTAAATCTATTACAGCTGTTTGCTCTTTGTATAAGCTATGTACTATCCGTTTATCGCTAAAACTCATTCCAATCTGTTTGAGTATTTCGAACATATTTTTCCATTTTACATTGTCAAACGCTTTTTCCAGATCTACAAACCCTATATATACGCTTTCTCCTTTTTCTATTGTCTTCTCCATTATCACACTTAGAGCTAAAATAGCCTCCCGTGTTCCCCAGTTTCATCTAAACCCAAATTGATCTTCTCCCTGTACTTCTTCAGCCCGTTTTCCCACCATTCGTCTTTGTACAATTCTATTTAATATTTTTGACACGTGTGCTGTCAAACTTATTGTTCGAAAGTTTTCACATCTATCCGCGTCTCTCTTTTTTGGTATAGTGACTATGATGTTACGTTTGAAATCTCGCCTGTCTCATACAAGCTTACAAGTTGGAAGAGTTTTTAATCTTATAAAAAATTATTTGTTATGAGGATAATTTCCAGCAAATTATGAGTCAGAGTTGGAAACATTTTGACCTTTACCAAATCATCTGTGCAGCGTCGTTGGCCAATTACACTCACTAACGGAGTACTAAAAGATAGGTAAACTATTCACAGCCAAATTAAAGTGAATTTTTGTAACTCACAGAGATGAGGTTTGAGTTCGGAAATTGTTAACAAAGATTAGGCAAGGATTATCTTAATAAATAAGTAACCTTTAGGAATAATTTTCTGTACGAGCTTAAGTTGTAAACTGTTTTATAAATGTAAGAGATTCTTTTGTATGAAAGAAAAATGTTTTTGAATGCATGTGTTTCCTGAGATTTCTGTTTCATTTCATTTTTGTAAATTCCACAGCATAATTTCTGTTGAGTTAGCCAGGCAAGGAAAGGACACGGTAAGATAATAATTTCAAATTTTCTAATGCAGCCGCATTAATACAATTCCCTATACATAATCGCAGCATTAATTTTCTCCAAGTATTAGGCCTATCGCAGCAAAAATTAGCTTCGATCTACGAAGGGCTATCCACGGCAATATATATATATATATATATATATATATATATATATATAGCTAAGATATCGCCGCTCGTTAGATGTATAACAACAAATTCCTTGCTGATCGCCACCTCTCGGTGCCTTTAAAATAATTTAAATTTAACACAATTAATTTTATGCCCCGATTAGCTCAGTCATACTCCGCACAGAGTAAACACCGATATGATAACAGAGAATTGTTACCCACTTCCGTTTAACACTCCATATACCCGAATAATGCAAGCGAAATTCACCAAAATTCGTATAATAGAGAAGAAAATTTACAATTCACTATTTACAGAACTTTTAAATCAAAATAAATATTCTGACCACATTTGTACAAAGATCATAACCCTATTTACATCTTTTTATGTCAATTAAAGCCAGCAAAAAGAATTTTAATTTACCATAACTTGTTTCGTTGATTGTTCAAAGAACTATTCCCCTTTTTAAAAAGTACCTTTACGTATCAACCAAAATTTTGTTGACCTTTTACACAAATATTTAAATTACATGCAAGTTCTAAGCTCATCAAATATTTAAAATAATCAATGTAACGTACTATGAACTGAAAAGATAATTCTGATCTGATACTCCTACTGCTGTTTCTTATTAGAGCTTCCTGATCCAAATCGGTTGCTTGTTTAGAGGTTAACCTCCAGTTTGGCGTGTTCCCCAATACCTGTACTTCGAGTCGATTTAGTGTCGATTTTAGTTTCCCATACTAAGAGTCGATTTAATCTCGATTTAGTTGAACGTCATTATGTAGTTTCCCTTACTTAGAAGCGATTTATAGTTGTTTCCTTACTTAGACGATTTTAATTTCCCATACTTAGAGTCGATTTTAATTTCGCATACTTAGAGCCCTAAATAAATTGTAAAGATTTTATTTATATTAATTAAATCTAGACTTAAGTTTTGTATTAACGGCAGAATTTTACGCTCGTATTTCAACGCACACTTTTATTAGGTACTTCAGTTGTGATTCTTAATTTCTATTACTTGTCACTTTGACTAAATTGAAATTCATGTAATAATTTGGTTTCAACTATAACAGTTCGCGCGTCGAATAAGGAATGCTATCTCATATCGGTTCCGGTCGGTTTTATAGACAAATTCATTCCACGTGCTCATATTGGTTGACCGTTCGCTATCTTGTTATTAGACAATGGCAAAGGAGTTGCAATTATGTGCTTGTCTTCAACATGCTGAGTTTTATTCGGTATGTATCCTTTATACGTTTAAATTTTCACGTACATCAAAGCTTTGTACTGGAATTTGCTAACAACTGGTATATCATATATACTTGAAACTGCATGTAGTCGTAACTTTAATGTCCATATTTTGTATACCTATATTGCTGGGTTTTATTAAATGTGACAATTCATACATTTCAAACGACATGTACGCTTTCGCCTCAATTCTTTATATTTTATGAAACATGCCCGCTTTTAAATGTTTGCTTATACAAATTGGTATAAATTATATGCGTTTTATTGACATATTTCTTACGCAAATACATCTAGGTTGAAAGAAATTTCATTTTACGTTTATTTTGCTTTAAATATACCGAATTTGTATTTATTTTTGAGCTTAGATTGTTTTAAATGTTTTAAAATTGATTGAATTGCGCCCACAATTATTTATCTCGCTGAATGTGGTTGAGTTATTACTGAATGTGCTTCCTTTAATTAACTGTAGCTTATTATTGATTTTATATAAGGTGATTTGTATTTGCTTTTTGCATAATGAACGAATTATTTACATTTTATGATTTAAACGCTTGGTTTTCGCGGTTTTCATGATATGTACATGAAGTATTCCTCCCTTGGGACCTTATATACCCTTAAATAACCCTATTATCATAGCAATATATATATATATATATATATATATACATATATATATATATATATATATATATATATACGTAATTAATTACACAAGGTAAGTTGATAAATACTAACGTATTACAGTTAATAAGATGAAATAATAACTTAGACCTTTTATGTAAAACCCAAATGATCATTTCAAATCGAGTTTAGTAATTGAAAGGTGGAAAATGTAAGGACTTGAACCTGTATCATAGTTTTTCTAGGGCCGCACGTTTTCCAATTACGCCACCGAGACCGATGGCAACGATTAGAAAATTTACAAATCTAAATCGTGTACACAACCATACATCAACCAAACTTTCACTATATTGACGTGATAAAAAGGTCACGGGACACGATTGAAATCCAAAGCATATAAATAAAACCCACCAAAATATAAAAGAAACTGGAAAGAATATAAATTTCCGAAAATTCATTGTTCCACCCGGTATAATACAAGAGTACCTTTTATGTTAAAGTGCTATGCAAAAACACAATTCCGTGTGTGTAAGTAATCAACCTGTATAGTATAAGCGTATTGTAAATACATAGTCATTAGAGTGTAAAGCAAAACACAGTGCCCGTGTATTTAAAAGACCCAATTTTAAATCAATAATACAGCCATGTGAACAAATTTAAGCCGTATATGTAAAAATTATTACTCCTGGGATATCTTAAAACGCATTACATATGTTTTTAAAGTACGAACTTGATTGTAAAATGAAAAACCATTCAAATCATATGCATTAGAACACGATTTATTTCCAATCATGAAAATGCAGATCTCTTGCATGTGCAAAACCCATTGGAAAAGCAATTAAAGCTTTAACTAATCATATAACGTGACCTCCGTGTATCTAAATATCATTTAAATTCATTTATGAATTAATTAAATAAACAAAGTCTATAATTTTCTTAATTCGGAAACGAATATGTCATTCTTTATCAGGAAATGTTTTAAAAGCCATTAAATCAATGAATGGCTTTAATTAATCATATAACGTGACTTCCATGTATCCAAATATCTTTTAAATACATTTATGATTAATTAAAAACAAACTCTAGAATTTTCTTAATTCGCAAAGGAATACGTCATTCTTTATCAGGAAATGTTTTTAAAAGGCATTAAATCAATGAATGCTCGATTCTATGAGCGCGAACATTAAAATGTAATAAAAATGTCATAAAATCGATTTTATTTTTTCGTGTTACTAGTGGATAGATGCGACACCACGATCAACTCGTTGTGTTGAACAAGGACAAACAGCACGCGTCACTAAGAATTTAAATCACGTGATTCGACGCTAATGAGGCAATAAACAGAATTATTTTCAGAAATCTTACATCATGTAGGTCGAATTGAATCGCGTAAATTTTAGAAACTGACGTAGTCAAAATGAACTGTATAAAATGGGAACTTTATTAAAGAGGATTCATTCAATTCATTTCAATTTACGCGATCGACAATGTAAAATTCAAGATTCCTTCATAAACCTAGAAAAATGTAGAATTGATTATAAAGCCAAAATAACATGCAGAGTTGCAATGAAATTTATATGTTGAGTAGTTTCAAATATAAAAATTATCGAATGCAGTTATTTGGTAAAACATGATTATTTTGTAAAATACCATAAAAATTGAAAACTTCGATACAAACGCTGCTTTAAATTAATTAATTAAAAAGAAGATGCATTTTTGGTAATTAATGTTCTAAATGGAGATTTAGACGAATATGGATGATTTTGTAAACTAGGATTTGAACGTCAATTTAAAATAAAACCAGGAAGGATTTAATACCGTTGAGGATAATGAAAAGGAGATTTGGATAAGCGCTCTTTAACATATAATTATAAGTATAAAATTTTAGATTTCTTTGTTTGTTAATTGATAATATTTCAATATTTTATATTTTAATTTAGAATATGTTCATATTTTTGCCTAACTCTGAAGCGGATGATTTGCAAAGAAGTTTGTGGCCAGAGTTCGAAACACATTGACTTTTAAATAAACTATCTGTCAAGGGTTTTTAGCCAAACACATTTACAAGCGTGAGAATAAAGAATGGATAGATTATCCGACTATTTGCATATCTATAGCAAATATTAGGTAAGAATTTTAATTATTTTGTGTATAAACTGGAACTAATACTTGTTTTATAAACTGTTTTGTATGAAAAAAAAATGTTTTTGAATGTATAGATGCATATGATATTGCTATGTATGATTTCATTTTGTGAATTCCATAACTTCCGTTGAGCTAGCCAGGCAAAGAAAAGCTAGAAAGGAAAGTAAGTTAATAATTTCAAATTTTCCATTTTTGTACTTGTGTCGCAGCACTCTTTTAGCGGCGCTCCAACGTACGGCCGTTGTCATATCGCTAATTTTAGCGGCGCCCAATATGCGGTCGTTGTCGAATCAATATATATATATATATATATATATATATATATATATATATATATATATATATATATATATAGCAACTAGCCAAATGATTACTTTTTCTTAATAATGTTCTGCACTTTAACTACTAATAATTTTGGAAATTTATCACATAACAAAAGTAAAATTTCAAGTTGGCAGATTAACTAACCAGCTTTAATCCTTTGTGTAGCACGTAATTTATGCTACACTGGTGGCATAATAGCAATCGAGTTTGTCTATCAGAATAGCTGGTATTTTGACATATAATGCGTTAATATATAAAAACTAGAAACTTACCAAATGCTTGGCATTGAATAATTTTTGTAGTTCCTAGTCTAACTGTACTACTTAATGATGACGATGTACTAAATCTAGGTGCCTGGAAATTTTCTGAAATAAAAATGAAAACTATTAAAAAATAATTTTTTAAAATGGTTTACAGTAAATTTTCAGAATCGCATAAATTAAAATTTAACCCTCCACAATAATGCTTTTTCGTTCAAAAATATTGTTTACGTATTTTATGCAAAAAGTAAATCAGATAATGTAATAATCTCTATTTTGATAAACTAATTGTTAATTTATTTGTAAAATACCCATTTAAATACCCACAAAATAAATTACAAATACACAATTTGTGTATATGTAAAAAATTTAGTTTATAAAGATATATTTTTTTATTAGAAACAGTACATTACAGAAAAAAAACCCAAAAAAAAAAAGACTAAAAAACTGAAAAACCAAAACAAAAAAAAGTATAATATTGGGAATGAACAAACTAGATAGAACAATAATATACATATAACATTTTATACAAAGTTGTTTGATTTGCATTATCTTGAACAAAATTTTTTATTAAATCTTGTATATTTAGCAAACAATCACACACATCCTGCTCAATTGAAATTAATGCTAAATTGTTCAATCTTTCTTTGTCATTGTTGACCGTTAATAATTTTTTATTAATTTTAATTTAGAAAACGATCGTTCACGTTTAGCAACCGTTACCGGTAAAGTTAAAAAATATTCTCAAAGCTATCGTGAAATTTAGAAATGTCTGAACTAATTTTTACTACTGATCTGCAGATCAGCTTAAATTTTAATTTTTGTTTCATTGTAAAATTACAAAATGATTGTAAATCACACAAAAACTGAAATTATCAAATACTCTTTCATAAGAAAAAATCGCTTCTACTGAGTTAATCGTAATATCTGAAATGCAAAAATTAAAATTTATTTTGAATTCCAGTTGGGGGTCGTTTATCGGTTCGTCTTTGTGTTTATAGTCAAAAAACTTTTTTCGTTTTTCTCCTAATATTTGTGGAAGGCGAAAAAACGTTCTGCTATTTCGCTACCAACAAGAATACCATGTCACTAAAGCCTTCATCAGATCTTATAGTAAATACATATATTTATACAGAATATTCGATTGTTTGTTACATTCTGGAATATTTATGGTATTTTTTGCTAAAGTTTACTAGCAACATTCATTTTAGTCAATATTTTATGCCATACATCCCTAGTAAATTATATCAAAAGGGTTTAATTGTTTCCACTCTACTTTCCCATATGGCGACAAAGATTTCAATGTTAAAGATTTATCATATTCTTTCAAAATGCCACCTTTGAGTCGATGATAAAAGAAAATGCAAACAAATCTTGAACAATACGTAAAAAGTTGACAGTTTTAAGTGATATTTTACTAGCATCATAAACAACGGGATTCAAGGTACGAAAAAGACTCTTGAATTAATATTTAAAATATGCTTTTGAAGACCATTGTGTTTTATTTTCATATTAGCGCGATTATCGTAACTTTGACCTCGCATATTATGTACATCTATATCTTCTGTTGCTTGAAAATCTAATAAAAATGAAGTTGATCCTGCACTCGTTGTATCGCAAATAAAACCAAACCCCAAAAAGTGTTCCCTGACTAGAACTTTTTTTTTCTTCAAATAATCTAAAAATACAAATCTTATCATGAGAACAATTTGTTCTTGACCACTCATGTTAGAAGTGCAGTATAATAGAACTTAAAGTATTTAGCTTTGTACAACATAGTTTAATAACTTTCTTTATGTTTTCTTCTATAATTGATATTTCATTTTATTTCCTAAATAATGGGACAAGCGATTACCATCTATTTGAATATGTTAGATATTTTTGAAAGGGTTTATGTTCTGTTCCCGGAAAAGCTAAATTTTATTGGACTAGATACTGTACTACTACTATAATTCTTTCAAGAACCATTAACCAATGTTTTTTTCATGGGCACTAAGACTTGCATTCAAACGATTTACAGAAAATTTATTTTTAATGGAATTCTGCAACTGGGCCAAATCATTACAGCACTTAACATGAATTTTACTTTTCTCGTGCCTGATCAGATGTCGAGTCAAATGTTGCCAGTCGTTAAATCCAGCTTTGGCCCCTAAACTTATTTCTAAAAATTTTGCAACAAAAGCAAAATACGGTGTTTTTGGTAGCTAAATATAACAAATTATGGTTTGCTCCATTAGGTAATTTTCTGAAAGCTTCTATTATGAGCATGAGCATCCGTGGAATAATTGAAATTAGTTATTCGTTTTAAGTTACTGTTGGATCAAAGGATGTATCATGAATTTCTTAACATAAACACTTACTTTGAACTCCTCTAATGATGATGTGGACTGTAATTTGTTAACTGTATAGCGAGCTTAACGGCACTATTTTATTGTCAATGAGCACTCACGACACGAAACTAGTTTGTCACTTCCGGTGGTTCAAACATGACAACCCAACACCCTCGTCGGCTGCTGGTTTTAAGTCCTTTCATGAGTGTTAAAGGAAGAGGTTAACAAGGATCAAGAAGAGAGGGAGAGGAGCCCGAACAGTTACTATCAACTACAATCAGTTTTGTTTTTTTTCTCAATAACATCAGGTCATGTTCCGAGATCATACAAAACAGCACAATTTGGCTAAACTCTTGAAAGCGGCTTAGAAGTCATATATATATATATATATATATATATATATATATATATATATATATATATATATAGCTAGTAGTAGTATATGCATTAACAAAACAATAACTTTATTACTTCCTAAGGGAAAGAAACATCCACTGATCGGTTTCAGCTTTTTAGGAACCTCCTCTGAGTAGACTAGTTTCTAACAATCTTATGAAGTAATCGAAGCTATTATATAAAATATAAAAATATAAGTTCGAAGGAACCTTTGTACTATAGCAAAAGTAAACAATATCGCCATCAGGTGGCAAACTCCAACACTACTAAGCGTAGAAGTACAAAAGTTGATTCGAAACAAAATCGTAGTTTCATAGATGGTTAGATAAGTATTATTTCGATAAGAGTTTATACATGTTAGTAATATATTGTTGTACACAAATTTTTCAGACTGCGGACTGCAAATATCTTGTGTGCGTGTGTGTGAGAGAGTGCGTGTGTGCGTGTGGTGTAGTGTGGTGTGTGTGTGTTCGTGCGTGTGCGGCCGCGTGCGCGTGTTCGTGTGTGGGTGCGCGCGTGTTTGCGTGTGTGCGTATGTAGGTGCGTGCATGCACCTGCGTGCATGCGTGCGTGCGTGCGAGCGTGCGTGCGAACGTGCGTGCAAACGTGCGTGCAAATGCGTAAATACGTGTACGTGCGTGCATATGTGCGTGCATGCTCGCGCGTGTATGCGTGCGTGCGCGTGTGGGTGAGTCGATGTGGGTGCGCGCGGGGGCATGAGTGTGCTCGCATGTTTGTGTGTACGCATATGTAGATGCGCGCATGCATGCACGTGCGTGCATGCGTGCGTACGCGTGCGTGGTGTGTGTGTTCGCGCATGCACATACGCACGCACGCACGCACGCGCACACGCTCGCGCTTGCGCGTGTGCGCGCTCGCGCTTGCGCGTGTGCGCGCTCGCGCGCGTGTGTGTGTTTGTGTGCGCGTGTGTGGGTGCGGGCGTGCGTACGTGCATGGGTGCGTGTGTGTCTGTAAAACGTTTCAATTTGTGTGTATTTCTTGAGATGTAGGTCATAAATGTAAAATGATTTTTAATATTTGTATATAAACATTACGCATTTCGGTATATTAAAACAAAAAATAAAAATATTAAAACTTATATAAACTATAGTTCGCTTAATCTATAATTTAAAAAAAATTTAACTGGTGTATAACTCACATATTAACATTGAAGTAATTGGTCTACAATTGATATAAAGCACAGAACACATCTGATATGTACTTCTTTGATTATTCAATGTAAGTGGATTTATTAGTTTTGTTAGAAACTACATATATTAAACAGGTTTGTCAATGCAAAGATAATATGGAAAACATACATGTTTTACATGTTTACCTAGGCAGCTAATATAAGGACATTGATAGAATACTATACTAATACAAAATATATAATTTTGCAACTAATTTCTAATATACAAGGCTGATCACAAGATTTATGGCTTTAAAATATTCGGTAAATATGTGTGATGTGTTCATGATCTGTTGATGCTATTTACATGGCGCTGTATCTGGATCATTTCCAAAATATTCCTTATTTTATCATTAGGTTCAATACGCAAAATATTCACATTACCAAAGTTAAATGTACGCAACTTGTCTAAATTTCCCACAGCCTAGATACAGCTGTTTCCCTTCTGGTGTTTTCTAATTATATGCCCTATTTCACCGAGATTCAGTGGTATGTGAAGGGTGTTAAGCACCCTGTGGCTATCAAGATCTCCCAACACTTAGACATTTTCCCAATTAATAGTTTTCAAGTAAATCCCTTCGCACAATTGACATTAGTTGAGAATATTGCAAAACCAATGCCCGTGTTGCTTATAATAATCATCTGGTTTAAGTACAGTTATTTTTTCGTCATTAGTTTACCATCTTGAAACTGGTTGGACAGGTTCCTCCATTGCTTTCTATTCTGAGCGATTATCTGTGTGCAATAGTCTAACCTAAATTTACCTTTACCTCTCTTTTTCAAATCTCTGCTTCTAATATATTCTGCACTAATCCCTCCTGTCTTAGTATGTGACCTATCATCCTATCTATCCTATTTTTTTTACAGTTTTCACATATTTCTTTCTTCCCCTAGCATTTCTAGTACCTCTTTGTTCTTAACTTTGTCTGTCCATAATGTCTTCATCATACGTATGTAGCACTATATTTCAAAAGCTTCTATCTTTTTTCTGTCCACTTCTTCTACTGTCCAAGTTTCACAACCGTACAGTGCTGTGCTCCAATACATATGTTTTAAGCAATCTTTCCTTGTTTCTGTTTGTTGCCGTTGAACACGGTAGTTGCTTTTTCTTGTTAAGTGTAGCACGACCTTGTACTAATCTTTGTTTTATATTTTTTTGCGCTCTTCCCATCATCGTTATATGGCTTCCTAGGTAGCAGAAATCCTAAACCTCTGGAAGTTCTCATTACCTATTTGTATTCTAGTTTTTTATTTATTTTCCCCTCCTTTGCATAGTGGTACTTTACTTTTATTTTTGTTAATTTTCATACCGTATCTCTTTGTTAGAACTGTTTTCATTTCATTAAGAGCAGCTTCTAACTCTTTCTTGCTAGATGCTAATACCGCTATATCACCTGCAAATCTAGGCATATTAATCTTTTGTCCCTACATAATAATTCCAAATGTCTTCATGTATTTGACAGTATTCATTGCCTCTTCGATGTACAAGTTAAAAATTAATGTGGATAGGGCACATTCATGTCTCACCCCTTTCCTAATATTTACTTCTTTATGTTCTTGCTCTAATTCTATTATTACTGATTGCGCTTTGTATAAACTATGTACTATCCGTCTATCCCTAAAACTCATTTTAATCTTTTTGAGTATTTCGAACAGTTTCATTCTACATTGTCGAATGCTTTTTCCAAATCTACAAACCCTATCTACACGCTTTCTTCTTTTTCTACTGTCGTCTCCATTATCACCCTCAGAGCTAAAATAGTTTCCCGTGTTCCCCTGTTTCGCCTAAACTCTAATTGATCCCCTAGTATTTCTTTAGCTCGTTTTTCCAACCGTCTTTGTACAATTATAGTTAATACTTTTGACACGTGTACTGTCAAACTTATTGTTCGAAAATTTTCACATCTATCCGCGCTTCTTTCTTTTGGTATTCTGACTATGATGTTGTTACGTTTGAAGTCTTTGGGTATATCTAAGTTCATATTAATAACTAAATACATAGTCTAGAATCTTACTTTGTAATACAAATCCTGGGAACTAGAAACGAGAAAAGAAAAGTTAACTTTAAATTTCAAAAATCTTTTCCAATTCATTAATAACATCATGAAAAAAATTTTCCTTTTTTCGCAAATTCCCTATGCACGTTCATTAAACAAAGTCCATTTAAATGCCTTTCGCTAATTGTAGATCGAATCCAAGTTTTCATTTCAGGAAGAGTACTGTTTGATCGCTTTGTCATACAAATGGTTAACGGTAAGCAAAGGTATATTTCCATGGATGTTAACAAAAGGGTAGTAAAATTTACGATAGGCTAATAACTCTATGGGTGGCATGTTTTCATTTGTTTTTAAAGTCAGACATTTTTATTAATCCGAAAATAAAACAAAGGAGAAGGTTAGTTTTTAAAAATCGTCTATTTGATAATGATTAGTTATCAACTACATTGAAAACTTCCAGATGATCTTTATAAGTAATATTTCTAATATTATGAGATGCAAGTTTATATAGGAAAACTTCCAGAGTACTGTCATCGAAAATCTCGAATTAATTAAGGTTACATGGCGGCATTCACAGTTCCATATTGAAGGCTTCAGCAACATTCTAGAAATCAGAAAAATCTTAGGAAACATTTCGCTTTCTTTGTGTTTGTAATGTGTTTTTTAGCAATTAACATTTCAATAGATTTTGATTGCAAATATTTGTTACCGGTCTTTATAGTTCTAAATAGTTTGCTATTGTATAGAAAGATAAAAAACACGATTTTAATGTTGCACTTAAAAATTGTTAGGATTTTATTCGACTTGCACTATTGAAATTAGTGTCTGTAGGTATAATTTTTATAGTACATCTTAGTATTTAACATTAAACTATTGGAATGTAAAACCCTAAAAAACCCTTTTAAATTTTATTATATTTGAGTTATAGTCCTCAGTCTGTTTGGTTAGCAAAATTGTCTAGAACTCTTTTATTGAAATTTCTAGTGCTTTTTACGAGTTCTATCTTTATACTTTACTTGACCTACGCACTCAGTACTGATTGTCCCATCATGTTACTTAAAAATATTTTTATACGTATTAGTGTTGAAAAAACATCCTTCATTTTCAGCATAAAAATTAAATTTTAAGTAATTTAACACTTTCTGAAAAGATTTCACACAGGTTCATGTATAAATAATTGAAGAATAACAACAACTTCAGCATTGTTGTAAAAGTCCCGACGGTCGTAAATTATAATTCTAATTTTAGGTTTATTGTGTCTATATAGTGGGGTAAAGTGATTTTAGATTGTCTCAGAGGGAAAAGTTGTTATAATCAGAAGATTTTTCTAACTGGTATAACTTGGAGATAATCAGAAAAGCATTAAGTAAATTGATGCTTGATTTCGGAAAGAATAAAATCACAAATTTCTATAAAAATACTTTGTTTTGAATTTAAATCTTCTTTTGTTTTCTGCTTTTACTTGTTGACTCTATTTCTGTGTTAGGGATATGAACAATTCTACTGAATTTTTTCTTATGTTGGCATTGAAGTCATTTTCTAATAGACAAAATATGAATATTGTGTTTGTAAAGCTAAATGAAAAAAATTTCTGCATGTGGCACGACGAAATGGAAATATTTGACCCAATGCAAAAACGATTCATTGTTTAGGTATGAAAGTAAACCACTATCATTATTTGTGGACTTGTAAAACTTAAGTATTTTTAAAATTTTGCATGTCTTACTGTTGACACAAAAATCAAATAAAAATTTTTTGTAGCAAACTCCAAGCATGTTTTATTAACTGAAAACATTATTTATAACTTAATTTATTATTAGAGTTTAAATGGTGACAAATTTTTATTCAGTAATAAGTTTTTCAGTAGTTTTTCTTTGAGTCTAGTCTATATCGCTTGTCATTGTATATTTCACCAGCTGTAGAAAACAATTACTCACTCGGAACACATGCAGCACGACAGGACCAATATCTTATTTCAAGGGTCTTAAATTGTGGGAATTGTGAATGAGTTTTAGACGATCATGAAAAAATGTTAACAGTTCTGTTTTCCATTGGTTCCTTTATGCGACTGTCTATTTCAATATTTAAACTTAAAATACTTTTTCACGTTCGTCTTGTAATGCCATAGCTTCCCCCATGGCGTGGCTCACATTCATCGACTATGAATGGCAATTCCGCATCCCATATAGAAAGGCATAACCTCTTCTTTGGTTATTCATTACTTGCTTGCTACTGAACGTTGTCTTGTGTCTGCGTATGCTTACAGCTTTTGCAATATCTTGTCATACTTACGGTTGTGGCAAATTAAACACCAACACAATTATTGTCAAGAAAGCCATACATCCCTCTCGATTCCTAATCCCATGAACTAGGACCAGATGACAGTTGCACGTGCGTTCGGATCATCCGTCGAGAAGATTTTTTACATATCACCTCTGTTATGTAATTGATTGCCGTCTAAATTGTGATTATTTAAAACACTTTCTAACTTTATTTTGTTATCCTGCGCTTTTAGCTGCTTAGCAGTAGACATATATTATGTTACAGTTTTTATAAATGGGTTTCCTTTCCAGTTCTCCTAGGCACTGCAATTTTGATACAGATCCTTAAAGAATAATCTAGGGATTTCTCAGGATTTTCGTTACTAATTCTACAATTAACCGTAAATACAAACATGTAGATGCAAACAATGATTTTAATCTCATTAAGGTAAACACATAACAATGTAAGAGACACCAGAAGTTATTCAAATTCTTTTTTAGATAAAAAATAAAGTTGTTCTCGGAAGTCTATATTTTTATTTATTGGGGCTGTTCAGTTTATGATTCAATTGGACCTAGATATTTTATTCTGAATTTAACCCATAACATTATTACTGGTCATCACAACATGCACCAGGACGTGTATATGATTTGCAAATGTTTTATAATATTTGTTTGTTGGTTTAACAAAAATTATGGACTTAGTTTCGTTGGTTAATAATTCAAACAATTATTATGTAAAAAATAGGACAAACAGTTTATTGAGTTATAGTGAATGATCAAACGATGCCGTTATATAATTAAGTAAACATTAAACTGAAATATAAAAGGGTCGGCCGCCGTCCGCAAACAATTTATTCAATATGTAGTTATAGCACAAATATTAAATATTACATTATGATATATTTAAGTTGTGGATACCTGCTGTTAAAAGACTTGTCTATTGTAAGTTGCACAAATAAACGTCCCATTGGCGTCATAAAATTTATTGTCGTTCTTAAGAAGCCTTTCTCTACTATTTCCTTTGTACTAAATTTACCTAAAGCCCATTGAAAAATGCCTGAAGATATTTACCTGACTGGTGTAGGGTTTAAAAGCTTATTATAGGGATTTAATGTCTCATTGATAAATGTTTGGAAATTTTTCTCCTACCTCCATGAATAATGCTTTTTTACTTCTGCTAAAAGAAAATGAACATAATATGTCAGAAATGTATACTCCAAGCTAAGGTCGTTTAATTTATTCTTTATGGAAAATTAATGTCGTGTTCAATACTTATTGCGTTGTTCTAAAACTTTATATGAGTGTACGTAACGTTTTCTTGATTTCCGTTTTTGCTGGAATTTAATACTAGCTGAAAGCGTAAAAATCAAACCACGATGATAGATTGCAGATATAGCGGATGATTTAACGTTAAAAACATGGGCGACCGATGCTTGGAAAATGCCGCTGATGCATCGGTCGATCACTACAAATTAGCAAAAAAAAGTATCTTTATGTTGGTTTGCTACTTTTTGAAGAATCAAGTTAAGTTGGCGAACCGCGATGTACAAATATTGCAAATTCAACTCTAGCTTGCACAACCCATAGTTTACCACATTCTTTCTAAAACATATCTAACGATCAATAAATACCATCTTAGTTTTGTTAACCGAATTCATAGCTTTATCCGCTTGAATAGTGACGACGTCCGACAGTTGCACTTTATTGCTTGTTTGTTCTTGAGTTACGGTTGATATAAAATCCGATAAATTATTTTATAGTCCTTAAAAATTACGTCCAATTCAGGCACAATATCTATCAATCAACAAAACACAGCATGATTTTCGGAAAACTTTGTTTCGTCATTACCTCTTAAAGCCAACTCGAAAGCGCCCCAAAACTTTATGCAGTCCATTACGTTATTAAGAATACCTCGATTTTCCTTAACATTTCATTAAAATCCTCTATAATTTGGAAGTGTGCGCCATCGAATTGTGTTTGGTCTCTTTGTCGCACGTTTTAGGGTTTAATTTTGTCTTTGTAAATTCGTAGTTGTAAATCATATGGCAAAGTTGTCATCTCTTGTTCCGTTATATCCTGTCATAAAACCTCCTTCGTGCCTGTGAAATTAAGTTGAGAAAAAGGTAGTGACAGACACTTGCTCATGGACATAGAAAATAATTGGTTGTTCGTTCAGTAAAGTGAATAAGTCATTGTATCCTAATGTGATTTTATCGATAAACCCCTAAAAAACACAGTGATAGTGCATACGTAACACGTCCAATAAATCGCCTTACAATCAGCTTCATTGAAAAGTAAGAACGACACTTAGAACAATACAATAACGCGGAGGTAACTTGATACATAAGATTATAAGACTCCTCGCGTGTTAAATAAACACGGCCTTCGAACGCCGGATTATTTGATTAATTAATTAGTTCCTATTCCTGTCGTTCCTCATTACTACTTTAATTTAATAATTGTCAAAGTTTTGATATGTTTGAGCATGTTACAAAGAGGCTAACATCTTGTTCGCACATTTAATAGCATAGAAACATTTGGGTATAACGGTAGATTTATAATACATCCCTTTTTCTTTGCCGCAAGGATTAATGGTCGGTCGGTTTACATTATGTAATTGTACAAATTTATGAGGGTGTATTTTAAATTCTTACCTTATTTTCGTCAAGTTGGATGCACCACTCGGGTCAACCAACTTGGTATAACAACGGAATTATTGGTATTTATTTTAAAACATTAAACGTTTTGTCGAGCGTACATTTACTTAGTTATTTGTTTCAGTACTTATTTAAGTTTGTCGGTTTAGGTTTCTTAGTTAATAGCTATAATTATTTTTAAATATAAAATAAGTTAGTTCATACTCATTTTGGTGGGCGGGATGTTTGGTCTGTCGCACGTTTTTGGGTTTAATTTTAAGTCTTTGTAAATTCGTAGTTGTAAATGAAATAGCAAAACTGTCATCCCTTGTTCCGTTATATTGTTAAATACACTTTGAATGTTATTAAATATACTTTTGAGGTAATGGCGTAGAAAATGGTAATGAGATGGTAGAGCTTGTTATAGATGGTAAGTTGCGAAAGGTGGTATTTAACTCAGGTCCTAGGGACCTAGGGATCTATTGAGAAGTGTTAGTGACAGTAACAATTACCTGAATAGGAGTAATGAAACGATGAAATCAAACAACAGTATTTAATAATGAATAAACTTTAAGCTAAACAACATGTTAATAAAACACGAAGCAGTAAAAAAGTTAAACAGTTATAATAATGAAAAGTTAACTTACGGTTGAGATTCTAAGTGACCATCTTGATTAGAGTTTCTTCAGCATCTATAAAGGGTTAAGTCACCATTTTGATGAGAGCCAACTTGCTCTACAGCAGACGACCAATAACTTGGCTAGCTGCTTAACTGCCCACAAACTACCGACGAGTGGAAGGGTGTCTTGACTTTTTATACATGCTGACCCAAGGATATTGGTTTCTACGGAAGGTTTTGGCATGTGATAATCAGTATAGAGGTCAGTCAAAACTTCCTAGTTTGTAATAATTTTACAGGAAAACTGATTATGAAAAATACAAAGTAACTAACCAATGTGGTACAGATTAAAAGGAAATAACATGAAACATTAAGGTTTGGTTTGAACAAGATAATGACAAAGTAGATTGCAAAGTTTCCTAAAATACAAGATGCGAAATGTATTGAGTGTTACAATGTTGCATTTCTAAAAGTAATCTAAAATAATGGCTTCGCTATATACAACAATATCCAATCATAAAACTTCCTTTGTGCCTGTGAAATTAAGTTGAAAACAGGGGTAGTGACAGACATTTGCTCATAAACATCGAAAAGAAATGGTTGTTCGTTCGGCAAAGCGAGTGAAGTCATTGTCTCCGAATGTGATTTTATCGATAAACCCATAAAAAAACACAGTGAAGGGTGCATACGCAAAAGTCCAATAAATCGCCTTACAGTCCACTTCGTCGAAAAGTAGGAACGTCACTTAAAACAATAGAATACGCCTGAAGTAAGTCGGTATATAAAATTATAAGACCCCTCGCGCATTAAAAAAATTGACTTCTAATATCAACACAGCCTAAAGTATCATAGTTCACGAACTATTCATTATGTATCATTAAAGATGAGTGTTTCTCAATCTCGATATTTTAGATGTTTGATGGTCGAACACCACGTTTTGTTCACGTTACGCGGTCACAAAAAATAAGTCACGAAAAACAAAAAAAAACAACAACATTTTTGATATCAAATCCACAAATATCATACATTTTTTAGTTTAAAAAATCGGTTAACAGGTTGGTTGCCGATCACTTTGATCGGTGTGCATCGGCTTCTGTCACTAACGTCGCCCACTCCCGCCCACTCCGATCGGAGTGGAGGTTACATGATGACTTGTTGGTTTAGTATTTTATTGGCGTTGTCTATGGATTGTGTTGCTGTTCGCGGCGTCATCGAAAAGTGTTTATTTTAACATGTGCTTTAGATGGTTTCGCGGTTTCATTTTTGTGTGGTTGTAATCTGAAGTTGAAAATGGAAGATAAAGCAGGGCCTTCTGGTGTTAACAAAAAAAAGTTCTATTGACAAAAAGACTGTTCGGTCTCTGTGTCGCACGTTTGCGTGTTTAATTTTAAGTCGTAAATTTTGTAGTCGTAAATCTAATAGTAAAACTGTCATCCCTTGTTCCCTTATATCCTGCCATAAAAATTCGTTGGGCATGTGTGAATAAGTGGACAGAGTAGTGAACAAACACTTTCTTATGGATAGTGAAGCAGAACGGTCGTGTTTCTTCCTTCAGTACCCTAAGTTAGTCAAGTGCCGCAGCAGACTTTCGTTGTTAAACTCTAAAAACACAGTGCAAGTGTAACGTAACATATAAACTCAATTCGCATACAGTCCACTTGGTTGAAAGAATAGGAACTGCAGCATAGAAAAACAAAACACCGCGGAGGTAAGTCGATTTATAAATTTATAAGACCCCCCGCGCGTGTACAAAATTGGCCTTCATCGCTGGATCTTTAATTAAACAATTAGTTCCTATCCTTTAAGCTCCTTATACTCAAATTTATAAAATTGTCGTAGTTTTTATTATGGTTAAACGTGTTACACAGAAAAGAACATCTTGCTTACACATTTAATGCTAAATACATCTGGTTATAACGGTAGATTTTACAATACATTCCTTATCCTTTGTGGCAAAAATTAGGGTCGTCGTCGTCGGTATCTTTTTATGTAAACTATTTATGATGGTTATTGTATTGCAAAGCTTTACCTTATTTGTCGGTTCAAGTTGGAGGAACCATTCGGGTTCATGCAACTTGTATAACAAAGGGGTTATTGGTATTTATTTGAGACCTTAAAAGCTTTGTCGGGCAAGCACTGTAGTTAGGTGCATTTTTCTATTAATAATTTAATTTCGTAGATGAATTAGTAATTTAGCGTATTCGAGTTACGCATTGTTTTTATATTAATTTTATTGTCGTTCATTAATCATTAATCAAATATGGTTATATCAATTGATAAAGCTATTCTTGAAGCTAAATTTGTAG
Source organism: Platerodrilus igneus (assembly GCA_036346225.1). Classification (NCBI taxonomy): domain Eukaryota; kingdom Metazoa; phylum Arthropoda; class Insecta; order Coleoptera; family Lycidae; genus Platerodrilus; species Platerodrilus igneus. The sequence continues at coordinate 5,350,634 of JARFIW010000671.1, forward strand.
TTAAAGGTTGGATCACATTTACAGTAAGATCAACCAATCGGAAGACGTATCGATTGCTTTAATTAGAGCGTCGATTAAAACTGTCGAACAAATTGAAACGCTTTTCAAATCCTTTTGCAAGGATATTTTCTTTGATGAAGAAAGTGAACAATTGGATGAATTTTCGGCTCTTAGGGTGAAAATCGATGATTATCTATTAGATATTCGTATTATCGCTGAACAATGCGAATTAGATCGGGTAGAAAATAAGCCAAAGTTGGAAAATATGAATAATTCTTTTCGTCAAGCTGTGGAATTCGCTTGAAACATCTTTCCGTTCCCCGCTTCTCCGGACGAATTTCAGATTTCGAGAGTTACAATGCAATCTATAAGCGGTTGATTCATGATAATGTCAGTTTGTCACCCGTTGAAAAATTTTGCCATCTCGTTGATACATTAGATGAGTCGTCGCGTGCGTTGATAAAACACTTGCCATTAAATGATTATGCATACGTGGAAGCCTATAAAATCATTACTAATCGTTTTCAGTCCAAGAGGTTATTACTTTCAACATATTTTAATGCTCTCGAAAAATGCCCTAAGGTCAGTTCCTCAGACTCGCATGCGGAACTCCGGCAATTAATTAGTTGTTTTGATGAAAATATATTCGCGTTAAGGCAGATGGAAATAGATTTATTAGATTTCATGTTGTTTAATCTGTTATCGAAAAATTAGATACAAACATTTTAAAGCGTTTCGAATTAGGAAATAATGACGAAATTCCCTCGTTCAAAGATTTAAGGTCGTACATTGAAAAACAATGTAAAGTGTTGGAAATAAATGACATTGCTTCAGGAACATGCTTAAAATCTCGAGATTCCGTAAAAGAAAGAGAAAAAGGAAGGTTCGTTAGCACTTCGGCTAAAACTTCTTTAGTTGGTACCACCAATGATGTTAAAAATTGTAGTTTCTGTCAAGCTGTGCATCCTATTTATAGATGTAAGCAGTTTCTCGATAAAACCCCTCAAGAAAGATTTGAGGTGGTAAAGCTTAAAAATCCTTGTATCAAATGCTTAAACACTTCACATTCGATGAAAAATTGTAAGTTAGATTGGTCGTGTAGAACATGTCATCAGTCGCACAATTCGTTGCTTCACTTCGATAAACGAGAAAAATCGGTGTCGCCACGCCGACAAACCCATCGTCAAAGGTCAGCGTCTCCTCGGAGACCGGCGCCTAGACTTACTTCTACTAGTAGACCTAGTGAAGACAATCTGTCGTCGTCGGTTGTGCATGAACAACCTGTCACTAGTTCGTTGATTTCGACGTCATTAGAACACACAACCACGCTGTTAGCTACGGCAATGGTGTCGGTGCTTGATTATACAGGAACATTGCAATCTGTTCGTGTAATATTAGATAACGGATCCATGGAAAGTTTAATGACTGAAAGGTGCCGTCAGAAATTAGGTTTAAGGAAACGGAGAGCCAATGTCACTGTTCAAGGACTTGGCTTGAATTCGTCGTTGGTGTCTGGTGCACTATCGTGTGTAGTCAGTCCCTCGGGAGCACGGTCTCCAACATATGGAATTGATTGTTATATTTTACCTAACATTTGTAATCAATTACCTTCGTCGTCGATAGGGGTCAAGGAATGGTCGCATATTCGATGTTTGGCCTTAGCTGATCCTAATTTTAATGTTCCTGGTAAAATTGACATGCTACTCGGAGCGGAAATCTTTGCTCAGGTTTTGTTGAACGAGTCTCGTTGGGGTGTCGCTAACGAGCCAGTTGCTATTAACACAACCTTTGGTTGGGTTTTAACGGGAAAGGTCGTTTCCCCGAATAGTTCTATTACGTCGTTGTGTACTTTCGTTGAACCCTTAGACAGTGACATTCGTCGATTTTGGGAATTAGAAAATATTCCCTTCAAAAAACACATTTCTCCTGAAGAAGAAAGGTGTGAAAATCAATTTGTAGAAAGTTATAGACGTAACAAGGACGGTCGTTTTGTAGTGTCCTTGCCCTTCAAAATTTCGGAACCCTTATTTGTGGGTACGAGATCAATTTGTATTAAAAGATTTTTGTCGTTAGAACGTCGTTTGCTAAAAAATCCTGAATTGTATTCAGATTATAAAAAATTTATGGAGGATTATTTGACAAGCGGTCACATGGTTCAAGTGAAATCGCCTGAAAATTCGTCAGGTTATGAAAAAATGTATTACATTCCCCATCATGCTGTACATAAGCGGGATAGCACTACCACCAAATTGCGTGTGGTTTTCGATGCTTCGTGTCAGGATCAATCTGGAAAGTCGTTAAATGATAGCTTGGCTATTGGCCCTGCTTTGCAAAAGGACATTGCAGTTTTGTTATTGCACTTTCGTGTACACCCTATCGTAATTACAGCTGACATTAAACAAATGTATCGGCAGATTTTGGTTAAAGATACTCATCGTGATTATCAACGTATCGTCTGGAGATTTTCTCCGTCAGATCCTATTATGGACTTTAAATTAAATACTGTAACTTATGGAGTTTCGTCGTCGCCTTTTTTGGCCTTGCGTACTGTTCAAGAATTGGCAAGGTTAGAATCAATTAATTTTCCTTTCGCGTCATCCGTATTGGCGAGCGATACCTATGTTGATGACTTAGTCACTGGATGTAATTCGATTGAAGCTGCTAATCAATTAATTGGTGAATTGAATAGTATTTGCTCTAGTGGTGGTTTTCAATTAAGAAAATGGAGTATTAATTGCCCGGAAGTGATGTCCAACTTGAGGGAGTCCCTGTCCAGTTCGGACGCAATTACATTTCAAGATAAAGATAGTGGTTCAATAAAAATTTTGGGCCTTTCGTGGCGTGCTCTTACAGATGCATTTTATACAACTTAGACGTTGAAGAGCGCACTTGCACTAAGCGTAATATTTTGTCGGCTATCGCAAAATTTTTGATCCTCTCGGTTTGATAGCACCTGTAGTACTGTTCGCTAAACGTTTAGTTCAAGATCTTTGGCTATTAGGTCTCGGTGGGACCAAGAGCCTCCATTGAAGTCATACAAAATGGAAACATTTTTGGGTGAATTGCCAGCGGTTTCGAATATTGAGATTTCGCGTCGCATCGTATGTCATAATTTTAAAAGGGTGGAGTTGCATGGATTCTGTGATGCTTCTGAAGCCGGGTATGCAGCTGTCATCTATTTCCGTTCGTTCGATCTAGAAGGTAAATATTACCATTTCATTAGTATGCGCAAAATCGAAGGTTGCTCCTACTAATCGCATTTCATTGCCCCGTCTCGAATTGTGTGCTGCCGTACTCTTGGCAGATTTAGTAGATTTTGTCAAAAATACTTATACAGATATTTTATCATTTAGTAATATTTTCGCGTGGTCAGATTCTACTGTTGTTTTGTCTTGGATTCGGTCTTCCTCGCATAAGTGGAAGACATTCGTTAGCAATCGTATTTCGCATATTCAAGAACGTATTCCTCCATCTTCATGGTTTCATGTTAAGTCCCAGGATAACCCTGCGGATTGTGCCTCACGTGGACTTTTGGCTTCAGAGTTGGTTCATCATCCATTATGGTGGACAGGACCTTCTTGGTTAGTGCGTCGTAATGAAGAATGGCCAGTAACATCGCTGCCAAAACTTATCGACTCATCTCAGATGGACGTCGAATATCGTACTCTGTCGTTAACAGTCGTTATGTCTGAGAATTTCTTAGATTTGTTGTTGGATAAATTTTCAAAACTGCAGAAAATTTGTAGGATTATTACATGTATTCGTCATTTCATTCGTAATGTTCAATGTCCAGATTTGCGTTCAAAATATGCTGATAGTTTGTCTCTAGCTCAACAGCAAGAGGCTATACAGTTATTGATTAAAAGAGTTCAAACAAATGTTATTGTTCAAGACATTGCAAATATTAAAACTGGAAAACTTGTTAGTAAACAACTTCGTAGCCTTAGTCCGTTTCTAGATAATCATGATTTGTTGAGGGTGGGCGGTCGCCTACGTAACTCAGAGTTGTCGCATGATGCAAAATTTCCAATTTTGCTTCCTCGGTCGCATCGGTTGACTGAACTTATTATATTAGATTGTCATGAAAGACATTTACATCCTGGAAATCGAACAACTCAATTTTACTAACTCAAAATTATTGGATCTTGTGCGCCAAGAGGGCTATTCGGCAATGTCTGAAATCCTGCATTCGCTGTTTTCGTGTAAACCCTGTGGCTTTATGCCCCCTATGGGGGATTTACCAGCTTCTAGGTTAACTCCAGGTAAGGCGTTTTTACATACGGGAGTCGACTTTGGTGGACCTTTCTCTGTCACGATGAATCGATGTCGTGGCGCAAAATCATTGAAAGCGTACATTTGCTTATTTATTTGTTTCAGCACTAAAGCCATCCATTTGGAACTAGTGTCTAACTTGTCGACAGACGCTTTCTTGGGTGCTTTACGTCGATTTATTGCTCGAAGAGGCAAATGTATTCAAATCCATTGTGATAATGGTACTAATTTCGTTGGGGCCTCTCGTGAAATCTCTCAATTGATGCGCCATTCGGCAGGCGTTGAGGGAATCGAATTTGTGTTTAATCCTCCTGCTGCTCCTCATTTTGGTGGGTTGTGGGAGGCCGGGATTAAATCGGTAAAATCCCATTTAAAGAGAATTATCGGTGAACAAATTTTGTCGTTTGAAGAATTCTCGACGGTATTGATTCAAATCGAAGCGATTCTCAACTCACGTCCACTATGCGCACTGAGTTGCGAACCGCATGATTTCTCGTATTTGACCCCGGGTCATTTTCTTAATGTTGAACCAGTTTCGGTGTTACCAGATCCAGATTTGTTGTCCATAAACCCTCTCGTTTGAATCGCTGGCAATTGTTGCAGCAAATGCAACAAGGGTTTTGGAAGAAATGGAGTGCTGAATACCTGCACACGTTGCAGCAGAAAGGTAAGTGGTTGAAGAATTCCGCTACCCTACCTATTGATTCGCTTGTCCTCTTAAAGGAAGAAAATAACCCCTCTACAGTGGCGTTTAGGAAGGGTCGTAGATGTTCACCCTGGTAGAGACGGTATCGTTCGGGTAGCTACAGTCAAGACATCCCAAGGGTTAGTTAAACGCCCTCTAGTGAAACTATGTTTACTGCCAGTTACTTGATATTTAATGGTATGTACACATATATTCACTTATATAAGTTTGTCGGTTAGGTTTCTTAGTTCATAGCTCTAATTAGTTTTTAAATATAAAATAAGTTAGTTCATACTTATTTTGGTGGGCGGGATGTTCGGTCTCTGTGTCGCACGTTTGCGTGTTTAATTTTAAGTCGTAAATTTTGTAGTCGTAAATCTAATAGTAAAACTGTCATCCCTTGTTCCCTTATATCCTGCCATAAAAATTCGTTGGGCATGTGTGAATAAGTGGACAGAGTAGTGAACAAACACTTTCTTATGGATAGTGAAGCAGAACGGTCGTGTTTCTTCCTTCAGTACCCTAAGTTAGTCAAGTGCCGCAGCAGACTTTCGTTGTTAAACTCTAAAAACACAGTGCAAGTGTAACGTAACATATAAACTCAATTCGCATACAGTCCACTTGGTTGAAAGAATAGGAACTGCAGCATAGAAAAACAAAACACCGCGGAGGTAAGTCGATTTATAAATTTATAAGACCCCCCGCGCGTGTACAAAGACTATAATTATAGAAAAAGGCAATAACTGATAGTGAATTATTACAAATTTGGGAGAAGGACAGCAGTAGTGATGAATATTTTTGCGACTCTGACGACGACGGATCAAGTTCAAGCTCCGACATCGAAAATGTGAGTTCGAATATTTTTGATGCTAATGTGATTACAAATGTACATCAAGCCATACCAAGCTCTGATAAAAAATTGAGTGACTCAGGTGCATGGAAATAAGTTCTGTTTTAGAAAACTCAAGAATTATTGGTACCAATTCCAGGAAACTGCACACCAATCGATTTTTTTCAAATGATGGTTGATGACAATTTTCTACAAACTGTTGTAGAACAAACAAATGCTTATGCAGTTGAAATTTTCTTACGTCCAGAAACATCTGCTAAATCTCGTATCACTACTTGGAAAGATGTAACTTTGGATGAATTAAGAATTTTTGTAGGTTGTTGCTCCATACTGGAAAGCGGATACCCTCAATTTGACATACTTTTTTTTAGAAAATATATGTCACGAAAGATTTGTGCTTATTTTAAGATGCTTGCATTTTACGACTCCAGAAACTTCTCTGACTGATCGTCTAGAAAAGATTAGATCTGTGGTAGATCTTTTTAATAAAAAAAGGATGACATTTATTACCCGGGAAAAGAGCTACCTTTGGACGAATCTATGGTATGTTGGCGTGGTCGACTGCAGTTCAATCATTGCAATATATCAAAAACAAGCGCCGTAAATATGGCATCAAGTTATAATGCTCACAGAACCAAATGGTTTGATTCTAAAATTTCGAATTTATGAAAGTTCTTCAGATATTTATAGCAGAAGCGGACATACAGAAAAGGTATAAAAAATAGTAATGCATTTACTTGAGAAATTGCGCAATAGACATTCCGTGTATCTTGATAATTATTACAATAGTGTTGAGTTGGCCACCAAATTGCTACAGGAAAATACATATTGTACTGGAACACTAAAAGTTGACAGAAAGTCCAATCCAAAAGAAGTAATGACTGTAAATCTAAAACGAGGAGAAAATAAATCTGTGTTTTGTGATGGAGTACATGTTGGCAAATGGCGTGACAAACGTAATGTTCATTACATTAGTACCGAATGTGGAAGCAAAATGGGTGTTTTGGAAACAAAAGAGGACAAGAATCCAAAATGCCTTCAGCTATTATTGGTTATAATGCATTTATATATGAAATAGACAGACAAGATCAGTTGATGGCGTACTATCCTTGTGATCGTAAAACTATTCGATGATACAAGAAGTTGTTTATACATGTACTCCAAATGAGCTTGATTAATGCATACATTTATACAACAAGTATTCCTAGTCTGATCATGAACGCCTATACGATTTTCGATTAGATATAATTAGGAGTTTGATAGCCAGACGAGCTATTACCAATTTACCAAGAGATTCTACTCCTCGCAAGCAAGTTGCACACAATATTAGCAAAATAGAAAAAAAGTTAAAGAAATAAAAGGCACTACAGAATCCAAAAGAGTTAGCAGAAAAGAATGCAAAGCATGTAGACTGAAGAAAATAAGGAAGCAAATAGTGTATGAATGCAAATTTTGCCCTGGACAACCCGGTTTTTGTCTACGGTGTTTTGAAGAATATCATAAAAATGTTTTTTAGTTCTAAAATGAGTATTATTATTATTGTTTTGATACAACTTATCTATACGCTCCGATCGGTGTGTTCGGCATCTGTTAGTGATTTTCATATGTGATGCCGATCGGAGTGCATTTTTGTTTTTTGTTTAGACGAAAAAAATACAATAACAGTTTTTAGAGACCACCTTTCCATCATTCTTTTTGCGAAAAACACAAAAATATCTATAAAAAAACCATCCCGGCATCAGTCACGACCCCAAATATATGTCAAGGCAGTCAACCTGTTAATATCTTTACCTCTGTCTTTTACGGTTTGATTAAATGTCATTGTTGGTTTAGCGCGACCATTTTGCTTAAATTTTAAGCATTTTTAAAAGTTAAACAGTTGTCCGACATTAAATTTTGAATTTCCTGGACAGAGATCTTGAATTATTTCATTAACGAAAATTTAATATAAAAGAATCATGCATTATTTGCTAAACAAGTAAAATAATTTAAAGCATTTGTATTACTACTTCACATACTTTCTTTCATCATCATCATTAGGTCTTCAGTCCTGGAACTGATTAGACGCGTACCCTCATTGTTTCCTATTCTGAACTAACCTACAGATTTGCCTGAAATTTGCACAGTCTGTGTCTATCACTCTCTGATCTAGGTCTACATCTACCTCTTTTTTCCTATCTCTGCTTGTAATGTATCCCGTACTATTCCTCAAAAATGCATAAAACGTATTCTGCCCTTCTATTTCTTCTATTTTCTTCCACAGATATCCTTGCTACCATACTCTTTCCATAACCTATTTGTTATTAACATTGCCTGTCCATCACCGGTGTGAAGTTAGCAGTAAAATTCTAGCAGTAATTTTTACGAGGAAGGAGATGTACAACTGGCAGTAAATTCCCAGCAGTAAATTTTTCGTGCAAACTTTATTGAATAGACAAAATGCGATTTTAGAAATGGAGCTACACTTACACCTTCCGCCTTGGCACAACTATTAAAATGACCACCTGTACAGTCCCAGTAGAACCAATTATCTTTCAACCCATATGGATTTCAAAATCACTCCTTAAATAATAAAGTGAAACAAATCAAATGGCAGAATTACACCTTCCTTAATGCACCTGCAAAAACCAAAATTACTTGCGACCGGTATGAGTATCATAGCCGACCTGTGTAAGCTTCAAAAACCATCTTTTAATGATATCAATAGGAAAAAAAATCAGAAGTGACAGAAGGTCATCGAGTTACACCTTCTGTTTTGGCACATATATTGCTAAGACCTTCCTTAATGTACCTGCAAAAACCAAATTTACTTGCGACCCGTATGGGCATCAAACTCGACCCTGTAGCTTCAAAACCATCTTTTAATGATATAAATAGGAAAATCAGAAGTGGCAGAAGGCCATCGAGTTACACCGTCTGCTTTGGCACATATATTGCTAAGACCTTCCTTAATGTACCTGCAAAAACTAAATTTACTTGCGGCCCGTATGGGTATCAAACTCGACCCCTGTTAGCTTCAAAAACCATCTTTTAATGATATAAATAAAAAAAAATCAGAAGTAGCAGAAGGCCATCGAGTTACACCTTCTACTTTGGCACCTATATTGCTAAGACTTTCCTTAATGTACCTGCGAAAACCAAATTTACTTGCGACCCGTATGGGTATCAAAATCGACCCCTGTATACTTTAAGAAATTCAGGGGTCGAGTTTGATACCCACACAGGTCGCAAATAATTTTGGTTTTTACAGGTACATTAAGGAAGGTCTTAGCAATATATGTGCCAAAGCGGAAGGTATAACTCGATGGCCTTCTGCCACTTCTGATTTTTTTCCTATTTATATCATTAACAGATGGTTTTTGAAGCTTACAGGGGTCGAGTTTGATACCCATACGGGTCGCAAGTAAATTCGGTTTTACAGGTACATTAAGGAAGGTCTTAACAATATATGTGTCAAAGCGGATGGTGAAACTCGATGGCCTTCTGCCACTTCTGATTTTTTTTCCTATTTATATCATTAAAAGATGGTTTTTGAAGCTTACAGGGGTCGAGTTTGATATCCATATGGGTCGCAAGTAAATTTAGTTTTTGCTGGTACATTAAGGAATGTCTTAGCAATATATGTGCCAAAGCAGAAGGTGTAACTCGATGGCCTTCTGCTACTTCTGATTTTTTTTCCTATTTATATCATTAAAAGATGGTTTTTGAAGCTTACAGGGGTCGAGTTTGATACCCATACGGGTCGCAAGTAAATTTAGTTTTTGCTGGTACTTTAAGGAAGGTCTTAGCAATATATGTGTCAAAGCAGAAGGTGTAACTCGATGGCCTTCTGCTACTTCTGATTTTTTTCCTATTTATATCATTAAAAGATGGTTTTTGAAGCTTACAGGGGTCGATTTTGATACCCATACGGGTTGCAAGTAAATTTGGGTTTTCCAGGTACATTACGGAAGGTCTTAGCAATATATGTGCCAAAGCGGAAGGTGTAACTCGATGGCCTTCTGCCACTTCTGATTGGTTTTCCTATTTATATCATTAAAAGATGATTTTTGAAGCTTACAGGGGTCGAATTTGATACCCATACGGGTCGCAAGTAAATTTGGTTTTTGTAGGTACATTAAGGAAGGTCTTAGCAATATATGTGTCAAAGCAGAAGGTGTAACTCGATGGCCTTCTGCTACTTCCGATTTTTTTTCCTATTTATATCATTAATAGACGATTTTTGAAGTTTACAGGGGTCGATTTTGATACCCATACCGGTCACAAATAAATTTGGTTTTTGCAGGTACATTAAGGAAGGTCTTAGCAATATATGTGCCAAAGCGGAAGGTGTAACTCGATGACCTTCTGCTACTTTTAATTTTTTTTCCTATTTATATCATTATAAGATGGTTTTTGAAGCTTACACGGGTCCAATTTGGTACCCATACGGGTCGCAAGTAAATTTGGTTTTTGCAGGTACATTAAGGAAGGCCTTAGCAATATATGTGCCAAAGCAGAAGGTGTAACTCGATGGCCTTCTGCTACTTCTGATTTTTTCTCTATCTATATCATTAAAAGATGGTTTTTGAAGCTTACAGAGGTCGAGTTTCATACCCATACGGGTCGCAAGTAAATTTGGTTTTCGCACGTTCATTAAGGAAGGTCTTACTAATATATGTGCCAAAGCAGAAGGTGTAACTCGATGGCCTTCTGCTACTTCTGATTTTTTTGCTATTTATATCATTAATAGACGATTTTTGAAGTTTACAGGGGTCGATTTTGATACCCATACGGGTCGCAAATAAATTTGGTTTTTGCAGGTACATTAAAGATGGTCTTAGCAATATATGTGCCAAAGCGGAAGGTGTAACTCGATGACCTTCTGCTACTTTTAATTTTTTTCCCTATTTATATCATTATAAGATGGTTTTTGAAGCTTACACGGGTCCAATTTGGTACCCATACGGGTCGCAAGTAAATTTGGTTTTTGCAGGTACATTAAGGAAGGCCTTAGCAATATATGTGCCAAAGCAGAAGGTGTAACTCGATGGCCTTTTGCTACTTCTGATTTTTTTCCTATTTATATCATTAAAAGATGGTTTTTGAAGCTTACAGGGGTCGAGTTTGATACCCACACGGGTCGCAAGTAAATTTGGTTTTTACAGGTACATTAAGGAAGGTCTTAGTAATATATGTGCCAAAGCAGAAGGTGTAACTCGATGGTCTTCTGCTACTTCTGATTTTTTCCTATTTATATCATTAAGTGATGAATTTTGAAGCTTATACGGGTCGATTTTGATACCCATACGGGTCGCAAGTAAATTTCGTTTTTGCAGGTACATTAAGGAAGGTCTTAGCAATATATGTGCCAAAGCAGAACGTGTAACTCGATGGCCTTCTGCTACTTCTGATTTTTTTTCCTATTTATATCATTAAAAGATGGTTTTTGAAGCTTAGAAGGGTCGAGTTTGATACCCATACGGGTCGCAAGTAAATTCGGTTTTTGCAGGTACATTAAGGAAAGTCTTAGCAATATATATGCCAAAGCAGAAGGTGTAACTCGATGGCCTTCTGCTACTTCTGATTTTTTTTCCTATTTATATCATTAAAACATGGTTTTTGAAGCTTACAGGGGTCGAGTTTGATACCCATACGGGTCGCAAATAAATTTGGTTTTTGCAGCTACATTAAGGAAGGTCTTAGCAATATATGTGCCACAGCCGAAGGTGTAACTCGATGGCCTTCTGCTACTTCTAATTTTTTTCCTATTTATATCATTAAAAGATGGTTTTTGAAGCTTACAGGGGTCGAGTTTGATACCCATACGGGCCGCAAGTAAATTTAGTTTTTGCAGGTACATTAAGGAAGGTCTTAGCAATATATGTGCCAAAGCAGAAGATGTAACTCGATGGCCTTCTGTCACTTCTGATTTTTTTCCTATTGATATCATTAAAAGATGGTTTTTGAAGCTTACACAGTTCGGCTGTGATACTCATACCGGTCGCAAGTAATTTTAGTTTTTGCAGGTGCATTAAGGAAGGTTTTTACAATATATGTGCCTAAGTGGAAGGTGTAATTCTGCCATTTGATTTGTTTCACTTTATTATTTAAGGAGTGTTTTTGAAATCCATATGAGTCGAAAGGTAATTTGGTTCCACTGGGACTGTAAAGGTGGTCATCTAAATAGTTGTGCCAAGGCGGAAGGTGTAAGTGTAGCTCCATTTCTGAAATCGAATTTTGTCTATTCAATAAAGTTTGCACGAAAAATTTACTGCTAGGAATTTACTGCCATTTGTACATCTCCTTCCTCGTAAAAATTACTGCTACAATTTTACTGCTAACTTCACACCGGTCTGTCCATCCTCATACATTTGAAGCACAGCATTTCAAAAGCCTGCTACCGTTTTTCTGTCTGCTTTTCAGACTGCCCGTATTTCATAGGCATACTGTGCTGTGCTCCACACATATGCTTTAAACAATATTCTTCTTGTTCTATGTTTGTCGTCATTCATCATATGCGCTGTTCTTTCTTGTTAGAAGCAGTTCGGTCCCCTTCTATTGTTTTACAATTATATACCCTATTTCTCCGACATTCAGTGGTTGTGAAGGGGGGCCAAGGTCCCGGGTTCAAATCCCGACACGGTCCGCTTGAAAAATGCTAGGCGAGCATTTTTCACAAAAATACACCCTCGTTCGGATGAGAGGTAAAATGGAGGTCCCGTGTGTGAGTGTTGTCACGCACGTTAAAGATCCGTACCTTGCTTGAAACAGCAAGGGTTCGACAAAATTCCAAATTTTCCAGGTAAAAAAAAACTCGCTTCCTGGCCAATGTAATACCTTTGGGTGGGGCATTGGAAAATCACATGTATGGTTGTGAAGGGTGGCTGCCAAGTTCCCCCAGCACTTAAACATTTACCGATTTAATATTTTTTCGCACAGTCAACATTTGTTGCAGATATTTCAAAACCAACACCTGTAGTTGTTTATAATAATCATAAGATTTATCTGCGCTTATTTTTCGTCATTAGGTTTCCGTCTCGAAAGTGGTTGGACACGTACCTGCACTTATTTATATTCTGAGCTAGCCTACACAGTTCCATTAAAATTCTTTATTAACTCCAAAACTAAATTACAACCACAAGCCAATATATCGAAGAAGGAACCAAGATGTACACTAAAATCAAGTTTGAAATGCCACACGTTACGAAATCTTCGATCAGAACAAAGCAAAAGGTATGGTTTCCTAAAAATTAATTAGCAAAAATTGGACGCTTTTTACCTACAACATACAACGTTTATGACCGGTTTTTGGTACTTGCTATATTAACTACATATTTTACACGAGGCTGTCGTCGATAAAACAATATACGTATATATATATATATATATATATATATATATATATATATATATACTGCTGTGTTAATAGGGTCATTTAAGGGTGGGTAGGACCAAGAGCATAGCACACTCCACATAAAATACATAAGGGCTCAGAAAACGACATAGTTTTCTGAAGAAAACAAGAAATACGATGATTAGACTAGAAAGTAAATGACAACGTCCTGTATATAAATAATAATCGTAATTAATTCAGTTAATGAAAAATATTTTGAAGATTAATTTGAATAAAACAAATCCGTAAGCCGTTAAATAACATAAATGCAAGCTGAAACGCGACATGCGTGGATAACGCAACATTATTACTTCAAGAATCCTAATTAATACAAGCAGGTTTAATAATGTGTCGGGTAGAAAACTCAGATAATTTAATACATACATTGTATTTCGTCTACTTGACTAGAGAATTAAAATCGACACCTGATTTATTGGAAACAAACAAAGCATGTTTATTAAAAATCAAAGTTCACCAAATTTATTTGAACAAACAACGGTTTACTTATCTAGAAGTATGAAAATCCAAGCGGATCAATGCTATTAACTTGAAATCGTACGTGACAAGAGGAACGCGTTGATGTTAATATAAACCATAATACCATGGAATATCCGAAAACCTGGTATATACAAACAACGAACATTGCGCTTGTCAACAGATAGACGGTGCATTTAAATATGACCCGATTTGTAAACCAATCAGTTCATCATGAAGTAAAGTATAGTTCACATCTCTGAAAACTAAAATATCCACGTTAAGTGAGTGATTGTGAAGTGTAGAATAATACCGCTGAATATGGAAAATTAATGGTTTGTCGTTTTACCCTTAAATAGAAAAACGTAAGTAAGTGAAAGTTGTTTTAATATAAATTCTAATTTTAACCTTAATAAAAGGGACTCTAAAGAATCACTGGAGACAGCTCCAAACAATTACGGGAGACAAATTTTAATAATTACTGGAGTCCAGTCTCTATAAATAAGGGAACAAGTTTGAATAAATGCTGAAGCGATCATTAATGGAACAAAAGACGAAATGCAACATGCATTTACTTCAATGATTAATGGCGAAGGAGTTTAATGGAGTACGCTAATGTATTGAAGGCGATGCTATGAGGGAGGCACACAACGGTTGGACCAGAGACTGATTTAAGCTGAAAAACAACAGGTTAGCCAATCTGAATGTTTATTATTATTTAATTATTTTATTTGTGGATATTTCATTGCACTTTGCTAAACTGAAAAACTTAAGATTTAACATTTAATTAAAGATTACAAATTTAAGTACTTTAAAAATTGCTTTCATGATAATTTATGTGAGCGGTCGGCAAGATTTAATTTTGGGCATACGTTGTAAATTACGTAAATAAATGAGGTTAAATGAACGTTCATCAGGCTTCAGTTCATAATTAATAATACTAGTGATTTTGCTGACTTTTTGATCATCCTTTGGTTATAATAATTATTAAATTTATTGATTCAATTATTAGAAGAAAATTCCAGTTAAAGAATTTCAACCTTTTCATACGTTGTAAATATTTTTGAGAACATTATAATAATTTGTGCTTAATGGTGTTTTGGTTTAAAGATTAAAACAGGATGGACAGGTAGATGGTAGGTTTAAAGGCTTTGTTTGTCGTATTGTCGCAAGCTCCGTGCGTAATTCAAAAACTGAGCTAACCGACGCAATTAAAATTATATATTAGAAATCAAAAATTGAGACAATAAAAATGTATACCTTTTAATTCATAAAAAGGGCGGAAAGAGGTATTGCTAGAGTATCACAACTGTATATATATATATATATATATATATATACATATATATATATATATACACACATACACACACACACACACACACACACACATATATATATATATATATATTGATGTGATAATGAAGTCACGAGAGGTCATTTCCACGAAAAAACATACACAAAGAGAAGAAAAACGGAGAAAAGTTAAAATTTCCCAATATTTAATTTTTTTATTCTGTATACACGCATAAGGGTATTTCATTAACACAGAAAACAAGCTTCCCATGTAAAAATACATACCATTTTAAAACAACGAAGCCTTATCTTAAGAATATTTCACTATTCCTTCATTAATCCGTGTATAAATGTTTTTCTTCTGAACAATGAAAGTTGTATTGCATTTATTGCAGAATGGAAAGCTTGCGAAACGAATATGAAATATAAATACAAACGCCATTGATTTCAGTCGCGTAAATAATTATTCTATACTTTGTAATAATAAGTTTTCGTTGCATCCTCGTTAAAGCAAAGTATATTTTCCGTGTGTAGATGTATCATATAAAGCAAAAATAAAATATTCCTTCTCGGTAAAAATACCACTTTATGGGTTTCAAATAAAACGTATCTTTCTTTCAAAGAAGTTAGTTTCGAATTAATTCAAGAATTTCCGAATGTCTAGTAGAAATGTTCTCGACGCCATTAAATATGCTAATTATTTTGTATCAATGAATAAACGCGCCAATTCAGAGAACGCGCTCCTACCGGAAAAGCTATAAAAGATAACATACGCGTTTTAATAGCTCTATGTATTACAGAAAGAAAGAACTAGCAGCGCTCCGGTTTGTTTATTAGTAAAGAATGGAAGATTTTACGACCGCGATAGCTTTACACTAATTAACTCATTAAATCGGGAAAACGGCGCAATTGTTATACCTAAATTTTTTAATAAAAGTACAACGTCATCAATGCGCAGTACAACAAATTTATGTCGGAATAGTCCAATACGTCTTTCAAGGGGTGATACGTGGATTGTCATCTGACATCATTGGCGTAGTATAACCTCGGAGAGTAATGGCAGTATTCATTTCAATGTTTAAACGGGAAAACTTTCACGGTAGTTTAGGAATAAACTGCACTACACACGGATTTAATATAAAAGCACTACATGATACATGTGCGCATACTGCTTATTGCACTACCAAACATCGACTTGTATGTTGAATTGTTGACAATTGTCAATCTGACATCTGCAACTAGTGTGTTTATAATCGTTTATAAAACGGTTGCTTAAGCCTTACGATAACGTAATTGCGCATTTCTTTAATAACCATCCTCTCAATTGTATAAATAGAAACATGTTAAAAAATGTTTTCCAATCCTCAAGTTATTGAATTTATATGAAATTTAACTATATAAAAATTAATCAGCTGATTTCACGTTAAGCGTCTTTGGCTACCTCAAAGTCGCTTTCAGGGCGCAACACAAATTGACGGCACTCATTCTTCTAAACTTTAAAATTTTCACCTAATGTATTCAAGCCAAATACATCAAACATTAATAAATCAGCCGCCTTCAATTTATGTCATAAATGTCAAACTTGAAATTTTTATTAATATGACACCGATCCTAGGTTATGGATCGAAACATAAATAACGACGATTTTAACAACTATGAATGATTTAATTCTCAAAGAAGATTAAAAAAAATACAAAACAAATCGCAACAAACATACAGAAAGTATCAGCAAATGTTTCTTTTACCACCTGATCTCTAGGTGCTCAGCTTTGATCATTAACAACTTTGACATAACGAAAAATAAAAATCAACTGATTAATTTGGAAATATCTGGCGGTGTGTTCAAAATTAGTGAAAAAACCGGAGTCTCTAAGTTCATCTAATGTGTTTTTAACACGATCAGAAATTAAATGAACGAGTTCATTTTGATTAGCATGATTCAAGTATTTAATTTCATCGTCGGCCTTGTCTATAAGCTCTTTTAGAATAGGATCATACAATGCCAAAAGTTTGATTATAGATAAAAAGTTACCGTCTGTTACGTTCAATTTTGCCTTCATAAATATTTTCTTGCAATTTACGATGTTCTCAAATATTTCAACACCTCCGCTTTGTATATACCTAGATGTTATGGGAGACGTCCTGATCACTATTCAATAAGCCAACCTTGATTGAACACAATTTCGATGTATATCAATGAAGTATTTGTAACAGTTTATAACGTTTCGCAACTCTCGAGCAACAAATTAAAACACATACACAGAAATCATAAAACGCTAACTCACAAAATCCAATGCTTTCTGACACTATTGGTAGCGGTACCATACAATATGATCTCCATCGCTAAAACTAATTACTGAATTCAATTACACATATCTTAAACAATATCTAACTCGAACAGTCAAACGGGGTTTGTATAAAATAAAATTTGAAGTACTGTACAGACGGTATACTGAGAGAACACTGAAAATAATACGAACTTTATACTAGTTGCTTTGTTTATTTTATTTTTGAGAAGTTATGTTTTGTTTAAATATTAGGATGAATTGGATACCTCAAATAGTCACTTATTACAGGGATGCTATGATAAGAATTTAATCCTTTTGTTGAACTAAAAGAAAAAGCAGTACTCAACGATTTCATTACAAAAGGATTTTTAAAGCACCAGATTTTACAAGGATAATCATGACCGTAATTTATGACTGCATTGGCACCGGGTATTGTATTTGCTTTAACTGTTGAAAATAGGATTAGACGCCCTAAACATGATGCGCCCCCCAACAGTGATAGTTGCTGCGGGCGTTATAATGGTTCGAAGGTCTCTTTAGCAATGGTTGCGGAGGTAGAACCTATTTTTGTAAACCCAGGCGCGACCCTTATGCGTACAAAGAATTAGCAAAAAATGAAATTTCTGGACCTAGGAATGATTGAGAAAATCGACAGCTCACAACGGGGATACTTTGTTGATTATTTCTTTAAAGGGCGACGGTAAAAATATCCGTTTATGCACAAATTACAAAGCAACCATAAATATTTATTGGTGGCGAATCATACGTTACCCAGAATTGAAGCAGTTTTTGCTGCGCTACAAGGTGGTATAATTTTCAGTAAGTTGGATTTAAACGAAGCCTATAACCAGTTAGAGATTGACGAGGAAACGAGTATCATACTCGTGTGGAGTTCATGCATGGAATTTTCAAACCGAAAAGAGTGTCTTTTGGAACGAAATCGGTTTGTGCCACATTTCAGGCGATAATTGATAAAACTGTAGTGGGTGTCCAAGGGGTGGTTATTGATGATATTGTGGTAACTGGACGAACAAAAAACACTCGAAGGATTGAGGAAGTTTGGATTTAGATTGAATAAGAACAAATGCGTTTTCCTTGAGATAAGTATTAAGTATTTAAAGCCATGGTATTTCGGCAAACGGTTTAGAAAAAGATACTGATAAGTTTTCAGGCATTTTGAAATGCTGCTGAAGTGAAAGTATTTTGTGGAAGGGTAAATTATTACCAAAGTTTACACCGAGAATACCAATAAAATTGAAACCACTGTATGAATTGTACAATACAGATTTGGTGCCGGGTAATGCTTTAGCTCATTATCACCCTGGTTAGCATGTGATGCTTCATTTTATGGTATAGGTGTCTGTTTGTCACATGTAGAACCGGATGGTTCCGAATAAGTAATTGGTTATACCTGAAGGATTTTGAGTAAAGCGGAACAAAATTATACAGTAACACATAAAAAAACTTTAAGTATGTATTAGGTCGTTCAGAAATTCTATCACTTTTTGGTAGGTAGACATTTCCAAATAAGTTCGAATCACAAGCCTTGTTTGAGGAAAATAAGGGTTTGCCTCAAATGGTATCGGGTCGGAAACAGAGATGGTCTTTGTGTCTAGCTAGCTTCCAACAGTCCTTCGTTCAGAAACTGCTTTAGTTGTGTTAAAAGCAGAGCATAAAAATAACTATTCAGGTTTATTTCATCCTTTTATTATATCACATAAATATTTCAAACGTTAAATAAACATGTAACCTTAAAATTGGGTACAATAATCATGTTTTTACGCAGAAATCTACAAAAATCCGCAATTTTCTGTTGATTTGTTATTTTGGACGTACTATAAAAGCGTTTGTCACAAATTAGAAGTCTTGCGATCTCTCCAAATTGTCTACTTTAAAGACCGACCTAATCAAATTAAGTTTGTGACAATTATTTAATTTTTTTTTCAGCAATGTAGTACGTACCGCTACCGATACGCAAGTTAATGCAAAACCAATTTCATTTTTGACGTTAGGCGCCAAATTCATAAAATCAGAAATTATTATTAGAAAACCTAAAAATCCGCATTTTTCAATTAATTATTTTCTTATATATAGCTACGAATCGAAAACATCAAGTTTCTACTTGCAACCCGGTTTTCCGGTTTTACTTACCTTAGGAAAATAACATTCCTTTCACGGAATGAGTTTAAAAAAGTCTCAATTTATCTTCAATTGAAAATTTATGTAGAAATTTGACGCAGCAGCTTCGAAATAATTCCGTTAAGATAAAAGAAGAATTGCGACTCAAATATTCGAAATTTGGAATAAATTTACGCCAGAAGGCTACAAACTTGTCCGGACGCTTCCTTTGACATTTAGACTCTGTTATTCGCTAAAAAAAAGAATTGTACCCAGTTGTAGATATTTAGAGGGCACAATATGTAAGTACTTTTTATAAGTTGAAGTAAGAAAATTATGGTTTATGTTCGGTCTCTTTGTCGCACGTTGTCGTGGTTAAATTTAAGTTATTTTAAATTCTTAGTTGTAAATCAAATACTAAAGCTGTCATCCCTTGTCCCATTATATCCTGTCGTAAAACCTCCTTTGTGCATGTAAAAATTAAGTTGAAAAGGGGTAGTGACAGAAACACTCTCTCATGAACATCGAAGCGGAATGTTCGTTGGTTCGGTTCGGTAAAGTGAGTTAGTCAATAGTGCCGCCGAATTTATCGATAAACCCCTTAAAAACTCAGTGAAAGAGCAAATGTAACACGTACTATAATTCGCATACAGTCCACTTAGTTGAAGAATAGGAACGACACTTAAACCAAGAAAACAAGCGCGGAGGTAAGTCGATACACTAAATTATAAGTCCCAGGATAACCTGCGGATTGTGCTTCGCGTGTATTTTTGGCTTTAGAGTTGGTTCATCATCCATTATGGTGGACAGGGCCTTCCTGGTTAGTGCGTCGTAGCCAAGAATGGCCAAGAACGTCGCTGTCAAAACTTATCGACTCATCTCAGATGGACGTCGAATATCGTACTTTGTCGTTAACAGTCGTTATGTCTGAGAATTTCTTAGATTTGTTGTTGGATAAATTTTCAAAACTGCAGAAATTTGTAGGATTATTACATGTATTCGTCATTTCATTCGTTATGTTCAATGTTCGGCAGATTTGCGTTCAAAATCTTCTGATGGTTTGTCTCTAGCTCAGCAGCAAGAGGCTATACATTTATTGATTAAAAGAGTTCAAACAAATGTTTTTGCCCAAGATATTACAAATATTAAAAGTGGAAAACTTGTTAGTAAACAACTTCGTAGCCTTAGTCCGTTTCTAGATAGTCGTGATTTGTTGAGGGTGGGCGGTCGCCTGCGTAATTCTGAGTTGTTGCATGATGCAAAATTTCCAATTTTGCTTCCTCAGACGCATCGGTTGACTGAAATTATTATATTAGATTGTCATGAAAGACATTTACATCCTTGGAGGGACGGTATCGTTCGGGTAGCTGCAGTAAAGACATCCCAAGGATTAGTTAAACGCCCTCTGGTGAAACTATGTTTGCTGCCAGTTACTTAATATTTAATGGTATGTATCCATATATTCACTTATATAAGTTTGTCGGCTTAGGTTTCTTAGTTAATAGCTATAATTATTTTTAAATATAAAATAAGTTAGTTTATACTTATTTTGGTGGGCGGGATGTTCGGTCTCTTTGTCGCACGTTGTCGTGGTTAAATTCTTAGTTGTAAATCAAATACTAAAGCTGTCATCCCTTGTCCCGTTATATCCTGTCGTAAAACCTCCTTTGTACATGTAAAAATTAAGTTGAAAAGGGGTAGTGACAGAAGCACTCTCTCATGAACATCGAAGCGGAACGGTCGTTGGTTCGGATCTGTAAAGTGAGTTAGTCAATAGTGCCGCCGAATTTATCGATAAACCCCTTAAAAACTCAATGGAAGTGCAAATGTAACACGTACTATAATTCGCATACAGTCCACTTAGTTGAAGAATAGGAACGACACTTAGACCAAGAAAACAAGCGCGGAGGTAAGTCGATATACAAATTTATAAGACGCCCCGCGCAATAAACAGTTTAGATAACGAATTTAATTTATTGTTTTATTTTGATCGACTAATTATAAAGATATTAACAAATTTTATTAATATTGCATGTAGAATAAACTATTATGACGTTGAGTTCGTATTCCAAATGGTTACCGTGTTTAACAAAAATTATTATAATAATAATTTAGTAAGTACTGTGATATTTAATATTTCAGAACTATGTTTCATCAATCAACTTACGAACGTTTTCAAAACAATGTAAATGTCTTTTATATAAGAACACTAAGGTTGACGCTTCCGTTTGTTGGCCAAGGATAATACTTCCTGTAAGCAGTAGAATGTGGAGAGGCAACACGAAAAGCCAAGTTGTTCGCACTGTTGTGCAATACTTCGTTTGAACTCGTACAAAAATATGTGAATTAGTTCAATGCTCTCATATTTAAAAACAACTACAAGCAGCAGTAGAATAATAGTATAATTATAATCATTAGTTTTATAAGATGCAGCAATGCAACTGTATAGCTTCAACAGATTGATAAATACAATGAAAGGAGCATGACCTTTAAGAGATTAAGAATGTAGGTCTTTCTAACACGCATCGATGAATTCTGGAACAGGCAAGAAATAATAGTCTAATTACTAATAACTAGACTAGATACAAGGTACTGAAACACTTAATGAGCTGAGGCTGTCTGTCGATTTGTTCTATATTTAAAAATATGTCTCGAGAATAGTAATCGTCTCGATAGAAAAACATGGTTGGTTATGTTTGATGGATTAGGTGTAAACCGTACAATACTTCAATGTCTCTTTTCTAGCGTTCTCTTAATGCACATCCATTTCTTTCTAAATTTAGATTAGTTTATACATCTAGAATAAATTGGCTGCATCATGTGGCATTTGTATATAAAAAAGTTAATTACCTATAGCTTACTTCCCGTTACGTAAGTTTATAAATGCAGTCATAAAAGTCATTGTAACTCCACGTGTAGGTTTCCGTGACCGTTAAAACGACAAAAAATATTTCCCAAATTTGTCAATTTTCGGAATAATCTGTACTGTGTATTAAGACGTCAAAATAAGGGATATTAATCTAAAATAGTAGTAAATTTACTCATCGATTAAAGAAAGTAAGTCAGCTTGAACGAGATAATTGGAATAACTACGTGGACGGTTCTTTAATAGAGCTCAAATAAAAAGGTTAAAAATTTCCTTAATTTTTTTTATTACACTACCAGAATTTTTTATTATTGTTCATTAAGAATAAATGTCATCTATAACTTGATCCCTTTTGAATAAGTTACTTTATTGTCTATTGGAAAACTTTACCGCACCACCGACTATAGTGTACTATAGAGTACAGAAAACACAGTTACGCTAAATTGTTACAGAAAAGCATACAATAATATCTTATTGTATGCTTTTCTGTAACAATTTAGCGTAACTGTGTTTTCTGTACTCTTCAAAGGTACTTCAGTTAAGAGTATAACCATCCTTAATTTACAACAAAAATTAAAAATGCCTTACTTAAATTTTTGGGTGTTTGGTGCACTTTATTATTTATTTAATACATTTTTTAATAATAGATAAATAGTTAATAGTTGGTCCAGTTCTCTACTGCCACAAATATAAAATTAATGTTGTGCTGTTGTATGCCAATTTTGAATCAATTACTCTTCGTTTTTTTTTAAATGACCTCGACCCCAAAGTTGATTTTTAACGCAGTTCTTCACTGTTACCTATCCTAAGCAGGCTCTTTCAGTGCTGTGTAATTATCTTGGCTTACATCGTTTTTAAATCCGAACTGTATACATGAAATTTTGTCTTCCCATCCCAATTATATCGTTTGCCCGACCCTTTATCGCTATCTTAATTAACTATTCCTACAAGTGCCCTATCACGCCTTCTTTTAATTACACTAGTATATTTATATGTTCTTGAACTACTTCTATGCTTCTTTTGTTACCGATTTTAAATGACTAACTAATCTTCAACATTCTTCTATGGCACCATATTAAATCTAAAGCTTTCTTGGACACGTTTCGTATTCGTAAGTACTACGTTCAACACATAGGTTTTCAACAGCCATTTCCTAACATTTAGGCTCTAGGCGTGATATCGTGTTTTAAACCTTAAATACTTACAGATAAACTTTCTGTATACTACCGAGTTTTCAAAAAGTATATGTAACTTTAGGGATAGGAAATAACGCTTGTTCAGCGCGGGGGGTCTTATAAATTTATATATCGACTTACCTCCGCGGTTTTTTTTGTTGTTCTAAGATGTAGTTCCTTGCTCCTCAACTAAGTGGACTGTATTGGAGATTATAGTACGTGTTACTTTGCACTTGCACTGTGTTTTTTAGGGGTTTAACAAATAAATTCACATTCAGCGGCACTATGACTAACTCACGTACCGAACGAAAAACCGACTGTTCTGCTTCGATATCGATGAGAGAGTGTTTGTTCACTACCCTTAGTCCCACGTATTTACACATGCACAAGGAATTATTACGACAGGATATAAGGGAACAAGGGATGGCAGTTTTACTATTAGATTTACAACTACAAATTTACGACTTAAAATTAAACACGACAACGTGCGACAAAGAGACCAAACAACGCAATTAATTTAGAAAAAGTGCTGATATTTTTATTTCAATTTAAAGTGCAAATATGGCGGTTAATTGTCAAATACAATCTCATTTAAATGTCCGCTTTCGCCATTCTAACAAATAGTCATCCTTTCAACGAAGTATTCGTGACATTTTTACATATTTCTGGCTGTATAACACAAATAACAGTATGAATGTTATCTTTCAAACCATGAATCGTCTTGGGACCATTAGCTTGGATTCTCCCCTTCACGTATCCCTACAGAAAAAAGCCCAGCGGGGTCAAATCACACTATAGAGGTAGCTAACTGACATCACCGTTCATGAAAAAATACGACCTAGAAACTTCTCACGCAATAGCTCAGTTATTTTACTAAATGTGTGCCATGTAGCGCCAACTTGGTGAAATAATGGCCTCTCAAGTTCATAGCTTCCAAGGCTATCAAAAGTTGATTAACATCGCACGATAATGTTACTCGTTGCCCGAAACCACAATTTTTTTTGCTCACCTTCGAAAAAGTAAGGTTCAATAACGTGACCAGCCCAAAAACGTCAACAACCTGTCACGCGTTGGGAATACATTGATCGTTCCAGTATAATTCTTGAATTTTCTGTTAACATACCCGTTTAGATGAAAATAAGCCTCATCGCTCACGATAATTTTGTTGCAAATATGATCGTCAGCTGCTTGCATTTCCAGGAGCCAATTTGAGAATACACGACGGTGCGCGCGATCTGCCGATTTTCTACGAGCAGAGATGCTAATCAAAGTCAAAATTCAATGCAGACTGGTTCTTATAATGTTTAAGTGTTGGTAACGCTTGGGTATCTACATGTCTAGATCATTAGCGACACTTTCTTCAACTGCGTACAAATTCTCCGTTGATCTTACAGGATGACGACGTCCTGACTTCTTTTGATTTGTAACAGATCCGGTTTGCTCAAGCTTGTTGAATATATTCATAATCGTACTACGACTTGGCGCTTCACGAGGGTCAAATTAAGTAAGAACTTTCCGAATCTAAATCAAACAGATTCTAAGTATACTGGATCCTGTATTAGACGGGCACTCATTAGATCTCAAAATTGCATCCTTCGGTTACATCTTCTGTTAACTTGATGCAGTATTTTTAGTTTGTAGGAATGAAACATGTTTTTCAAATATTTTTTCACCGTGGTTTATGACACTTCACAATCCAAGGTAACTGTGGCGGTTGACTGTTTAGGATTATTAACAACACCCCGATAATGTCCACCTGTTTTTTTTCTTAAATTGATGGTCTTCCTGTTCCCTTACCCTGCAGCACACTTCCAGTTTTTTGAAACTTTCCACTAATTCTTTTAGGTATTTTATGCATATGGGATTAATAGGATAACGATTATTAAACACTCGTTCTGCTTCATGAAGATTAGGACTGACTTCTGCATAAATAAAAATTGCTTCAGTTTTTCTTCCAATATACGAACGCAAACCATTTTCAAAAAATTAATCTGAATTATAAGCACAACCAACAATTCAAAATTAAACGATATATCAAAATTATCTTCTGTTAGTAAATGTTTACTTGTGATATCCATAAAACTGATATCCTCTATTTTTTGCCATCAGTATACTGCAAAGTTTTTCTTCAAAGAATATCTAACTGTACATTCACGGTGAATTAGTTGGCAATTATTCTTCAATGGAGGTCTGTCTTTACACATCAAATAAATCGCTATTAACTCTGTAACTACTCATCGGATTTTACCAAGCAAAACAAAACGTTGAATAGAGAATAAAAATACCTTTCAAATAAGGCATCACAAAACCAGCCTTTCCATTCGAAACAACAAAGTTGATTAGTGCCCATTTGACAATGAGTAATGTGACTTATGTCAATTTTATGTCACAATTTAGTTTCATTGACAACCATATACATGGCTTTTATTCCAGATCTATATCTTGTTCCATTCAAAAGTTAATGGGGAGGGACTTCCACGGTGTGTGTGTGTATGTGAGTGTGTGTGTGTGTGTGTGTGTGTGTGTGTGTGTGTGTGTGTGCGCGCGCGTGTGTGTATATATATTCATTGCGAAATGATCTTAAACGTCTATTTCCTGTTTGTTCTTGTTTGTGCTTATTAACACGCACTCGTGTTAATCCTATTCATACTGCAGTGGTTCTCAACTGACTTAATACGGTTATTATCTTTATGTCTGTGCTTTTATTATATATAGGGGCATACGACCGATAGCTTGTTTGTGCCTATTAATACGCCCTCGTGTGTTAATCCAGTAAATATTCATATCTGCATTAACTGACAATATACTTTATATAGCTATAAGGAATATCTGAACGTTTGCTTTTGTTTGTGCTTATTACCACTCACTGGTGTAAATCCTGTAAATACTCATACAATGATTATTACATGTATATGTTTGTGCTTAT
The DNA here is from genome assembly GCA_036346225.1 of Platerodrilus igneus. NCBI lineage: Eukaryota > Metazoa > Arthropoda > Insecta > Coleoptera > Lycidae > Platerodrilus > Platerodrilus igneus. Next base: position 5,376,959 of record JARFIW010000671.1, read on the forward strand.
ATATATATATATATATATATATATATATATATATATAATTTAATATTGTTGTGATATTTGGGTCGTCTCTCTATGTGCTTCCTTTTTGTTTTATTTTTATTATAACCTCTATTTTTAGATTTTAAAGATACCTCTTTTTATATGCCTCGACTAGCTCGGTCGAATTCACACAGAGCGCACGCCGATACGACAACAAAGACTGTTTAATCCCCCTTTTACTTTAGCTCCTTTCTGTTCGAATGATATAAACGAAACAAATCAAAATTTGTATAATGACCAAGAATATGTACACTTTATAGTTTACTAACTTTGATACTTTGATCTGATATTCATAAAATTAATCCCTGAATCAATATAATAATATCTATCTGATTATGCCCAAAATCATAACTCCCTTAAAGCCAGCAAAAATACCACTGTCGGTTACTAGAAGCACTTTTGAACGTTCAAATGACCTTCTTTCTCTCTACATAAATTTTCAAAAGATTTTTGATGACCCCTCACAAATTACACAAATTAAATACTTCAATATATAAAAATTATGTGTTAAATTGAAATAAAGTCTTGTACTAGAAAATAATATTTTATCTCTGACGTGCGTTCACCCTGCTCGTTCCTACTTCTTAGAACTGCCCCTGCATGTAGTAGGTCAGCACCCCTGGATTGTTTCCATTTAATTTCGCCCAGTATAACCCTTTGTTGATTAATTTTCCTTTCGATGCTCAGCCACCAATGTTTAGATTAAATTCGTTGCTTAAATTCGCTCACCTTAGAGTTTATGTAGATTTACAAAGAGTATATTTAGAATAGATTTGCAATATGTTTAGAGTATACTTAGAAGATATTTTATAGGATACTTAGAGTATACTCGGAGGATAATTAGAAGATACTTAGAGCCGCGTTTCACAGTAAACGGCAACTTCTATTATTTTTATTGACACTTGAATTATCACGACTTTTAAAATATTTCTGTCACTAAATAATTATTTAAATTTTTCTATTTTTACTCGCGTGATATTCGGCTTTGAATCGGTATAGTTTCTGCCTTGGTCGAAGATAACCTCCCATTTCCTGATGAAATTGTTTGGTTTTCTGAACTTTAATGATATTTACATGTACCGCACGACCCTTATGACTCAGCACACCCCTAAATCACCCTATTATATTAGCAATATATATATACATATATATATATATATATATATATATATTGTAGTGTCAGAGGGAGCTACCAAGGGTTCTAAGGGTTGTTTAGTAGAAGGTAGTGTATGCCAAGTAAAATGATACATATATCTGATCCCATAATTTAAAAATGTATGTTTGCCGTACTTTACATATGCTAAAGTATTCAAAATGGGTGTTGAAATGTAAGTGCCAAGAGGTAAATTAAAATGACTTGATGACGTGATAAAATGCACAGTGCTCAAGGGTTTATACTGAGTTAGAATTTAATAGGCCATTGAAAGTACATTTGCCATCCGAAAACCGGATGCGTCTATGGATGTCCACTAACAACCACGCCGATCCAGGGTCATGTGTGATTTATTTTGGCTTTTGTTTAATTAGAATCAACTTTTGAACGAATATGTAATCTCAAAATTATAAGTGATAACAATGTCAAATGTGATTGAAGGATTGTAAAATATTTAGAACCAATACTAGAATATTATGTGAAAACTATGAAAGTGTAAAAGGACATAATTTATGGTATGTGCGACACAAACTTAGTGTTTAAATATTATTGGACGGTTTTAGTTTATGTAATTTGTAATGTAGTAGGCAAGTAATGTTATAATTATCACCTTGGAAAGTAAACAAGGAGAGTTTATTTTGAATATTTTTGGTATAAAGACGTATTTTAAAGAACTGCGCTAAATTGTGTAAAGATTTTAGAAGATTAATAAACGTGTTCGATTTTGAAATAGTTTGATTATTAAAGAAGGGTAAAGAGCAGCATCGATACTTAATAAGTAATAGCGACGACAAGGAAGAGTAAAAGATTTGTATTAGTGCGACGGCGAAGCGACGGATAGTAAGATAGATTTGGAACGATATTGATAAAGGCAGAAGGCATCGGATTGGAATTGTAAGAAGGAAGAATATTTGGGATCGATTTGGATATAGATTTATAGGTAGCAGGGCATTGAGTGGTTATAAAAAGGGACGAAGATTGATTTTGATACGGATGTATATGTAGCGGGGCATTGAGTGATTTGGAACAGGACGACGATAGATTTGGATTGAGTACGGATTAAAGGTGGACGGATTAATTTGGAACAAGAGGAGCGAGATTAGGAGAACACGTAAAAGCAGCAATTGGAAGTGGAAGAGTCAACGCAGAAACTACGACGGAAGAATTAGCGCAGGGGAAGTAAAATAAACGGGTATTCTAAATTCTAAAATTCGGGTCATTTATTTCAGATATTGGGTGCAACTAAAATTTAAAGAAAGATACCTGGAGGCGAGACGGAATTTCAACAGGATAGTACAACCGTGTAAAGGCGCATACGGAGACGAGGATTTTGAGCCAGCAGTAAACGAGGCCGGAAACAAAGTATAATCCAGGTGAGTGCTGTGAAATATCTTATAACGTCAAAAGTCATAAATTTGTGGTATTAAATTAATTTGGCACAAGGCAACGTTGATCATAAAAATTTGGCATATACAAAACTAGATTCAAAAATTAGTACTAAAACAAAAGAGAGTGCAGTTTGGTTGGGCATTGCACATCTACTTACCACTGAACCCACGGTAAGTAGGCGGACACCCTGAGAATAAAGAGTTCAAATAGTCGAGGCATTTTAATAACAATTTTGATTAAATAACCAACCAAACGTTGCAAAAGTACGGGGCGTGCAATAGGTGTTTGCACATTATACAAAAAAGCATTGAAATTTAGAAGAAGAGGCGCGTGACGACGAAAATAAAGTAATAAAAGAGGGGGTAGTGTACAAAAAGGTGGCGCCCAACGTGGGGCTGAAAAAAAAGGCTAGATACTAGATAGATTGGAAGTTAGACAAAAAAAAACTAGGATACGGGATCCCGAGATTAGGTGGGGTCCGTAGTTTTTATAATTTTTTTCAGGTAAAAAGGAGTTCCAAAAATAAGCAGCAGATATGACGGACGCGGACATGAAAAGGATTACGAGATCAGGAAGAATATACGGAGTTGAAGCAGAATTTATGACACGAGACGAAGAGATGGACTCAGGGGGAGATGTCCAGGAGACGGAGGTGAGGCAGGGAGTTCCGGAGGTGATAGACATGGAAACGGACCAAGCGACGGTACAGGAGGTGAAGGTAGCAGAATCCGCCGGAAACCAAGATCTTATACGACTCCTGATGAGTTTAAAAGACGATCTCAATACTTTACGTACGGAACAAAAAGAATCACGCACGGAACAAAAAGAGTCACATACAGATTTAACGAACAAAATTACAGAGACACATGCGGAACTAAAAACCATTAAAACAGAGTTAACGAACAAAATTACAGAATCACATACGGAACTGACGGACAAAATTGTAGATTCACACACCGAACTGAGGAATGAGTTTAGGACAGCGCACGCCGAATTGACGGCAAAATTAAACTACACACAGGACTATCTACTCACGCAAATGCAAAATGTAAAGGACGACCTAAGGACAGAAGTACAAGCAAAGGTAGACAGAGTTGACGACAAACTAGAAAATACACGGGTACAGTTTCAGGGAGACTTGAACGCGACAAGGACGGACCTACGCTCGGAGATAAAGACACGCGTGGAGACAGTCGAGGAGACGATGATCAGCGGATTCACGACGTTAAACACGGAGATACAGACATGTGACAAAAGACATACGACAAATTACAGAAATTTAGGACAAACGTTAGAGACGATACAGAACGAAAATGTGAACGCGAGGACCCAACTGGACACAAAATTTAAAGATAACGCGACGATACTTGAAAACAGGGTTGGAAACGAAGTACGACAAATACAGGACAAGTTAGACGACCTAGAACGGAGGCGCGTTGGACTGGACTACGGACAACATATGAAATTGAACCGGGACGCATTACCAAAATTTGAGGGACGGAGGACGGAACAACCGATGGGATTTTTAGACAGACTGGACGAAATCGTGGAGACCGAAAATGAAAGGACAAAATTACAGATAGTAGGGGCGACGTTGACAGGGAACGCAGAAAAATGGCACAACATTATACGCAGACAGTACGACACATACGCTGAATTTCGACGACTATTTATAGAACAGTTCTGGAGTAACACACACCAGACAGACATACGGACAAATTTAATCACGGGACACTACAGTAGAATACACGGATCGCGAGAAGAATACGCGATTGACAAATATAACCAGACACAACACTTGACACCAAAATTGGGCGAGGACGACATAGTGTTACTACTTGCGGGACACATGGAACCGGAAGTGACAAAGATGGTCGTGGTACAGAATGTAAAGACACTGCGGGAATTTTTAGGAGTGATGCGAAATTTCGATTTAGCGACGGCACTGGAGGCAAAAACGCGGACAAATTATTGGGAGCAAAACCGGGGTTATAGGGAAGACAACCGACGACATGCGTACCACGAACACAGACCTAACTACCGACAGAACATTTTCAACCACGGACAGCGAAATCATTGGGGACACGACGGAAACCGACGACCATATTACAATAGGGAACACCGGGTGAACGACTTCCAAGGACAAAATAGGTACCAGCACGGCAACAACGATGATGACGGCCGTATTACGGGAGGCGGAACACAGAACGGATACAGCCGGACGGACAGGGACGCAAACGTCCACCACATGACGACAAGCGCGATGACACAGGACACAGATAAGATTGAGGTGGTGCAGATACACGAGGCGCCGTCGGGACAAAAAAAAACGTCAATTTTTGGAAGACCGAATGTTTAGGGTTGAATATAGACGTATGTTATAGTTTAAGAGATTTATTGTTAAATAGTTATACCTATAATAAAAAGAACCTGTTGTTTATTAATATTAGTTTAAGAGATTGTTTATATGTTGCCTTAGTTGATAGTGGTTCGCAGTTGTCGCTGGTAGATGAAAATGTGGTGATAAAACATGAAAAATTTTTAAAGGGACGAATAGGAACAATTGAGGGGGTTAATTTATGGTCGGCAATGAACAAAAAGCTAACGACGATTTATAGGGTTATCCGTGTACCGATATTTATAGGGAATAAAAAGGCAGGAGATGCAGAGTTCTTGATTACAAAGGGGTTGCAGATTGATTTTATATTAGGAATGGATTATATAGAGGATTTTGGATTGAATATAGATGGAAAGGATAGGTCGATTAGGATATTTGATAAAGATAAGTTATGGGTGGTGCCTACGGTTAGTTCGGAATATAGGAATGGAAATGATATAGATAATTCAGGATTAGGAATGATTAGAGAGAATAATTATAGACGGGTTGAAGTGAGATTATGTAATATGTTTGCGAGAATAATTAATGATGAACAGATAGGGAAAGTGAGTATTGATATTAAAGCGAAGCTAGAAGAGTTATTTAATAGATTTATAGGATTGTGTAATGAAGAGACGAGATTTGCGAAGCGATATACGCATAAGTTAGAGGTCACGGAAGATAGTGGGTTTAATACCAAAGTGTATCCAATCCCATTTGCAATTAGAAATAGGGTTAAAGACGAGATAAGCAAAATGTTAAAAGAAGGTATCATCGAACCAGCGAAAACTCCATATGTGAACCCGGTAGTTATTGTGTAACAATTTTATTTTTGCAGTAGGAGAATCCATTCATTAAACGTACAATGAATAGTAAAATACCTTTATTAATTAAAATAAATATTCAAGTAACAATCAAACTTTTATAGTATTATAATATCAAGGATTATTAGTCGAGTTGTTTCCGAGTTCGGTGTAATTTCACAGCCACTGGCGCGCGCGTGAGAGGTTCGAGAACTAAAATCCGGAACCTCCCACCATACAAGAAAGCAGCGAGCGCACTCGTCGATAGTTAAAAGTAGCGTCAAGATGCATTCTAAGAGAATGGCGAGTGACCTCCGAGTCGCTCTATGTTTGTGAAACACTTCCTGAGTAACGGTTAGTACCTAATCCACATTTTGTATATTCGTTGTCATATTAGCTAATTTACAAAATTTATTTAGCGCAACGACCCATTTGAACTCGTAACGACACATTTGAAATCCCAACGAGAGATTAGAAAACTGCATGGATAACGTATATATCGCACACCACGTCGAAAATCGCAACTGTAAAATTTGAGACAACATGATCCCTTTGAAGTTACAATTTAGAAAGCTTAATTTGTTGGCTACGCAATGAAAAATTATTTTAGTAAATAAATTTAGACAACGGAAGATTACGTTACAAAGTAATGCTGCCGTGATCCAAGTAAGGAACCCGCTTTGCTCCTACACCTGTGTTAAAGCATGGAAAGCAAGTATAATTAGTTGCTGTTCCGCGCTGCGAGGTAATTTCCATTACATCAAGGGACAACTGCTGCTCTTGGGTTCGTAATAGAATTATGATTTCCTGAGTACTTTCCTTCTGAAAGTACATTATTTCATTTTGTTTGTTAGACGTACAAAATTGTTATTCAGTTTACCTGTAAATAAGCTGGTTTTCCCCAGTATTAAATTTGCTTTCACTTAGCTTCGTAAATACGTGATCACACGTGGCTTCAACGTAATTTAACAGCTGCTATTACATCACCTGTTTGTTTGTTCACTATTGTCAACAATTGCCCAATGGCTAACACATGTTTAGCATTTTAGTACAACCACTATTGATAACATTAGAGAATATCTTGGTGATTATTTTGACTTCAAACTAAATTTAAGTTTGTTAACCTAAAGAGAAAATTTCGTATATTCATTTGTAAATGACTCACACAGATCTGATTGGGTTATAAAGAAACTCTAGCATTTTTAGTTACATAGAATTATAAAATATTTGAGTAAGGATTAGTTGATAACCTTTACTACCAGTTTTGCAAGTACTTCAAATTTTTATTTTTATTTAATTACAATGATACTTTATTTACTGAAACCAAGAAAATTCTTATTAGTAAATTAATATTCTTCATTTAAAGTTTTTTATTCTGATCTAGTCTGATCAGACTTGGTAAACAAAAAGCAATAAGAACTAAAATTTTATGATCCCATTATGCAGAAAATATTCTCTATACTTTTAGGTATACTTGAGGGACGCAAATAGTGTTCCCATTTTTATGTGACTTAATTATTATTCTTTCTTACAGGAACAGCGTCTTATTCTGTTAAGACAAGTTTGTGTATCAACGAAGGCGATCTCTTTTTGGGTCTCCAAGTCCGCCCTTAAAAAATAGCTATGCCCCTAAAATAAATCAATTTGGACTTGGTGGCGCCTGTTTGTTTTTTTGTTAAGTGTAACCTCCATAGATTTCGACTTACCCCCATTGCTCATAGCTCTACCCAAGGAATAGACCCCTAGTTACGTCGGAAGACTTTGTTTTGCTGACCCCAACTTCTAGAGTCAGATGTATGTATTAAGAAGAGAGCATTAGTTAAGCTCAATTTAGGAAAGAATGTGACCGTTTGGGGTTAGCGATCAAGAAAATATAATACGTTTCACTAGCGCCCAACGCTTGGGGCTTCGAAATTTGTTTGATCAAAATTTATTTGGGGGCTCGAAATTTGTTTGTTCAACGAGTAATTTGTTGAAATTCGTTCGTTCATAATTTAATTTAGCTCGAAAGTTGTTTGTTCATAATTTGATTTACCTTAAAATTTATTTGTTAAAAATTAATTTGCTTCGAAATTTATTTGTTCTAAATTTAATTTGATTCGAAGTTTGTTAGCTCAAAATTTATTTTCCTTTGAAGTCCATTTGTCCAAAAATTATTTTGCTCGAAATTTGTTTGCTTAAGGTTTATTTGACACTTAGATTTGTTTGTTTGCTTTTGATAAAAGATTGGTTGTAACGGTAATCCCCATACACTCAATTCGTTAATTTGGTCAAATTTACTTTTGACTTTAGTTCTGTTTTGACCCCTTAAATTTTTTTGATATTGTTTTGGCAAAAATAATTTTACCAAAAACATTTTTGAATTTTACCTTTAGTAGTACGAATTTGTTTTGATAGCTTTTGTAAGATTCGGATTAGTTAGATTTATCGGTTTGATTCCATTAGGTTGTAGTAACCATGTCGGAAAAATTCCAAATTGTTTGTCTACTTAAAGAAGAATTGGAGTATGAACTAAGAATCAGAGGAGTGGTAAGTGAGAGGCCAGTGTTGGAGAAACGGAAAATTTTAGGTAGATTGTTAGCTAAAGAAATAGATAAGCCTGGTTGTTTGGTTGACCTTTCGTGTTATGAAGTAGATTTTGCAACGGAAAGTAAAGAAATTTCAGTTTCAGTCGAGTCAGTTCGTAATATTGTGTCCGAGTTTGAGGGCGACTCATCAGACTCAATTTTAGAAGAGCTTGTTCAAGGATAAACCACCTTTCGGGACGAGCTAAGCGTATGAAAATCCTTCAATAAATCCCGATGAAGCAATTAAGTTTAGAAATGAGACCGTAGCAACGATATTAACTCTTGAAGCTGAGTTGTACGATAAAATCAATAAAAGTACAGAGTCCACCTATTTAGATCGGTCCGTTGTAGTATCTCCTTTAGTTAGTGCACCTATCCATTCGACTTCGTATGTAACACCTTCAGTACCTATAGGTTCATGGCCTGTAAAATTCTCAGGTGACCCCAAACAACTACATTCATTTTAGATAGAGTTAGTGATTTAGCACAATCTCGTAAGGTATCCGAAGCTGACTTATTTGGATCAGCATGTGAACTTTTTGTGGGTGACGCTTTGGTTTGGTTTAGAACAGTGAAAATTCTTTGCGAGACTGGAACTCCTTGTTAGAACGTTTAAGGGAAGATTTTCTACCTGGTTCTTCGGATGATGACATTTGGGAAAAGATCAGAAATCGTCGTCAAGGTAAAGACGAAAGGATTATTTTATTTGTCGCGCATATGCAAACCCTCTTTAGTAGACTGACCAACGAGCCAGCAGAAGTTACTAAAGTTAAAATGATTAGAAGAAATTTGGTTCCTGAATATATTTCGGCACTTGCATTGTCGGACATTCAAGATTTGTCGACCCTAGTAAATTTGTGTAAAAGGTTAGAAGAAGCTTCTTTGATGAAACTAAACTCGGTTTTGGCGTCTTCTAATAAACCTAATAAGATTTGCAACCCTCTAAGCATCCATATGAGAACAAACATCCTGGGTTGAATGAGAAAGTTTATGCTGTTAAGAGTAGGGTGTTTCAGAATAAATTAGTCAATCCTCAAGTAACAGTAGCGGATAAGAGCTCTTTAGAGTCCTCGGTTTGTAATTCCTTTAGTCCCGATAAGAGGAATCATTTTGTTTGTTGGAATTGCTCCGTAGTGGACATTGGTTTAGAGATTGTAGAGCAACAAAAAATTTTTGTTTTGGATGTGGTCGAAAAGGCGTTAAGGCAACGTCATGTCCACATTGTTCAAAAACCAGTAAGGCGGCAGGTACATAGTGGTCGGTATCCTGTTCCGCGTCATAAGGCTACAGTTATGATTTGTAAACAAGAAAAATACTTTAGTAAAGACGAGTGGTCGAGATGGCTTACAGTTGTTAAAATTTTGTCAGGACTCTTCGAAGCCTAAGAATAATACTCTGTTCATTGAGAAGCAGTGTGATAATCGACCCTACATTATGGTGAAATTAATAGATAGAGACATTACCGGTCTTCTGGATTCGGGATGCACTACCTCAGTAGTAGGATCCTTAGCACTTTCAATTGTTAGAGAATTAGACTTGAAAATTTTTAGTTCAGCAAAACAGGTATCACTACAGCTGATGGTTCAATAAAGTCTGTTGTAGGCTCAGTAGATTTGCCAATTTGTATAGGTAATGATTGCCGCATCCTTAATGCATTAGTGGTTCCGTCCCTACCGCATACATTTATTTTCGGTAGTGACTTTGCAAAATTATTTGGTGTAGTTGCTGACTTTAGAAGTAATAATTGGTTTATCCAAAGCAATGTTGGGAACGACATAGGGTATATAGGTCCGTCTTCCATCCCTTTGAACACTGAAGATTCTTTATGTGGTTTACATGACCTCTCAGATGCTCAAAGTGCGCAAGCACAAGAGTTAATAAATTCATTTAGTGAGATTAGCAGCGACGATAGATTAGGACGAACTCACCTAATCGAATTGGACATAGACACAGGCAATGCCAAACCCTTCCACAAGAAACCATATGTCATGTCACCATATATGGGTAAGATATTGAATGAGGAATTGGACGACATGCTTAGACTTAAAGTTATAGAACCGTGTACTAGTCCGTGGTCCTCTCCAGTTTTGTTGGTTAAGAAGGCAGATGGAGAATATCGCTTCTGTTTTGATGGTAGAACCCTGAACGACTTAACTGTTCATGATTCGTACCCCTTGCGAACGTAGATAGAATTCTCAATATGTTGAGAGGTGCGAACTACATTTCGTCTCTGGATTTGAGAAAATCGTTTTGGCAAATCCTCTTAGTGAATCGTCTAAGGATAAGACTGCCTTCAGTGTTATCTCACGAGGACAATATAGATTTACATGCATGCCATTTGGGTTGAAGAATGCTGCGCAGACGCAACAGCGTTTAGTAGATGCAATTTTGGTCCACGTTTTGAACCCCATGTATTTTGCTATTTGGACGACATAATATTATGTTCGTCATCTTTTGAAGATCATCTAAAGTTATTAGTAGAGGTTAAGCAACGTTTAAAAGAAGCTAACCTTACCATAAATATAAGTAAATGTGAATTTTTAAAAACACTTAAATTTTTGGGTTATATAGTAGGTTCGAACTCACTTCGTACAGATCCCGATAAGGTGTCGGCGATGGTTAACTTTCCCGTCCGAAAACCACAACGGAAATTAAAAGGTTTATAGGAATGTGCAGCTGGTACAGGCGCTTTATAAAGAATTTTTCGTCTTTAGTTTCGCCTATTAATGACCTCATTAAAAGTAAGAAAAAGGTCAAACTGTAAACTGGAGTGCGGAAGCAGAAAATTCATTTGTGCTAATCAAGCAAGCATTAGTTTCTGCACCTCTTCTTTCGCAGCCAGACTACTCGGCACCCTTTATCATTGAGTGTGACGCAAGCAACACTGGGTTAGGAGCTGTGTTGATTCAGAATGTAAACGGAGAAGGGCGTGTAATTTCGTACGCAAGCAAAACCCTGAGCCGTACTGAGCGCAATTATTCCACCACTGAAAGAGAGTGTTTAGCGGTTATTTTGCAATTGAGAAATTTCGTCCGTGGGTAGAAGGAGTTCGATTCACCGTTGTCACCGATCATTTTCGTTACTTTGGTTGAGTAATCTTCAGAATCCAACTGGAAAACTCGCCAGATGGTCAGTTCGATTAAGGCAACACTCATTTGATTTGGTGCATAGAAAAGGAAAGTTCAATATAGTTCCAGATTGTCTTAGTCGTGGTGTTCCTTTAGAAAATCCAGAAGTTAACTTAGTAGAGATTAAACTTGATGCAGTAGACTTGTGGTATGAGTCTTTGAGAAAGAAAATTTTGTTGTCACCGAAAAGCTCCCACAATGGAAAGTAGAAGATGGGTTTATTTATAAGTTTATCCTTCCTTATTACCGCATTCGGCGAATGTTGTAGAGTGGAAATATTTGGTGCCAAAGTCTCAGCGCGTAGATGTCATTAAATCATGTCATGACCCCCTTCAGCAGGACATTTTGGTTCCTTAAAACTTTGTCTCGAGTCCAAGAATTGTATTATTGGCCAAAGATGATCTTTGACGTACGTAAATTTTGTAAGAAATGTTTGATTTGTGGTGCTCAAAACCACCCAATAGAGGTCCCCTTGGAATGATGGGAAAGGAGAAAGAAGTTGGACTACCATTCCAAACCATTGCATTAGATTTGATGGGTCCGTTTCCTCGTTCCAAACGCGGACATAAATGGCTCTTAGTTGTTGGTGATTGGTTCTCGAAGTATTCGATTTTGCAACCTTTACGTAGTGCTACCGCACATTTGATCGAGAAGTTTTGGAAGAAAAGGTATTTCTTGTCTACGGAGTACCACAATTTGTTATTTGTGATAATGGTCCACAATTAGTTGGACGTATTTTAAAGCTTTGTGTGCAAGGTACGAAATTCAAAAATTTGGTATAACGCTGTTTATGCTCCCAATGCAATTTTGTGGAAAGAATCAATAAGACAGTTGGTACAGCAATCCGTACATACGTAGAAGAACATGATACGTGGGATGTTGAGATATCAAAGATCCAATACGCGATCAACTCAGCAAAACATGAGTCCACCAACTATTCACCAAATTTTTAGTTTTTGGTCGTCAGGTACCTTTAAGTGGAAAAGCTTATAAGGATAACTTTATACCTGGTGAGGATGTTGATGTCGTCTCCAGTAGTAGACCTTCTTATGTTTTGGATCGTCAACTTTTGTTTGATATTTTGGAAGTGTCCGTGAAAATTTGCATGTAGCTTATCAACGTTCGTGTAAACGCTACAATCTTCGGAGAAGAGACATTTCATTCCGAGTCGGAGAGTATGTTTGGAGAACTAATAAAGTCCTCTCGAGTGCTAGTGATAAATTTTCCGCTAAGTTAGCTCCTAAGTTCGTTATGAGTAAAATTCGGAAAAACATTCCAGTTTAGTATATGAGTTAGAAAACGAAGATGGAACAAGAGCAGGAAATGGCACATAAAGGACTTGAAACCAATTGGAGTATCAGATCCAAATGAAAATGATGATTTTGACGATTAATTCCGGTCCGGTCATCTCTTTGATATTAAGTAATGACGTAGTGGTCTGTTTTGTTTTGTTCCAATTCTTGATCTAGTGTCGGTCCACTAATATTGAGTATTTTGTTTGAGGAGTGAAATAAGTGGTTTGAGATTTTGTAAGTTTTGTAAGTTGAGGTGTGCCTTGGTGCACGCTGGTCGTTTTGCTCGCGCGTTGCTCGGAGATGTGTTTGGAGGATGTCTTTGACAGATATCCTTACAATGTAGAAGTAGGTGGGCTATTTAACTATTGGTCCTGATTTCTACATGTCAAGGTGGAGAGAATGAATTGTTCTTTCCTTGTTCCTTTTGACCGTTAGAAGTTCTTAGATTTGATAAGGTCAAAGTTGACTTGGTGATTTTCACCGTTTGGTCCATCACTAATGAGATCAGTTGTTCGTTAGCAATTAGTGATAGGATGATCAGTAGGGTGTAGGATTCTACAACCCTAACTGGGTTATTTTGGGTTTGAAATTTGATGAGTAACCTGATGGTCAGGTTACCTTTGTTTTGATTATCTCTTTGTAATAAAGTGATAATATTTTGTATTTGAATTTGTTAAGTAACCGTATGGTCGGGTTACCTTCGTTTTGATTATCTCTTTGTAATAAAGTGATAATACTTTGTATTTGAATTTGATAAGTAACCTTTTGATTAGGTCACTTTTGTTTTGGTTATCACCTTGTGATGATGCTTAAATTTAGACCTATTAGTAGGGTATTTCTTTTGATTCTCACCTTATAGTGATGATATTTTGAATGGTAATGCTGTTCTGATGAGGAAGCATTCCTGTTTTTTTGTAAATAGAGCTAAATGAGCTCCTGGAAGTGAAGTTTTTTTTGAAATTAGAAGTAAATTGTAAGTGTTTGATTTTAGGTCAGAAATATTAGCCTTATTAGAAGTAGGAATCTCAAGTCAAGAAATTTTGTAAATTTAAATTCTTTTGTCCCGTGGAGTGTTTGACTCTAATTTGACCCTCCCAATTTTGATTATTACCGATTGTGACTTCGATTTTGTCTCCCGATGGACGTCAGGTACACGTAGTTACCAACACACTCTCAATTATAAATGAAGGTCCCCCATTTGAGTAAATTTATAAAATTGCATAGTTGGTTAGGAAGATAGGAAAGGCTAGTATTGTTGTAAAAAAATTTTTTGTATTAGTTATATTTGAAGTTTTTTAAGAAAAATTTTTTCTTTTAGGAAAGAGGTAGTGTAACAATTTTATTTTTGCAGTAGGAGAATCCATTCATTAAACGTACAATGAATAGTAAAATACCTTTATTAATTAAAATAAATATTCAAGTAACAATCAAACTTTTATAGTATTATAATATCAAGGATTATTAGTCGAGTTGTTTCCGAGTTCGGTGTAATTTCACAGCCACTGGCGCGCGCGTGAGAGGTTCGAGAACTAAAATCCGGAACCTCCCACCATACAAGAAAGCAGCGAGCGCACTCGTCGATAGTTAAAAGTAGCGTCAAGATGCATTCTAAGAGAATGGCGAGTGACCTCCGAGTCGCTCTATGTTTGTGAAACACTTCCTGAGTAACGGTTAGTACCTAATCCACATTTTGTATATTCGTTGTCATATTAGCTAATTTACAAAATTTATTTAGCGCAACGACCCATTTGAACTCGTAACGACACATTTGAAATCCCAACGAGAGATTAGAAAACTGCATGGATAACGTATATATCGCACACCACGTCGAAAATCGCAACTGTAAAATTTGAGACAACATGATCCCTTTGAAGTTACAATTTAGAAAGCTTAATTTGTTGGCTACGCAATGAAAAATTATTTTAGTAAATAAATTTAGACAACGGAAGATTACGTTACAAAGTAATGCTGCCGTGATCCAAGTAAGGAACCCGCTTTGCTCCTACACCTGTGTTAAAGCATGGAAAGCAAGTATAATTAGTTGCTGTTCCGCGCTGCGAGGTAATTTCCATTACATCAAGGGACAACTGCTGCTCTTGGGTTCGTAATAGAATTAAGATTTCCTGAGTACTTTCCTTCTGAAAGTACATTATTTCATTTTGTTTGTTAGACGTACAAAATTGTTATTCAGTTTACCTGTAAATAAGCTGGTTTTCCCCAGTATTAAATTTGCTTTCACTTAGCTTCGTAAATACGTGATCACACGTGGCTTCAACGTAATTTAACAGCTGCTATTACATCACCTGTTTGTTTGTTCACTATTGTCAACAATTGCCCAATGGCTAACACATGTTTAGCATTTTAGTACAACCACTATTGATAACATTAGAGAATATCTTGGTGATTATTTTGACTTCAAACTAAATTTAAGTTTGTTAACCTAAAGAGAAAATTTCGTATATTCATTTGTAAATGACTCACACAGATCTGATTGGGTTATAAAGAAACTCTAGCATTTTTAGTTACATAGAATTATAAAATATTTGAGTAAGGATTAGTTGATAACCTTTACTACCAGTTTTGCAAGTACTTCAAATTTTTATTTTATTTAATTACAATGATACTTTATTTACTGAAACCAAGAAAATTCTTATTAGTAAATTAATATTCTTCATTTAAAGTTTTTTATTCTGATCTAGTCTGATCAGACTTGGTAAACAAAAAGCAATAAGAACTAAAATTTTATGATCCCATTATGCAGAAAATATTCTCTATACTTTTAGGTATACTTGAGGACGCAAATAGTGTTCCCATTTTTATGTGACTTAATTATTATTCTTTCTTACAGGAACAGCGTCTTATTCTGTTAAGACAAGTTTGTGTATCAACGAAGGCGATCTCTTTTTGGGTCTCCAAGTCCGCCCTTAAAAAATAGCTATGCCCTAAAATAAATCAATTTGGACTTGGTGGCGCCTGTTTGTTTTTTTTGTTAAGTGTAACCTCCATAGATTTCGACTTACCCCCATTGCTCATAGCTCTACCCAAGGAATAGACCCTAGTTACGTCGGAAGACTTTGTTTTGCTGACCCCAACTTCTAGAGTCAGATGTATGTATTAAGAAGAGAGCATTAGTTAAGCTCAATTTAGGAAAGAATGTGACCGTTTGGGGTTAGCGATCAAGAAAATATAATACGTTTCAATTGTACCGAAACCAAATAAAAGAGATATAAGAATTTGTTTAGATGCGAGGAAGTTGAATTCGATTACAAAAGCGCAATACGAACAACCACAAGGGTTGAATAGTTTGTTATATAGTTCATGCGACGGAAAGTTTAGTTTTGTTTTAGTTTATAGTGTAGGTTAGTATATAGCGTAGTTAGACAGACGTGTTGAGAAAGGAAAATAGGGGTTGAATAATTAAGATGTAGAAATGCGGGGGGGTTGATTTTAAATAAAAACTAGAAATTATGCACACCAAGAAAAGAGTAAAAACAGACGAAATTTCCACTTTTATTCAAAATCAGTGGGGCCAGTGTAATGTCAGAGGAGCTACCAAGGGTTCTAAGGGTTGTTTAGTAGAAGGTAGTGTATGCCAAGTAAAATGAGGGAAGATTTTCTACCTGGTTCTTCGGATGATGACATTTGGGAAAAGATCAGAAATCGTCGTCAAGGTAAAGACGAAAGGATTATTTTATTTGTCGCGCATATGCAAACCCTCTTTAGTAGACTGACCAACGAGCCAGCAGAAGTTACTAAAGTTAAAATGATTAGAAGAAATTTGGTTCCTGAATATATTTCGGCACTTGCATTGTCGGACATTCAAGATTTGTCGACCCTAGTAAATTTGTGTAAAGGTTAGAAGAAGCTTCTTTGATGAAACTAAACTCGGTTTTGGCGTCTTCTAATAAACCTAATAAGATTTGCAACCCTCTAAGCATCCATATGAGAACAAACATCCTGGGTTGAATGAGAAAGTTTATGCTGTTAAGAGTAGGGTGTTTCAGAATAAATTAGTCAATCCTCAAGTAACAGTAGCGGATAAGAGCTCTTTAGAGTCCTCGGTTTGTAATTCCTTTAGTCCCGATAAGAGGAATCATTTTGTTTGTTGGAATTGCTCCCGTAGTGGACATTGGTTTAGAGATTGTAGAGCAACAAAAAAATTTTTGTTTTGGATGTGGTCGAAAAGGCGTTAAGGCAACGTCATGTCCACATTGTTCAAAAACCAGTAAGGCGGCAGGTACATAGTGGTCGGTATCCTGTTCCGCGTCATAAGGCTACAGTTATGATTTGTAAACAAGAAAAATACTTTAGTAAAGACGAGTGGTCGAGATGGCTTACAGTTGTTAAAATTTTGTCAGGACTCTTCGAAGCCTAAGAATAATACTCTGTTCATTGAGAAGCAGTGTGATAATCGACCCTACATTATGGTGAAATTAATAGATAGAGACATTACCGGTCTTCTGGATTCGGGATGCACTACCTCAGTAGTAGGATCCTTAGCACTTTCAATTGTTAGAGAATTAGACTTGAAAATTTTTAGTTCAGCAAAACAGGTATCACTACAGCTGATGGTTCAATAAAGTCTGTTGTAGGCTCAGTAGATTTGCCAATTTGTATAGGTAATGATTGCCGCATCCTTAATGCATTAGTGGTTCCGTCCCTACCGCATACATTTATTTTCGGTAGTGACTTTGCAAAATTATTTGGTGTAGTTGCTGACTTTAGAAGTAATAATTGGTTTATCCAAAGCAATGTTGGGAACGACATAGGGTATATAGGTCCGTCTTCCATCCCTTTGAACACTGAAGATTCTTTATGTGGTTTACATGACCTCTCAGATGCTCAAAGTGCGCAAGCACAAGAGTTAATAAATTCATTTAGTGAGATTAGCAGCGACGATAGATTAGGACGAACTCACCTAATCGAATTGGACATAGACACAGGCAATGCCAAACCCTTCCACAAGAAACCATATGTCATGTCACCATATATGGGTAAGATATTGAATGAGGAATTGGACGACATGCTTAGACTTAAAGTTATAGAACCGTGTACTAGTCCGTGGTCCTCTCCAGTTTTGTTGGTTAAGAAGGCAGATGGAGAATATCGCTTCTGTTTTGATGGTAGAACCCTGAACGACTTAACTGTTCATGATTCGTACCCCTTGCGAACGTAGATAGAATTCTCAATATGTTGAGAGGTGCGAACTACATTTCGTCTCTGGATTTGAGAAAATCGTTTTGGCAAATCCTCTTAGTGAATCGTCTAAGGATAAGACTGCCTTCAGTGTTATCTCACGAGGACAATATAGATTTACATGCATGCCATTTGGGTTGAAGAATGCTGCGCAGACGCAACAGCGTTTAGTAGATGCAATTTTTGGTCCACGTTTTGAACCCCATGTATTTTGCTATTTGGACGACATAATATTATGTTCGTCATCTTTTGAAGATCATCTAAAGTTATTAGTAGAGGTTAAGCAACGTTTAAAAGAAGCTAACCTTACCATAAATATAAGTAAATGTGAATTTTTAAAAACACTTAAATTTTTGGGTTATATAGTAGGTTCGAACTCACTTCGTACAGATCCCGATAAGGTGTCGGCGATGGTTAACTTTCCCGTCCGAAAACCACAACGGAAATTAAAAGGTTTATAGGAATGTGCAGCTGGTACAGGCGCTTTATAAAGAATTTTTCGTCTTTAGTTTCGCCTATTAATGACCTCATTAAAAGTAAGAAAAAAGGTCAAACTGTAAACTGGAGTGCGGAAGCAGAAAATTCATTTGTGCTAATCAAGCAAGCATTAGTTTCTGCACCTCTTCTTTCGCAGCCAGACTACTCGGCACCCTTTATCATTGAGTGTGACGCAAGCAACACTGGGTTAGGAGCTGTGTTGATTCAGAATGTAAACGGAGAAGGGCGTGTAATTTCGTACGCAAGCAAAACCCTGAGCCGTACTGAGCGCAATTATTCCACCACTGAAAGAGAGTGTTTAGCGGTTATTTTGCAATTGAGAAATTTCGTCCGTGGGTAGAAGGAGTTCGATTCACCGTTGTCACCGATCATTTTTCGTTACTTTGGTTGAGTAATCTTCAGAATCCAACTGGAAAACTCGCCAGATGGTCAGTTCGATTAAGGCAACACTCATTTGATTTGGTGCATAGAAAAGGAAAGTTCAATATAGTTCCAGATTGTCTTAGTCGTGGTGTTCCTTTAGAAAATCCAGAAGTTAACTTAGTAGAGATTAAACTTGATGCAGTAGACTTGTGGTATGAGTCTTTGAGAAAGAAAATTTTGTTGTCACCGAAAAGCTCCCACAATGGAAAGTAGAAGATGGGTTTATTTATAAGTTTATCCTTCCTTATTACCGCATTCGGCGAATGTTGTAGAGTGGAAATATTTGGTGCCAAAGTCTCAGCGCGTAGATGTCATTAAATCATGTCATGACCCCCTTCAGCAGGACATTTTGGTTCCTTAAAACTTTGTCTCGAGTCCAAGAATTGTATTATTGGCCAAAGATGATCTTTGACGTACGTAAATTTTGTAAGAAATGTTTGATTTGTGGTGCTCAAAACCACCCAATAGAGGTCCCCTTGGAATGATGGGAAAGGAGAAAGAAGTTGGACTACCATTCCAAACCATTGCATTAGATTTGATGGGTCCGTTTCCTCGTTCCAAACGCGGACATAAATGGCTCTTAGTTGTTGGTGATTGGTTCTCGAAGTATTCGATTTTGCAACCTTTACGTAGTGCTACCGCACATTTGATCGAGAAGTTTTGGAAGAAAAGGTATTTCTTGTCTACGGAGTACCACAATTTGTTATTTGTGATAATGGTCCACAATTAGTTGGACGTATTTTTAAAGCTTTGTGTGCAAGGTACGAAATTCAAAAAATTTGGTATAACGCTGTTTATGATTTCGATTTGAATAGAATTGTTATTATTGCATCGGCTTTCCTTGCTGGAACGGAATAGAAGTGCTTTCCGCTATAAAGAATGAGTGTTGTCTTGTTTCGCAACATAGTGTTGTAGCTTCGCTTGTTAAAATGTTAGAGGAACATATTCTTAGGTTAGTAACTGTTATAGATACATTGTAGTTTTTTCAACTGATTACTTATATTAACTTCGCATGTTGTTTGTATTCAGCTTCATGAAAGAATAGCTGTCCTTGTACACATCATCGATCATAGTTTCGAAATATATATTGAAACAATAGAAATGATTGAAGAATCTGAAAAAATACGCCTTGCACTTCTACAATGTTTACAAGAAATTACTTTGGCGAATTTTAATACCGAACAACTAAAACCATTTTTGAAGACTGCATTATTATTTTGTGTAAAAGTGTAAAACCATTTCCAAGCGATTTCCAGCTGCAAACTGAAAGTTATAAAATTATAAAATATAGGTCGAAACATATGGTATGATCTGGGCGACCATATGAGCGGCGGTGTTTGTTTTGCTGAATTCCTTTGAAGATGGTTCCAGTGTCGTAGAATTTTTAAGCGACAAAAACAGAACATCAGAAAGTGCACCTTTTGAAGACTTCAATCCCACTAGTGTATGTATATCAGATTCTCTTTCTGTGTATTGATATTTTGGTTTTCTCTAATTCATGTCACATAGTTGGCTTTATCTATTTAGGTCACGTTAGAATTTACAGGACAAAAATATTAAATTTTTTGTTGATAAAAATTACTTTAGAACATGTAATCATTCTGGATTGTTAAAGAAAATTAGGTAAAAAATATGTTGTTTGCATTTGGTTTCATTGTGCGAGAAATTTTTTTCATAAGCAGGTTCTCATTATAAAGTATAGTTTGAGGTATATAAAATGAGGTTACGTGATTGTTTTCAAGACACTGAGAAAAACAAAATTTGTGTAGAAACCATCTAGTAAATTTTAATAGCTTTGTTTTAATGTTATAAATATGCTAATGGATGCAGTTTTTATTGTTTGGGTATTAATTATAAAATAAGATTAGCATTGACTGTCCATAAGGTCTTCGGTATAAAACTAAGAATTACATTATTGTTTAGGTGTGACGTTATTCATAACTCTTTACCGCTGCTGCAAAATGCATTTCGTGTAGTAGATGGTTTTGTTCCTTTATTGCTATTGTCTATTATTACATTCTTTTCTTAGTCTTTACTTGTCAAGAGTTGCTTCAAGTTAAAATTAGTTTGAGGTGACTAAGGAGCGTATTAATTATTGCTACGAAGACTTGCACTGTGTAAATCCTTGGGGATATATTGGATAAATATTGTTTTCGTCGAGGGCTAGTTTTCCCTTTTGCAACATGTTTTTTTATTAAAGGTTTTGTAAATAAATTTTCTCTCTTGAGGTTTTCTTGTCTTTTCTTTTTTGTGACCCACCCCACTCTACGACTTTCTAGCTAGTACGTCATTCTTTGCATTCCTTTTTGTTGCGGTACTTGGTGCGGGTCATTTTCGTTGCGCACGTTACTTTTTCTTGTATACACGAAATACTGTAACATGGTATTTTCTTATCGCAGAAAGGGGATGTCAAGGATGTCCTTCTCAGAGGCCAACTTATGTATAGCTATTTAATAGATGCATCGGTTCCGAAACAGAGACTCCTGGCATTGATCAGTTATGAAATGTTTCAGTGATAGTCGTTCGTCCGACAAACTATAGTATTTATTCGGTTTATGCAAAAACACTAAAAATGCACTGGAAAAATGCTAAGGACAGCACTAAAATAAGAATGTACAAACGAAGTATTTATTTATGTTGGTCCAAATTACTGAAAATTTCCATCTTCACGTTATATGCAAGCCGAATTTCGTCTTGGAGAAAATAAAGTTGAATTAATAATGGATAATTTTTGTGTCTACAATTGTAGAACGGTGTGATGGTTACCTGGCAGCAACAGCTGGCGACCCTCACCTTTAGTTTTCTGTTCGCATGCCTAGTATTGTGTACATGTGGTACATAGTGTACAGGCGGTTTCGTGACTCAGTGGGTTCACGTGTGATTACTAAGCCCAAGGTTCCGAGTTCGATTCTCGACACGGGCCGCTTGTTAGGCGAGCATTTTTCACAAAAATACGCCCTCGTTCGGATGAGAGGTAAAATGGAGGTCCCGCGTGTGAGTGTTGTCACGCACGTTAAAGATCCCTACTTTGCTTGAAACAGCAAGAGTTCGGCAAAATTCAAAATTTCCAGATAAAAAGACTCGCTTCATCAATGTAGTTGCTTTGGATGCAGCATTGGAAAATTAAATGTAAGATACGTAATCTACAACGAAAGGTTGTATTAATTTAAATATATGTAAGGGATAAGTGTTTTCACTCTTTATGTTCGTAGTTCATTAGCTAATATTTCTCCATTAAAATCTTGTTTTTCGTAATTAGAAGTCTAAAGCAGAGTAAAGTATCATTTTCAGTGAATTAATAAATTCGTTTGAAAAATCGTCGGTGCTTAAAGTTTGTCTAATCTTGCGTAAAATTGCCATCTTATAGTATAGTGCTACTTGCACTTATTTAAATTATTTAATTAATTGATCGTCTGATCCTAGATATGTAAACATCTAAAAGTTTTTTGTACTGATCATACTAAAAACTTTGAGAATTTTCCAAGAACGTTATTTAGAACCTAAAATCTGAACATATTATGTCTTGCATTTTAAGAACTCAGAGTTATTATTAATCTGATATATTTCAAATATGCTTTAGGGCTTATTTTTAAATTACATTTAAAGTACTCGAATGTTACACATTGAGACATATATCGCAACTGTGCCAAAAATTCATGAATTAATAATATTTTATTTTATGTAAAGAATTTTTCCTAATTTCTTATATTTTAAATGTAAATATGAATATTATGTATTGAATTAAAAAAAAACTAAATTAATGGAAAAACCCCAAGCTTGTGCTCGTCGCTGACTTAGAAAGTCAGTTAGCAGTTTTGCCAAATTAGGTTTTATTATTTCCACGGGTCTATTGCTAACACTCCTAACCCCGGGTCTTATGTTAAAACAGGCAACCTGAGCTTCTTTTGTCATCAGTATTTTATGGTACGGGCTCGAAATTATAACGACCCAAAGGAAGTGGCAACAGAAACGTTAACAAACTGTTCCTATTTTCGGTAATGTATGTTGTTGTGAGCACAAAATCACATTATAGATACCAATTTGGAAGATTCATTATGTGTAGTCACAACATTATTTTCACCAAGTATAAAACTTTGCAAAGGAAAGGTAATCCCAAGTTTCTCATTAGCTAGAGTTGTAATATGACCATTAGAAGTTATTTGTTTAATTAAGTTTAAAGAACTCAGTTCTATGTTTATTATTTTATTGTAATTCAAGCGCTCGGTGTACTAGTATATATATCTGTATCTTATAGTTTTCCATATAAATATAATGGGTTTTGTTTTGGTGCATATTAAAATGTTCTGCCCCCCCCCCCACATAAAAAGTTGCCAGTATAATCTAGAGATAATAATGTAATATTTGTTATTTGTTTTAAACTGGGCCAAATGCAACATTTATGCATCTATTTGGTGTCAATGTTATACCTTGCTTACTATTGTATTGTATAAAAATGTCTAAAGTTAAAATTTATTCTTTAACTACAGAGAAAACATTATTTTAATGAACTGCGTTAGATGTCCATGTTTTTATTTCTTAGGGATGGTTAGATTTCAAGTTATAATTAATAGTTTTTAGTCATGTTCAAAGTCCAATTATGTTTATTAGAAATGTCTAAAGCTTTATTGACGGTAAGTGTATTTCATTTAGCCATGATGAGTGACCTACTTAGTATCCTATTGGTTGCTCTTTTGAATTGGTTATGTATAAAATTTTATGATGACCGAAAAGTTGTGTAATATTCAAGTACGGTTTCACATGTTCCAGTTGATTCATTTGTGTTCTAAGAGTTTGAAATATTCAAGTCACAAAATACATACTAAGCCTATAAATATGTGTAGGCTACGCATGTGTTGTGTCCTAAGTTTCATAAATTATGCCCTATTTGAGTAAACAATTTTTAGTATAAACTTAATGTCGTTTATTTATAATATCTACGACAATTTCATAAATTTGTGGTAATCAATGTCCCTTGGTGTAAAATCCACACTAGACTGTGAGTGTTCAAAATGGATTTTTGCGTCAACATCTATTTTCAATGATTAGTTCAGTTTCATGGCATTCGCCAAGAAATATATAAGATGCCATTATTTTCGACTATAGGTATCTAAAGCCAGTAAACTTCCAGGAAATTATACTGCATAATCAAGCGCACTACATCTCATCAAACCATTTTCCAAGAAAATAGCTAAACAAAACTACCTTTAACTACCGATTATGTCGTGCCAAGAGAGTCACAGAAAATTAGGACTTTTTGAACTGTTTTTGTGTACTAGATGGGAAACATGTTCGTTCGCCTGAGACGCTCGGTGAACACCAGATTTTTATACAATAATTAGTTCAGTACGTTAGCATGCACGAGCCTGCTCCTTCTACTTTTTGACCTTCTTCGTACAACAGCTGGTATTTGATTCTTTCTATTCATATCAGTTTACTTGTTTATTTCACCGAGCGCGATTTCAAATAGTAGTTTAACGTAAACACGGTGCACAATTCTCGACACTAATCACTAAATCGTCGAAAGTCAATAATTGAAAATAAAGGTTTAAACGAAGTAAGTAAACACCAACAGCTTACAGTAACACTTACTACAATATGGATATGGTTTAATCGCAGCAAAGCTCAATACCATTGGAGAGTGTAAGCGGAGTTACAAATGCTAATGGTTTATCGTGAGAAATCATGTTACAGATTACTTTAAGTCAAGAACGTCAACTGTCGTCGAAAAATAAAAGTGTGGATCAAATACAATAGAAATAGTAATTGCCTTTTATTCTTTGGTCATAAACGTCAAAATAAAGTACCTTTATTAAACATACCCTTTTGTTATATTTTTATTTTATGTAAGTTCGTAGTCACTTCTTTTTGGATGATTACAGTAGACCATTTTCAAGGATCCCACCACCTCATTTCCTCCAGAATCCCTCATTTCCTCACTCATCTGGACCAATTTACATGTAAATTCCCATAAGGAGTAAATGAGGGAGATGAATCTCCACCTGCTCTCTCCCTGTGGAACTCCTTGTGGAATTTTTTCCCAACCATTTTGATTACGTCACACCCGCATTCTTTCCACCCGCGAGATAAATCTTTCTCCACATTTCCACACACGAGATAAACCTACCTTGTTTGGTATCAATTAATATTAGAATTTTCTCAGCTACCCAAATTTCTAGGAATTTTTTAGATTGCATCACCCCCCAGGGAGCTACCCCAATTTTAAGATTTCTTACCTGTAGCGACCTTTGAGCGTTCTTATAAATTTTTTTATACATGCGATACATCTTGTTAGTCTAAAATTTTACGCAGAATTCGAATCTGTAAACAGATTTGAAATCGGACCACGCCCTGCAAAGTTATACCCTTTAAAGTCCTGATCTTCTAATTTTGCTCTTTGCTTTATAAGCAAACCTAACAAATAGTTTTCTTCGTCTAGCCAATGCATCTTTCGAGATAAACCTATCTTGTTTGGTATTAATTAATATTAGAATTTTCTCAGCTACCCGAATTTCTAGGAATTTCTTAGATCGCATCACCCCCAAGGGAGCTACCCCAATTTTAAGATTTCTTACCTGTAGCGACTTTTGAGCGTTCTTATAAATTTTTTTATACATGCGATACATCTTGTTAGTCTAAAATTTTACGCAGAATCCAAATCTGCAAACAGATTTAATATAGGACCACGCCCTGCAAAGTTACACATATACCCTCTGAGAGATAAATCTTTCTCCACATTTCCACACACGAGATAAACCTACCTTGTTTGGTATCAATTAATATTAGATTTTTCTCAGCTACCCATATCTCTTTAAATTTTTCAGATTGCACCATCCCTAAGGGAGCTACCCCAATTTTAAGATTTTGTACCAAGATCAATTTCTAATCACCTCTCCTTTTTAATATCTACAATCCTTTAACCAAACACGTAGCAGTATTAACATAAATTAAGCATGCGAAAATTTATTTCATCCAATTTACAGTTTAATAAACTAATTACAATTTTACAAAGTATAACATTATTTCCGGTGTGTACCCGAATCCAAGTAGTTTAACCTGTAACAAAAAGATTAATGTGTTGTTTAAATAGACCTGTAATAAAAAGATTAATGTAAAAAGAGGAAACGTGTTTTCGGTTAATAAGACATATTATCGTTAACCTAACAATATGTTTTACCGTCCAGCGACACCACGTGGAGGTAAACACATTCAATGTAATGGGTTTTAAATAGGAAAGTACGCTAAATGCTAGTCAATTAACAGCAATTAAATATTGCTTACTGACCTACCTTAATTAGGTTGCTGTACTATTAGGAATGATGTTTAAGACCTCGTACGTATTTTCCGGATTATATGTTGTATTCTTTTTTATTAAGTAATCGAATAAATCGTTCCTTCTGCTTCCAAAGAAACTCGGACACTCCATCGTCGACGCTGGCGTTATTTATGCGATAGCTAGCCATACAGTTGTTAAACGCTGTGCTAATCATTTCTACGCCATCTTCGTTAGTAGCGGTAACTGATGCATTTTATGTTTGTTGCTCCTTAAGTGTGCGGCGTACGTAGTTTTCCATTTCGAAATCGCATACTGCACACATAATTCGTGGTTGTTTCGTACAAGACCCTTTAACAGCTGGCGGCGTTGAACGTTTACGGCTTAATAACATACCGTGCTGTTTTTCCTTGTGTCGCTGTAAGCTGTCTATTCTCGTAAAAGCGATACCGCAAGACCCAGAGTTTAAGTACTTTGCTGCGGACGGCTTAACCCTGGGCTATGTTACACCAAGACATTTGTTCTGGTGCCGTTTGAGCATTTTCCAGGTATAGGAAGCACCGCAAGGTTGCACTTATAAACGTTTGCAGGTACCATTTTAGTACAAAACAAAACCCGCCTATAGCACTTTAGTTAAACTTGTAAGCGAACTAACTAAAAAGCTTACTCGAGCGTACCTGATTTATGCTCCTTATAGAATGCAAGCCGAAGGTTTCCGAAGACATCCGAACGAAGTTGAGGATTCGGCGGGGAACTAAATGACGTCATAATCCTCGCTGCTCGTCCAATACATTTAGCGCCAATGCATGCACCTGGTCCGCTTCGTCGATGGTGCGAATGCTGTTAGTAGAAACACCGGAAAACGTCTTCCATGTTATACGGATCGTGTGCATATTAAAAATCCAAAAGAGCGGTAGCACACGCACACAAGTTGTCTGCAAGTCGTGCTGTAGAAGATGCAGTGCTACTATAACCAAAAACACTTTAAACCATTACTAAGAAAATACCAACTTGTTGTCTACAGGATACTTACAACAATTTAATTTTAAATAACTTCTACGTCATACTTTAGGAAATGATAGGCTTGAATATTTTCCAAATGAATCACCAAGCGAAAGTATATGCTTAGCACTATTAAAATTACCCATTAATTTCCCATTTTTACGACTGTGGTTAATTATAGATTAAAATTTAATTTGTGCACGTTCGAGCTTCTCGTAAACTAACATATTTTATAGCAACAATGCGCTGTATAATACATGCATACCCCTTCGCCGCGCTACTGCTATTCTTGTAATTGCTAGAAAAAGTCACTCTCCTTTTTACTGTTAGGAGCGATGCAAAGCACCATTTTTTATACTTTCTATAGCACATCGCACACTTTTTCGTCTGATAATTAAATTTTGCTTCTGTAAGCTTTTACACTTTCGCATAGCGGTCGGCCGCACGTATTGATTTCTAGAACCGGTAAGTACTCGATATCGTCCAAATAGAGAATTAGATGCTCGATGTCTATCAATTTCCGATTCCCTCGTAAAAGGTAGAAAAACTCGGTCAATCATCCATTAAACTTCGACCCGCTACCGTTTTGATAATTTCCAAACATTTTCGAACGACAATGGGCTGAGAATTTTTAAACCTCCGAGGGATCTTTAAGCCGTGATCAATTACACATCCGAGCTACGCGTAAACTAACATATTTTGCAGCAACTGTATAATACATGCATACCCCTTCTCTGCGCTACTGCTATTCTTGTAGTTGCTTGGAAAAGTCAGTCGCCCTTTTTACTGCTAGGGCCGCTAAAAAGCACCATTCCATACTTTATTTATAAGTGTAGCACATCGCGCACTTTTTTGTCGGTTAATTAAATTTTTGTTTATGTAGGCCTTTACACTTTCGCTTATTTAAACATCTAATACGATCGATTAACCACTTTCGATTATTCTAACGGGGGACCACCATACATCCCGCCGCACCGTTCTTTTTGAATCCAACGATCCTATGGGCTTCCACGCACTAACACCTAACGTATCTTTCCTACTAGTTGTTAAACAAAAACTACCGGTATCGCCATTGTGGATATAAGCAGATGTTTGTGGATGTGTACGAGAATATGTAACCATATACATTAATTAGTCTAAGCTATTTTATTTAGTCCAAGAAAATTATTATTTTTCTAATCCACAACTAATAATCGTCTTTATAGGTTTAACATTTCTACCATTTCCCAATGACTGGTGCTACGTACATGTAAACTTTAATTTCTTATTAGAGAATTCTTATTATCCCACGCACTGCTGCGTAGTTGCATGCCCACCCTTTTGGGAATATATGCTCGTTATAGGTTGTAGCACCCTCGGTTTTACTTAACTACACTTCGTGAGACCCTTTAATCTTTTTAATCGTATCTTTCTCGCCTTACAATACAGTCGGACTTAGCCCTACTACCAACAAATTCTAATACTAGACCCCATTAAATTCGTCTTTAAATTTCCTACAAGTTTTTATCGACAAGTGTTATATTGTATTTATTATACGCGGGTAGTCACTCTTTTAAGATAAATATATTTTGTTTGGTATCAACTAATATTAAATTTTTCTAGGGACCCCAAATCTGTAAATAGATTTTAAATAGGACCACCCCATACAAAGTTATGCCTTTTAAAGACTAATTTTTGCCCATCTTTATTTAACTCCATCTTTAAAACCCTTTTTTTCGCTAACCAACCATCTCCCGAGAAATCTAAAACCGCCGTGTCCCGCGAATACCACGTGGAGGTAACACGTATACTCTGTCAACCAGGATAGAAGCAGAAGAAGGATTTGGAAGATGGGCGAGGAACTTAAAAATTATGGAATTTAAAAACTAATATATACAATAGATTTACAAAATCTATACAAATATAAACAACTATCTTATATCTTTACGTCCCCATGCGTAGATTGTTGTACTATTAGGAATGACGTAACGCTTGTCATCTTCCTCGATAAACTAATTTTATTAATAAGCTGCGTATGCAAATCGTATTCTTTTACTCCGGATACATACGCAGACAAGTACTCGATACCATCCAAATAAAGAATTGGATGCTTGGTGACTGTTAACATCCGCTTCCCTCGTGTACGCCTAAGCACGCCTGTGCCCATGGCCCCCTGCGCGTGCACACCCTGCCCATGCGCACCCCTGCGCGTCACACCCTGCCCATGCGCGCCCTGCGCGTACACCCTGCCCATGCTGCGACTGCTATTTCGTGGTAACGTCACAGCCTTTTATAAATAAAGAACAATGTTATATACTATTATAAAATGTTTATTCTGACATTATACATAACAAATTTAAAAACAACTAATGCCAAGCATGGACCCATTTAAACTTAATTTTAATACAAAGTTATACACAGAAGACAGTCCTTTCTTTATGTTTGTTTGCGGTGGTTTTAATTTTATCTAATTTTATTCGCAGCTTAAAATTTAAATCGACACCCAAGTCTTCTATCTCCTTTTCTAGCCAATAGTTTGATACATAAAGACCGTCTAGGTTTTCGAATTGTAAAATGTACCGAAGTTTGCCTCTATATTTAAAGTCTTTGATTCCGCCGACAACCAGATCCATTCCTTCGTGTAATTCTTGCAGCTTGTGACAATCTTTTAATCGCAGCTTTCCCACTATATCCTGCATACGTATCTTGTTAGCTTGATCGACTTCTTCTTGTCGGTATTGGAGGAAATCCTTTTTCTCCCACACACTGTTGCGTAGTTGCATGTCCACCACTTTTGGGAATATATGGTTGTTATAGGTTGTAAGACCCTCGGTTTTAAATGATCCGAAAGGTTCTTTACTGGGCAAATATACAATGTTTAGCGGAACCCCTTTGCGTGTGGTGTACGCCAAGGTTACGAAACCCGCATTCCTTAGTTCTTCTTTGTTATCTGCCATTTTGATAAATACGTTTTAGAATAACCTTTTAAAAAGTATACGGATTTAGTACCATCCTTTTCCGCAAGAACGCCTACATAACTAAAAGAGTCTTTCTTACTAACCGCAAATGCAAACAGCTTGTAGAACCCGGATGTATTTAAGTCACTCCATCGGCACATAAAATAATCTTTTAATTCTTCCTCATTTTCTCTAATAAGATGTTCTTTGTATAACACATCTTTGTATTGTTCGCGTATTGTCGCAGTGTTTTCCATGTACTCCAATTTTCGTCTTTTTGCATCCATTTCCTCTAATTCCAGTTGTCTTTTCCTTCCACTTACAGCGTATGGTATGCATAATGGAGCAATTTCCTTTAGCGTAAACGGATAAAGTTTACTACCAATATTTACGCGTTGTCGTACAACCTCTGGACGAATGTTATGCGTATCTATCAACCCCAATTCCGAAATGATTATTTCTTTTGGAATTGTAGAATATGGTGTTGCAGATTGTGTAAAATATGTACTGCCTGCTTTAATGTAGCACTTGTGTAAGATTTTTATTTTATCTGAGCTGTCTTCCTCCTCTACTATCTCCAAATAATTTACAGGTAAATAGTTAAAACTAAAAGCCGAAAGCACATACTTTATCAATTTTTCCCTTTCTTTTGGTTTTTCGGACAACTTAATCTGCAAGCCCGTCAATTTCTTTGTATTACCATTCCCCCAATACACGTACTGTAGCAGGTTATTAAACACTAAACAGCAGCTATTTTGTAGCTTGTCCGATAGCTTACTCCACATTTTGGCAAGTGGTACCGAGTACATTGGGGATTATACACCCGTTCCGCACTGACATTGCTTCCAATTGCACAATTGTATATTGTCGCTTCCAATCGCGTAATACCATGTTCTTTAGCCAAAGTAGACGCAAATGTTTCCCTTAAACGCACATCTGGACAACGTAAAAAATCTAGTATATGATTGCCAAGTTGTTTATTAACACCAGGACTTGTTATCTGACACACAAATTTGTTGTATATCTTAATTCTTGCATTGGTTGTTAGCCATGTTAAACAATCAATTCCTACAGTTTTATCGTTGTCAACTATAATATTACACTTTTCTTCGTATTCGCCCTTATAGCAAAAGTTATGGTTTGTAGTTAAATAATTACACATCTCCATCTTGCTAAATATACCCGCAAAATCTTGAGTTACATCCATGTCAAAAGATAGAAATAATCTTTTCGAGTTCGTCTAATATATCTGGTAGTTCCTCCAATAAAGTTTCCAACTTAACATCTGCTAGTTCCACTTTGTATGGAACACATAGGATTTTGGAATTTTTTATTAATGCATTCGAGGTCTTCTTTTCCGATAATTTCTTTTACTCTCTGGCCCATCTTGTTAGTGCTTTCCAGAGAAAACGGAAGCTTAGCTTTAACACCATGTCTAGCGGAAACAAATCGGTCAAACTTTCTTCGTAGATAGCTGTTAAATGCACCACAAATTTCTTTTTTTAGGATAAACATCCTTTTGCTTGCAGAGGTTTGTTCGGCGTCAGAAAAGTCGCAAATTTTAACCAACATTATATTGTCACAAAATGGTTCTGTAATTGGTGTGTGTAGTCCACCAGTCAGCATCTGCTCGCCTTCGACATAACAAATATTACCAATATCTGTTACCAGATTATTGTTGCACATATTTTCTACCAAAGCCATAATCCAAATCGCTCATTTGTCGGTTTCACTTTATTCCCAAGAAGTTGAGAAACGTTAATCACCTTGGAGACGCTCATGTTTACCGTTCTAGCTACTATCGAATACTAAATTGAATACGAAAAATTGTTCTCTTACGTATTCTACAGAGTGAGGACGTATATTGCCGAAGATAGTCGAATATGTTGTTATCCAACCTAAGCCGACAGGGATGCGCATCGACATATATCCGGATATATGTAGGATGTTAAGTTAGGTGAAATTGCCCCATAGGGTGAAATTACCCCACATGACCACATGGCCATATGACCACATGACCATATGACCACATGACCATATGACCACATGACCACATGACCATATGACCACATGACCATATGACCTAATTGCTTTTAATGAGTTTTCTCATTAAAACCCATTAGCACTAATTGCATTTTAATGAGTTTTTCCATTAAAAACAAGTGTGGACCTAGGTTAGATAAAGGAACAATTAATAGGTTAGGTCAGCGCCGCGGCGCTGACCTAACCTATTAATTGTTCCTTTTATCTAACCTAGGTCCACACTTCGGACAAGCTACAAAATAGCTGCTGTTTAGTGTTTAATAACCTGCTACAGTACGTGTATTGGGGGAATGGTAATACAAAGAAATTGACGGGCTTGCAGATTAAGTTGTCCGAAAAACCAAAAGAAAGGGAAAAATTGATAAAGTATGTGCTTTCGGCTTTTAGTTTTAACTATTTACCTGTAAATTATTTGGAGATAGTAGAGGAGGAAGACAGCTCAGATAAAATAAAAATCTTACACAAGTGCTACATTAAAGCAGGCAGTACATATTTTACACAATCTGCAACACCATATTCTACAATTCCAAAAGAAATAATCATTTCGGAATTGGGGTTGATAGATACGCATAACATTCGTCCAGAGGTTGTACGACAACGCGTAAATATTGGTAGTAAACTTTATCCGTTTACGCTAAAGGAAATTGCTCCATTATGCATACCATACGCTGTAAGTGGAAGGAAAAGACAACTGGAATTAGAGGAAATGGATGCAAAAAGACGAAAATTGGAGTACATGGAAAACACTGCGACAATACGCGAACAATACAAAGATGTGTTATACAAAGAACATCTTATTAGAGAAAATGAGGAAGAATTAAAAGATTATTTTATGTGCCGATGGAGTGACTTAAATACATCCGGGTTCTACAAGCTGTTTGCATTTGCGGTTAGTAAGAAAGACTCTTTTAGTTATGTAGGCGTTCTTGCGGAAAAGGATGGTACTAAATCCGTATACTTTTTAAAAGGTTATTCTAAAAACGTATTTATCAAAATGGTAGATAACAAAGAAGAACTAAGGAATGCGGGTTTCGTAACCTTGGCGTACACCACACGTAAAGGGGTTCCGCTAAACATTGTATATTTGCCCAGTAAAGAACCTTTCGGATCATTTAAAACCGAGGGTCTTACAACCTATAACAACCATATATTCCCAAAAGTGGTGGACATGCAACTACGCAACAGTGTGTGGGAGAAAACGATTTCCTCCAATACCGACAAGAAGAAGTCGATCAAGCTAACAAGATACGTATGCATTATATAGTGGGAAAGCTGCGATTAAAAGATTGTCACAAGCTGCAAGAATTACACGAAGGAATGGATCTGGTTGTCGGCGGAATCAAAGACTTTAAATATAGAGGCAAACTTCGGTACATTTTACAATTCGAAAACCTAGACGGTCTTTATGTATCAAACTATTGGCTAGAAAAGGAGATAGAAGACTTGGGTGTCGATTTAAATTTTAAGCTGCGAATAAAATTAGATAAAATTAAAACCACCGCAAACAAACATAAAAAGGACTGTCTTCTGTGTATAACTTTGTATTAAAATTAAGTTTAAATGGGTCCATGCTTGGCATTAGTTGTTTTTAAATTTGTTATGTATAATGTCAGAATAAACATTTTATAATAGTATATAACATTGTTCTTTATTTATAAAAGGCTGTGACGTTACCACGAAATAGCAGTCGCACAGAGAGGGCGCGCATGGGCAGGGTGTGCACGCGCAGGGGCGCGCATGGGCAGGGTGTGCACGCGCAGGGGTGCGCATGGGGGTGCGCACGCGCAGGGCGCGCATGGGCACAGGCGTGCTTAGGCGTACACGAGGGATGCGGAAGTTAACAGTCACCAAGCATCCAATTCTTTATTTGGATGGTATCGAGTACTTGTCTGCGTATGTATCCGGAGTAAAGAATACGATTTGCATACGCAGCTTATTAATAAAATTAGTTTATCGAGGGAAGATGACAAGCGTTAGCGCCCTAATAGTACAACAATCTACGCATGGGGACGTAAAGATATAAGATAGTTGTTTATATTTGTATAGATTTTGTAAATCTATTGTATATATTAGTTTTTAAATTCCATAATTTTTAAGTTCCTCGCCCATCTTCCAAATCCTTCTTCTGCTTCTATCCTGGTTGACAGAGTATACGTGTTACCTCCACGTGGTATTCGCGGGGCACATCGGTTTTAGATTTCTAGGGGAATGGTTAGTTAAAGCATATGTCTCGGTTAGCGAAAAAAAGGGTTTTAAAGATGGAGTTAAATAAAGATGGGTAAAAATTAGTCTTTAAAAGGCATAACTTTGTATGGGGTGGTCCTATTTAAAATCTATTTACAGATTTGGGGTCCCTAGAAAAATTTAATATTAGTTGATACCAAACAAAATATATTTATCTTAAAAGAGTGACTACCCCGCGTATAATAAATACAATATAACACTTGTCGATAAAAACTTGTAGGGAAATTTAAAGACGAATTTAATGGGGGTCTAGTATTAGAATTTGTTGGTAGTAGGGCTAAGTCCGAGTGTATTGTAAGCGAGAAAGATACGATTAAAAGATTAAAGGGTCTCACGAAGTGTAGTTAAGTAAAACCGGGTGCTACAACCTATAACGAGCATATATTCCCAAAAGGGGTGGGCATGCAACTACGCAGCAGTGCGTGGGATAATAAGAATTCTCTAATAAGAAATTAAAGTTTACATGTACGTAGCACCAGTCATTGGGAAATGGTAGAAATGTTAAACCTATAAAGACGATTATTAGTTGTGGATTAGAAAAATAATAATTTTCTTGGACTAAATAAAATAGCTTAGACTAATTAATGTATATGGTTACATATTCTCGTACACATCCACAAACATCTGCTTATATCCACAATGGCGATACCGGTAGTTTTTGTTTAACAACTAGTAGGAAAGATACGTTAGGTGTTAGTGTCGGAAGCCCATAGGATCGTTGGATTCAAAAGAACGGTGCGGTGGGATGTATGGTGGTTCCCCGTTAGAATAATCGAAAGTGGTTAATCGGTCGTATTAGATGTTTAAATAAGCGAAAGTGTAAAGGCCTACATAAACAAAAATTTAATTAACTGACAAAAAGTGCGCGATGTGCTACACTTATAAATAAAGTATGGAATGGTGCTTTTAGCGGCCCTAGCAGTAAAAGGGCGACTGACTTTTCCAAGCAACTACAAGAATAGCAGTAGCGCAGAGAAGGGGTATGCATGTATTATACAGTTGCTGCAAAATATGTTAGTTTACGCGTAGCTCGGATGTGTAATTGATCACGACTTAAAGATCCTCGGAGGTTTAAAATTCTCAGCCCATTGTCGTTCGAAAAATGTTTGGAAATTATCAAAACGGTAGCGGGTCGAAGTTTAATGGATGATTGACCGAGTTTTTCTACCTTTACGAGGGAATCGGAAATTGATAGACATCGAGCATCTAATTCTCTATTTGGACGATATCGAGTACTTACCGGTTCTAGAAATCAATACGTGCGGCCGACCGCTATGCGAAAGTGTAAAAGCTTACAGAAGCAAAATTTAATTATCAGACGAAAAAGTGTGCGATGTGCTATAGAAAGTATAAAAATGGTGCTTTGCATCGCTCTAACAGTAAAAAGGAGAGTGACTTTTCTAGCAATTACAAGAATAGCAGTAGCGCGGCGAAGGGTATGCATGTATTATACAGCGCATTGTTGCTATAAAATATGTTAGTTTACGAGAAGCTCGAACGTGCACAAATTAAATTTTAATCTATAATTAACCACAGTCGTAAAAATGGGAAATTAATGGGTAATTTTAATAGTGCTAAGCATATACTTTCGCTTGGTGATTCATTTGGAAAATATTCAAGCCTATCATTTCCTAAAGTATGACGTAGAAGTTATTTAAAATTAAATTGTTGTAAGTATCCTGTAGACAACAAGTTGGTATTTTCTTAGTAATGGTTTAAAGTGTTTTGGTTATAGTAGCACTGCATCTTCTACAGCACGACTTGCAGACAACTTGTGTGCGTGTGCTACCGCTCTTTGGATTTTTAATATGCACACGATCCGTATAATATGGAAGACGTTTTCCGGTGTTTCTACTAACAGCATTCGCACCATCGACGAAGCGGACCAGGTGCATGCATTGGCGCTAAATGTATTGGACGAGCAGCGAGGATTA
Organism: Platerodrilus igneus; assembly: GCA_036346225.1. NCBI lineage: Eukaryota > Metazoa > Arthropoda > Insecta > Coleoptera > Lycidae > Platerodrilus > Platerodrilus igneus. The sequence goes on from JARFIW010000671.1 coordinate 5,413,256, forward strand.
TGACGTCATTTAGTTCCCCGCCGAATCCTCAACTTCGTTCGGATGTCTTCGAAACCTTCGGTTGCATTCTATAAGGAGCATAAATCAGGTACGCTCGAGTAAGCTTTTTAGTTAGTTCGCTTACAAGTTTAACTAAAGTGCTATAGGCGGGTTTTGTTTTGTACTAAAATGGTACCTGCAAACGTTTATAAGTGCAACCCTTGCGGTGCTTCCTATACCTGGAAAAATGCTCTCAAACGGCACCAGAACAAATGTCGTGGTGTAACATAGCCCAGGGTTAAGCCGTCCGCAGCAAAGTACTTAAACTCTGGGTCTTGCGGTATCGCTTTTACGAGAATGGACAGCTTACAGCGACACAAGGAAAAACAGCACGGTATGTTATTAAGCCGTAAACGTTCAACGCCGCCAGCTGTTAAAGGGTCTTGTACGAAACAACCACGAATTATGTGTGCAGTATGCGATTTCGAAATGGAAAAACTACGTACGCCGCACACTTAAGGAGCAACAAACATAAAAATGCATCAGTTACCGCTACTAACGAAGATGGCGTAGAAATGATTAGCACAGCGTTTAACAACTGTATGGCTAGCTATCGCATAAATAACGCCAGCGTCGACGATGGAGTGTCCGAGTTTCTTTGGAAGCAGAAGGAACGATTTATTCGATTACTTAATAAAAAAAGAATACAACATATAATCCGGAAAATACGTACGAGGTCTTAAACATCATTCCTAATAGTACAGCAACCTAATTAAGGTAGGTCAGTAAGCAATATTTAATTGCTGTTAATTGACTAGCATTTAGCGTACTTTCCTATTTAAAACCCATTACATTGGAATGTGTTTACCTCCACGTGGTGTCGCTGGACGGTAAAACATATTGTTAGGTTAACGATAATATGTCTTATTAACCGAAAACACGTTTCCTCTTTTTTACATTAATCTTTTTTTATTACAGGTCTATTTAAACAACACATTAATCTTTTTTTGTTACAGGTTAAACTACTTGGATTCGGGTACACACCGGAAATAATGTTATACTTTGTAAAAATTGTAATTAGTTTATTAAACTGTAAATTGGATGAAATAAATTTTCGCATGCTTAATTTATGTTAATACTGCTACGTGTTTGGTTAAAGGATTGTAGATATTAAAAAGGAGAGGTGATTAGAAATTGATCTTGGTACAAAATCTTAAAATTGGGGTAGCTCCCTTAGGGATGGTGCAATCTGAAAAATTTAAAGAGATATGGGTAGCTGAGAAAAATCTAATATTAATTGATACCAAACAAGGTAGGTTTATCTCGTGTGTGGAAATGTGGAGAAAGATTTATCTCTCAGAGGGTATATGTGTAACTTTGCAGGGCGTGGTCCTATATTAAATCTGTTTGCAGATTTGGATTCTGCGTAAAATTTTAGACTAACAAGATGTATCGCATGTATAAAAAAAATTTATAAGAACGCTCAAAGGTCGCTACAGGTAAGAAATCTTAAAATTGGGGTAGCTCCCTGGGGGGTGATGCAATCTAAAAAATTCCTAGAAATTTGGGTAGCTGAGAAAATTCTAATATTAATTGATACCAAACAAGGTAGGTTTATCTCGTGTGTGGAAATGTGGAGAAAGATTTATCTCGCGGGTGGAAAGAATGCGGGTGTGACGTAATCAAAATGGTTGGGAAAAAATTCCACAAGGAGTTCCACAGGGAGAGAGCAGGTGGAGATTCATCTCCCTCATTTACTCCTTATGGGAATTTACATGTAAATTGGTCCAGATGAGTGAGGAAATGAGGGATTCTGGAGGAAATGAGGTGGTGGGATCCTTGAAAATGGTCTACTACTGATTACTTTGGGACCCTTACCAAAAAGTAATAATGACAAAAGAAGCTCAAGTTTCCTGTTCTTTCTACGTCTGCGGTGAGTATAAGCTTCAAAGTGGAGATGATAACGGTTTGTTAACAAAACGGAATTTAATTAAAGGGTGATTAATGGGGATTAAGGAGATGACATAAATTGATAAAGATAGGGTAATTACAGGGAAGGACCAATTGCTTTTGCAAGCAATAACGATAGCAGTGGAGCGGTTATGTAATAACTACAACTACACCAAACTACTTAATAAAGGGTATAAATACCTTTTATCCTGTGCCGCTGTGGGCAATAACACGTTCACGCACAAAAGCTTTCGACGGAGCACCGAAAACACGCTCGACCGGGTGATGTCGGTGTCGCTTTCAAAAGCTCTCATACAACCGGCTTCTGCAAGGGTTCGGATGCGACTCACTTTATGCACTGTTACTGTCGGTATAAAAGTTTCACTCAAAACTGTAGGATGCACGCACAAAGTATTTATTGTCACCAATTCCAATAAATGTTCGATGATGACGTAACATACCGCCCACCAAATTCATAGAATTTTGAAAAGGAGGGAAGTAGGTTGGGTGAAGGAAATCACATGGGATTTGACCTTGCTAGCAAAACAGGTAACGAAAGATAGGGTGGTATACTACAGCGAGCGATATTACCAACTATGCAAAAATAAAAATATATATGTAAATAAGCAAATATGTAAAAATAATATACTACTATACATGTAAGAAATGTGTATATACATCTAAACATAAAAAATAAAACTAAAATACCGGTAGCGGCGCTAGTTTGACCAAAGGTCGTTTTAGTGTGCCATGTGCCGTTTTGACTTCAGCGACACGTATAATACCGTCCGCACCGGGAAAAGTATTAATAATACGACCAAACTTCCATTGAAGTGGAGAAAGCTGGTCGTCCTTGATGAGGACAATAGTGTCCTTTTCCACTTGTCGGACACCTACCTTAGAGTGCCATTTAACCTTCTGGTTCAGAGTATGTAAGTACTCATGGCTCCAGCGAGTCCAAAAATCTTGGTGGAGTTTTTGCAGGAGTTTCCACCTGCTTTTTAATGGTAAAACGTTGGTTGAATGGTCCTCATCTGGTGGTGCAGAAAGAGGCTCCATAGTTAGGAAATGACCTGGTGTTAGGCAACGCAAGTCATTTGGATCCGAACTCAAAGCGCAGAGTGGCCTTGAATTTAGAACAGATTCAATTTGTGTAAGAACTGTGTAAAGTTCCTCAAAGGTAAGTTTTTGTTCGCCGATTACGCGAGCTAGGTGTGTCTTTACCGACTTAACACCGCTTTCCCACAAGCCACCGAAGTGAGGGGCGCTAGGTGGATTAAACGACCACTTTATCTTTTCTTAGGTTACTGCACTATGCAGATAACTCATAAGCTGACGATAGGCACCTACAAAATTAGTACCGCAATCGCTAAATATTTGAGAACAGCGTCCTCGACGTGCTATAAATCGTCGCAAAGCGGCAAGAAACGCGTCTGCCGACAAATCCGACACAAGTTCAATATGTGCTGCCTTAGTGGCAAAACAAACAAAAATACAAATATAGGCCTTAAGAGATTTAGAGCCTCGTAGGCGGTTAACCTTTATTAAAAGAGGGCCAGCAAAATCAACACCAACAATACTGAACGGTTTGATTTGGGTAATACGTGCTGCCGGTAGGTCTCCCATAGGAGGAGTTACCAGGACCGGTTTGGTACGAAAACATCTATGACATGATGATAAATAACTTCGGATTGAATTTTTAATAGAAAGAATCCAAAAATTCTGTTGTATAAGATACGCTGTGGTATTAACACCGGGATGGTAATACCTTTCATGAGTTGACCGAATGATAAGTTCGGTTAATCGGTGCCGCTGGGGCAATAACGCAGGAAACTTTTCGAAATAGGAAAGCGAAGAATGTGTCAAGCGCCCAGCTACTCTTAAGATATTTTGTGGATCAACAAATGGAGAAAGTTTTCGCAAGCCTTTAGGTAATTTACGGTTTGCCTTGATCGAAGCTATTTCCTTTGAAAATGTAACATTTTGTACATGCCGAACGATAATCATGAGAGCATTGTGTAATTCAATGTCTGTTAAGGGACCCGCATGACGTTGAGCCATGGGTTTAGAAAATCTATAAATGTAAGCCACGATGCCTTGGATTTTATATAACGATGAAAAACGACTTAGTAAAGTGTCAATGACGTTTGGATCTGTTTGAGCGACAAATGTTAGGATCTTCTTTTCCGTAGTTACCTCAGCAATTGAGGTTGACAATGTTGGTTGAGGCGGCCACGAGTCACTAGGGTAGTGAAGCCATTCAGGCCCCGCCCACCATAGCAAACATGAAATAACCGCGCTTGGCATTAATCCCCGAGATGCAGGATCAGCCGGATTATGCGAAGATTTAATATAAAACCATCGGCTAGGTGCAATGATTTCTTGAATGTGGCTAACACGGTTTGCCACAAAGTTTTCCAACGAAAAGGTGGAGAACGTATCCAAGTGAGAGCGACCGTAGAATCACTCCACGCTGAAACATCGGAGATGTCAATCAAGCCTTGATAAGAACGAATGGTAAAAGAAAGTAAATCGGTTAATAAAACGGCAGCACATAATTCCAAACGTGGAATTGAAATGCGCTTAATTGGAGCTACCTTTGTTTTAGCGGTTACAAATTGTACAGTTATTTCTCCAGTAGTTTGATTTATGAACTGGAAATACACTACCGCTGCATACCCTACCTCGCTAGCATCGCAAAACCCATGCAAATGACAAGTAAAAGGATCCGAAGGGGGTAAACAACGTGGTAACTTTAATGACGATAATAACGGCAACTCTTCTTGATACTGCTGCCATTGAGACGAAATGTCTGCTGGTGGGATGTCATCCCAATTTAAACCTAACATCCACAGATGCTGGATTAGGCGTTTTGCAAAAAGTGTTAGTGGTGCTAAAAATCCTAATGGATCATATATTCTGGCAACTTCTGAAAGTATGTTGCGCTTTGTACATATTGGGTTTAATGGTTTAACCCGAAATGAGAAAACATCTTCTGTAGGTGACCATTGAAGACCTAATTATTTTATTGATTCGTCAGAATCGAAATCGAGAGAAGTATATTGGCAAAAATCTGACGGAATGCCTTCCAAAATAGAAACTGAATTAGAACTCCATTTTCTAAGTTCAAAACCAGCCAAATGTAAAAGTCGGATAAGTTGATCTTTAATTTCTCGCGCCGATTGTATAGAATCTCCACCAGCGACGAAATCGTCAATATATAGATTTGACCGTATAGCCTCAGCGGCTAACGGAAACCTTTTGCCTTCGTCAATGGCTAATTGCTGAAGAGTTTTTAATGCTAGATAAGGCGATGACTTAATACCATAGGTCACTGTATTAAGCTGATAAGTCTGAATGGGTTCTTCTGCGGAGAACCGCCAAACAATTAACTGAAACTTTCGATGTTCTTCGGTAACCAAAATTTGTCGATACATTTGGCGAACATCACAAGTAAAAACGAAACGATGAGAGCGAAATTTAAGTAAGATTGACGAAATGTCATTTTGGAGACTAGGTCCAGCCAATTGAGTGTCATTAAGTGACACGTTGTTTTTAGCCTTTGCAGAGGCGTCAAAAACCACACGAATTTTAGAAGTATGACCTTCTTCTTTAAACACAGGGTGATGGGGTAAAAAATAATTATCGTTCCCAACGGGCGGAGAATCGAGTAATGCCATATGACCCGCATCAAGATAGTCCTGCATGAAATTGTTGTATTGGGCGCGTAGCTCCGGTTGAGCATGCAATTTGCGCTCCAACGAAAATAGTCGTTTTTTAGCCATGTCAAAGGACTTATCAAAACGGGCAAAGTATCGTTGAACGGTAACGCAACAATAAAACGACCGCTAGGGTCACGAGAAAACGTGGTTTCAAAAATCAAATCTGCCTTTTCTTCTTCTGGAGAAGTATAAGGCTTGGATGGCAACTCTTCTATTTCCCAAAACCGCCTTAGGGTCTGGTCGATAGGATCTTCTACAGAAGTAAAAATGCTTGGACAGTATCAGACTGCAAGCTTTTGTGGGACCAATAATAGTCCAACCAAAATTGTATTTATGGCGGCAGGCTGAAGAAATTTGCCATGTATAACACCGCCATTGATGATGAACGGATAAACATCTGCTCCAAGGAGCATGTCAATAGTTCCTGGAGAGTTCCAGGTCGGGTCTGCAAAGTGCAGACCGCATAAGTGTTCCCAATTATTAGGAACTTCAACGCTGGGTAATTTGCCAGATATTGACGAAAGCACAAAGGTTGTGACTTCTAGAGATTTTTCAGAGTCTAACATAGAGCGAATGGTGCAGCTAACGGCACCCCTATTGACTGCTGAAGTTGTCTGTCCAAGTCCATAAATCGGAACTTGCGAACGTATGCGTGGAAGCCAAAGTTTGCTCACGCAATCGTCTCGAATAAAGCTAGCTTGAGAGCCAGGATCTAAGAGTACCCTGATCGGTTTGTATCTACCAGAACGATCTTGAACTTCCACAACAGCAGTGGAGAGTAAGACAGTAACCCCAAGATTTGAATTCGTCTGTGAAGACAAAACATTTGCCGGAATAGGAGAGGCTGACTGCGTCCTATTGGCATTTTTATGCATGTGTGTAGCGATCGGTTCAGCTGAACGGCTAGAAGCAGGTTGCGGTTTAAAATGTAGCAAGGTATGATGCGGCTTGGCGCAAGTTCGACAGGAATTATAAGATTTGCATTGCATGGACGCATGGTCTGTTCGTAAGCAATTTAAACAAAGGCGTAAGCGTTTGACAATGTCGAAACGTTCTGTCGGAGTTTTCTTTAGAAACGATTGACATCTGTAAATTAAGTGATTGCCTTTGCAAGAAGGACAATGGTGCGAAAATGAATTCTTTGAGTCACTGGAACTACTTGGTGTATCCGGTGAAACTACGTTAGAAGAAACCTTTGGTTTAAATTGAAACGCTGAGGATTTCTTAGGCACCGATGTGTGAGATGTATGGACAGTCGTCGAATAAGAAACAGGTGCGGTTGAAGAAAAGGTTTCCAACGCTGCACATTGTTGAGTTAAAAAATATCTCAAATCCTCGAAATTAGGTATTTGCTTCGGATCCGATTGGAGTTCGAAGCGTTTTCTAGTGAACGGATCGAGTTTTTCTAAAAGCAAATCGACTAGAATAAAGTTCCAATGTTCGGTGGGAAACTTTAAGTTAGTTAGAACAGCAAGGTTCTCTGAAAAACAATCAATAAGTGCCCTAAGTTTCTTAGGGTCTTCCGATTTTAAAGGTGGAAAGTCTTTCATTGCTTTCCAATGCAAAGTTGCCAATAAACGCGGGTTGCTAAATCGCTCACGCAAGGCGTTATAGGAAATAATAAAATTATCCCCCGAAATGGGTACAGATTTAACGATTTTTAAAGACTCCCCGGTACAGCAACTGATAAGATAATTTAATTTTTCGATATTGGACAGCGACGCGTTATTATAGACCAGACTGTCAAATAAATCGATGAAAGATGCAAATTCAGTTACCTCATTATTAAAACTTGGGAGTTTTAACGGTACCAATTTTGATACCGTGCTGCTTGGAGCATTTTCGATGATTTGTGCCCGCGTTTCTTGCATCGTTTCGAGATGCAGCAGTATGCAAAAATAAGCGGAATCTACTTCCTTCCGTAAGGCGTTGTAATTTAATGATTCTACATCGTCACATGAAGCTAAGACGTCAACTAAAGTTTTATTGAAATTTGTATAAAGGTCATGTACGCCCCTTGTTTGAATAAGGAACAACGTTTTTAAAGTTGGGTCACTTTGTATAGCGTTACTAAGCTCAAACATTTCTATAATACGTGTTTTCAGTAATTCTAGTTCTACTACATGTGCCTTCTTCGGAGCCATAGTGATTGTTATTTTGAAAGATCTACAATAAAATGTTGTAAAACCGCAAAGTTCAAATGTGGGCTGAGAAATATTAAAATATTATGATTTGTTCAAAGCACGAAAAGGTAAGACAGCGTATAAACCAATAAATCACGTTTTATGACTATTAGCCTGCAATGTGGTCTTAAAACGAGACGTCGAAAACAAGGGTTTGTCAAACAAAGCGTGAAGATAAGATTTACAGCTTAACAACCCGGGCGGTTACGGTCGGCCTTTACTTCAAAGCTCACAGAAACATGTGGTTTTAACGTATTTGCCGAAAGATGCAGCTTAACGTGTTTGCAAGAAGCGTTCAGCTTTTACATTCTATTACCCTTTGCAGATGTTCAATATTTTACCGCAAACCGACTGAAAAGGGTTGCATGTGATACTAAAACGTACAATAGCTTTTAAATACAAAGCAAATCCCTTTCCTTTCTTATTTAAGAAGTATAAAGCGACTATAATTTTCAGGTTGCTGTGTGCTTTATACCGCTAAAATGAATTTAAAACTGAAAACTAACAGATTCGATGCTAAAATATTTGTATTTAATTTAACGAAAGTATGTAGCTAATATTGTACATATTTTACCCGCTAAATATGGAGCTTGAACACAAATTTAAAACTAAAGTAATTACTTAAAAGCTCGCTGGTGTGCAAAGTGATATTTAATTTAGGACATGCGTTACCATAGGACTGATGAATCCGGATCGACTTATAGGACCAATGATTAATGGGGATTAAGGAGATGATATAAATTGATAAAGATAGGGTAATTACAGGGAAGGACCAATTGCTTTTGCAAGCAATAACGATAGCAGTGGAGCGGTTATGTAATAACTACAACTACAGTTCATTTACATTTCCAATGCTCCACCCGAAGATACTACATTGGCCAGGAGGCGAGTTTTTTGTTGCCTGGAAATTTAGAATTTTGCCGAACCCTTGCCGTTCCAGGCAAGGTAGGGATCTTTAACGTGCGTGACAACACTCACACACGGGACCTCCATTTAACCTCTCATCCGAACGAGGGCGTAATTTTTGTGAAAAATGCTCACCTGCCATTTTTCAAGCAGTCGGCCGTGTCGGGATTTGAACCCGGGACCTTGGGATCCGTAGTCTTACGCTTACTACATTGATCCACGGCGACGCCAACTACAACTACACCAAACTACTTAATAAAGGGTATAAATACCTTTTATTCTGTGCCGCTGTGGGCAATAACACGTTCACGCACAAAAGCTTTCGACGGAGCACCGAAAACACGCTCGACCGGGTGATGTCGGTGTCGCTTTCAAAAGCTCTCATACAACCGGCTTCTGCAAGGGTTCGGATGCGACTCACTTTATGCACTGTTACTGTCGGTATAAAAGATTCACTCAAAACTGTAGGATGCACGCACAAAGTATTTATTGTCACCAATTCCAATAAATGTTCGATGATGACGTAACAAAGGGTATAATTAATGAACTATAGATGAAGCAATGGGCACCACTATACCCTATCGTATGATGGAGATCTAAATAATACACTTGAAGGTGGATATAAACTCTATAAGAATTTACACTGGTGTCACAAAATGGAGAATGTCTAGCCACATGTTGGCACTTTAATCATCTTCACTTGAAGACGGTGCCATTATACATAATAAATATTCAAAATTATTTTAACAAACACGTGTATCCATTTGTTAATTATTCGGTTTTTATTCTATATGACAAAGCAGTATTTTGCACTGGTGGCAACTGTCATATTGATTGCGCCGATCCAAAATGTACCGCTACAAGATCAAATTTGGCCGTCCTTTTTGGTTACGACATATTATACATGACACTATTGGTTAGATTTCGGGAAAAATAATACAAGATGTATGTAATTCTTCTACCTTAAATTTAAAGATTTCAATAAGAAATCAAGTTACGCTATATGGTTCATAAAATTCGCATCAAGGGGTCACTGAGTTATATTTGGCTTATTACAACTGTAAATTGGAATACACAATGGTCAAAATGGAAAAAAAAAAAAAAATAATTGCGTATTAGTTCAAAATCTAAGTAAAATCAATGATAATATAGACAGCGTGGCCTAATAGATCTGCATTGATTTCCCGAGTCCACTTGTACAAATGTATTGGCTATTTATTTCATTTGACATTTACTGACCTAATTGGTTATTGGGATTGAAATGACCAGCAAACCAGAGGTAGAGCTCTTTCTTTTGACAGACCTTGAGAAAGTTCTAGTAAACTTGGGAGAAATTTCAGAACTGGCAGGATTCAGTGTAAATTTTGGCAAACAATATTAGATTTGTCTTCTTTAGACATAAAGGTTAATCTGAATCAAATGATTAACAGTTATGCAGAGCAAGAAATACAATTCAAGTATAAAACTAGTAACAAATGTAATTAATATAAAATATAAATTGGTTGAATTAAAAATGCTGTCGAACAATAAAGAAGAATTGTGGTAAACTTCCTCGTTTACATACATTAATTCAACTGAAACTTATAGTTATCTTTAATTAATATCTATGGTTTATACCGGTGGTTCTCAAACTTACTATGTCCAAAGACCCCTTTTTATAGCAAGCTGACAATGAACTCCAAATGAAATAACTTTACATAACTGCATAACAGAAAATTACAGATTTAAATTTGACTCCTTGAACAATAATGACGTCAATAAAATATAAATAAAACATTTCGATATTTAAGTAGTATTTATTGAAATTATAACATTTGTTTTAAAATACAATAACGCATTTTCTTTTTCAATGAGATGGGTGAACTCAACGGGATAATATGAGACTTATGTTCGGATCTATGTTTATGAGTAACATTTGTAAGCCTTCACGAACACTAATTTTCAGATCGTTTTCTTTCGTAACGAGGTTCGTAAATGCATTAGATGTAAAAGCTATCAACAGCTTCTATACAGTGATCCATGATGCAGAATCTAAAAATTCTATTATAAACGTAACCAAACACTGAGGAATTTTTGTTCAAAAATTAGTTCCAGCTCTTCAGATAGATTGGCTGTATTAGTTTGGAGTCAGCTGAGATTGTAGGTCTACTTGCAAAAGGGTCCAAAACAAAATAGGGAATAACCAAGTAAAGAGTGTCTTCAAAACTAAGGTCAAAGTACATTGTCATTAAGTGTTAACCATAAAAAATGATATCTTTATCTTGTTTTTGCAACTTTGAAAGATTTTCAAATTAAGAATATTATCCTTTCCCCAAGTTCTGTTAGTATACAAAAACTGTTGCAACAAACAGAAATTATACATTTAGTTTTGATTAAATTAAACTGATCACGTTGTAGTTTCAAATTGGTTTTGTTAAATTTGACAAATACCCCAGATAAGCTATTAAATAATAAAAAGAAAAAGTGAAGAGGTAAATATTTAATTATAAATCAAGTTGCCATAGCGCTTTCAATTAAAATAGTCATCATCAGCGATAGAAATATAATAAAATAATTTACACTTTTTTCTGTAAATTCTAAGCATATTAGTCTTCTACAAACTAATATTTAAAAAAACGAACGGCACACTTAAACGGATAAAACCTAAGCTATGCCATTTTTTGAATTAATTAGAGTCGCAGATCACTGTCTTACTTTTCAGTAATTGAAACAAAGTGTATAAAATCGATGCACTTTTAGAAAACAAACAAACTTCGTGTTCAGAAAAAACAGTTATAATTCTCATTGCTTTCTAAACAAAGTTGAGCAAATAAACCTCCATTTACGGCAATCTTCTTGATTTTATTAACTAATATTCTCGTTTGTGTTAGACATGCCTCAAAGCCTCGATATAGTTCTACCCTTTCGGAGCATCGTTAATAATGATGTTACTCAAAGGTATAAGAAGGGGTTTTATGCCGCCTTTGTGACACCTACTCCGCCTAGTATACTTGGAGTCGATCTCGCACATTTAATTACCTATACACTGAATCCGGCAATCGAAATTATTTAACTGCGTTGGACGGTCGGACCATTTTGTTAGTGTATGTCGGCTTGTTTTACAGTAGACCAATTGGAATATCTATAGTTTCAAATCTGATCATTCAATTCTTTCTGTAATTACCATATACATCACGTACATCATCGCTGTTATGCTACAATCGCAATAATCGCACATGTGCACCCCCACAACGGAGAGGCATGAATGGGGCTTCTGACGCACAATTACCTCCTTCCACCACTTTTTTCTCTTTAAGGCCCATGTAAATAGGCTCCGCGCTGAAGAAATCCCTAATTAACTACTCCCGCCAATTTACCTATAGAGCTCGCCAAAATAGATCATTCATCGAGACAGCCAATGGTAATATAGGACCGTTTTAGTATATGCCGACCACGTTATTTGTAGATCCAATCGGAACCTCAGAACGCCTCGAGTCTAATTATTCGATCCTTTAGTAATGCTATTTAAATTCGTCACACAATTGTAGTAGACGAAAAAACGGAAGTTACTTCGGGGATTTGAACTCAGAACATCAAGAATGTTGAGGACATAAAAATGTCATGTCTATATGTACTATTTAATTATTTACACAATCGCATAAAATGTATTTAGAAAAAACTTTCGAGATTGTACAATCAGATATTCGAGCTGAAAAAAATGCTGACCTTTTGTATCAGCTGCTAACATTAACGTATAGATATTAAATCTGAAATCGTCATTTATTTTGAGGACTTTTGGGGTTGTTCGATGAAAACAATTTAATTTTACTGTGTCTTCGTGCAAATACATAAAGCTTCTAGTGTAACTGAATACAAACTCTCAAATGCATGTACTTTTTAACATGATGCTACCCATATTCACTCAAGTTTATAATATACAGGATCGGTAAGCTATAAAATTCCTGGTCCTTTTTAAGAAACAAGCTATAAAGCTTTTCAAATAAAATTACGTAGGCGCATTTGAGCTGTAAACTAACAGGCTCTTTATTAAGGAGGGCTATAAAAAACTTGCTATATAGTAATATTATTATTATTATAGCTCATTTATTCGATCCCTTATGATGAAGGGAAATCCACAGTCTTCCAACTAAGCTAGGGGGTCTATTCCTCGGGTAGAGCTTATGAGGAATGGTCGTGGGTTTCACAACAAAATTATTATTTTCTGTACTGACTCTAAAATATAAAAAGGAGGGTGCAAAAGGGACGCCACCAAGTCCTAGAATTATTAAAGCACGGGTTACCCTAAGGGAGAACTTGGAAATCCTCAGAGGGAAACATAGCTTTTACTGCTAAACGCAGGATCTAAAAAAAAACAATGTTATTATTATAACAAATGGCGCAAGAGATACGCTCTTGCTACCTTATACAATAAAGAAAAGAGAGTAGTTTTAATTCCTATAATTTAAACTTAAGTAGCAAAAAGAAATTTAAATATCAAGTTTCTTGAAAGCGCTGTTTAGTACTTCTTTATCGAGTCACAGCCAATAACCTATTTTGTATAAAAGGGTATATATTCTTTTTACCTTTTACCTCATTTATCTTTACTTTTTGGACGCACTTGTCCAAAATAAAACAATTGTTCAATTAAATCATATGATGGTTCTTTAATCAAATTTATCTTTTTCTGTAGTAAAATTTTATATACAAAAATGTGCAACAACAAAAAACGTGGTCTAATCTTTTAAACTCAGATATTTAATATGAAAATTTTGGTAATTTCTACTAGGAATCAAAATGTCAACAATAAATTAAATATGACCGTAAAGTTTTTAAATACCCAAAATGCACATATCTGTTTACCTTGGTTTACAAATATGTGTTATATACTCAAAGCTAAGTAAAATTAGTTCTCATAATTACTTTGTGTTATTGAACTTGAAAGAAATACTTCATTGTAACAAATACCTTGTCGAGACCACATGTGTTAGCTTGCGATTCTACGACAAACAAGTGACGTCAGCGAACTTTCCACATCAGCGTTTTACAAAGCGTAAGCTTGAGTTTCTTCTTTTGAACTGATGACGAATTAAATGCATACTGCGTATTATACTGGACCATTACTGGGAACCATTTTCATCAATTTGTTGTGCAAGCCATCGAAGTAAATCGAAACATAAAAATCAATCCATAAAACAAACTATTCAATGTGCATCATTTTTGACTCTTCTTTAGCTTATGTTATAGCAAGATTATTTAACGATAAATTGAAAAATTAAACATGATATTTGAACTTGTAAGTTCGTAACTTTATAAATTGTGAATTAGTGAAATTAAAAATCGGTATAGGTGAGGGTGTAAATGAGGATGAGCGTGAGCGCGTTATTAGGAACAAACAAAAGTCAAGTGCATTCAGCGCTTGATTACGTTGCCACGTTTATGGCCACGCGTAGATTGCTAGCTCGGACCTTAATGGTCTCCATGATGCTTGTAACTACAACGAGTGGTCGAACCAGACTGACTCTACTGTCGACGGGATGTGCACAAGGCACAAGAATCGTCTGACATTGGAAGTGCAATTCAAATGACCAACGTTTACGAACGGAGCTTACAGTATTATTATTAATTTATATACGCCTCGTGATTGGGTTATACGGTATTCATCTGAACATTTATTAACATAATAAAATTAATTGTTTATTTGAATAAACAGTGCAGTGTATTTTATAATTAAATTTATAAGCTTTTATAATCGTCAAAAAAAATTGTTACAGGGCAGTACATTTTTATCAAGAAGATTGTTACAAAATTTATAGTTATTAATTTGAAGATATGCAATTCAAATAAGCAAAATTCACAGTTTTCTAAACTGTTCATACAAATTGTTTATATTATACCCGCCACTTATCCTGATGAAGTCGGAACTGATTGATAATGAAATATTAAAAAATATATATTGCTGTGACAACGCCGCACGTTGAGGTGTCACTAAAAGATTGTTGTAACGAGGTCTCGCTTTGATGCGCCGCTAAAAGAAGTGCTGTGGTACAGATACAACAAATTGTAAAATTTGAAATTATTGACTTACCTTCCTTTCTAACTTTGCCTGACTAGCTCAACGGAAATGTTAGAATTTATAAAATGAAAACAAACAGCAATATCACAAAGCATTTATACATAAAATATTTTCTCTCATACAAAAGCAGATAGAACATTTACAGCATGTTTCTTTCAAACATCAAACTATTTCTAACAAGAACTTATTTACTTAATTATAAAAAAATGTTCCTTACCTTATTTAAATTTACAGAACTAAATCTCTTCTCTTATGGATATTTTACATGGTTGTTTATTCCCACGCTTGTAAGGTTTGTTTGGTCAAAAAAATCCTTAACAGATAATCTATTAAAAGGTAAGAATGTTTCGAACTCTGAATACAAACTTTCCTGGTAAAGATTCTTACAAAAATAAAATTATTATATAAATCAGACCTATTCCAGGAAGGACTTTTTCAATTAAATATCTTCGGATTCTTGGCTTTATTGTAAATGGACGTTCAAATCCCATTTTACAAAATCTTGCATATTATTTAAATTTTCATTTAGAAACCATTGTGCATTCTCGGAATTATTCAATAAAATTTTTAATAGCTTTTTATATCTAAGCATTTCCCATCTTCATTGTATATAATTACATCTAATAATTTTCATACTTATGTGCAGATAACGTTTAAAACAAACTTCTTTATTCACTGTTACATTTAAATATTAAATTACAGTATGTGTATTGCATACTTCAAATAACGTCTTCGTGATCTTCGCGTCTTTCGCAGTCGAATTAATGAATGAATGTATTTAATAAAATTTCTTTTTTATATACAAAAATTATGTAGTATTATTTACGTGATTCCATTCTAATAATACATTCTTATCTTACCTAATTCTGAGAAATCCTCATTAGCGTTCAAAATCGTCGGGTTTTATTACCTCGTTATCGAGTTCCACTTATTAGTAACGTGCGTTGCTCGTCTTTGTTTAACACCCAAGTTATTGTGGCGTCGCATACTAATTCAATAATTGCAAAAGGTAATAAATAACTTTTATCATTTTTTGTTACTTTTTTTTTATTGTTCCGACCGCTTCGTAGAATAAACCATTATTTATTAATGAGTTCAACGATGTTGACGTATTTCTACTCAATTCCTCTCGAACTAAAATGTTAGGCGAGCATTTTTCACAAAAATACACCCTCGTTCGGATGAGAGGTAAAATGGAGGTCCCGTGTGTGAGTGTTGTCACGCACGTTAAAGATCCCTACCTTGCTTGGTACAGCAAGGGTTCGGCAAAATTCAAAAAAATTTCAGGTAAAAAAAACTCGCTTCCTGGCCAATGTAGTACCTCCGGGTGGAGCATTGGAAAATCACATGTAAGGTTAGAATTTAGACTTGCAAGATTGGAAAGAAACTTGCAACTACTACATACAAACAAATAACTATATGCAAAACTCTTAACCTAAAATCAATAAAAACTATGTAAAATAGCACCATTTTAAACGCCAACTTTAAGTTAGTTTCTTTTTTGACTTACCCTGTAGTTTCCAACATTTTCAATATTGCACATCCGGTACAACCTTTACAATCAAGTTTGCATTGTATATAGAAAACTGGTTCTTGTCTATCAAGTTTCATCCATATTTAAAAGTTTTGTTGAACCGTAGTAATAAACAAACATTTTTAAGTTTCGCAGTTCCTTTCTTATGTGCTTAGATTTGTTAATTACATTTAATTATAGCATAGACTAACCGGTTGTGTTTAATTTTGATAACAGTACGTAGTACCATAAATATATCCAATATCTAAATCACTTCTAGTTTTCCTTTGTTCCTATATTATTACGCGTTTGAATAAAGTTATGCTCTACAACCATTGGTAAACCTATGTTACTTATTTATAGAATAATAATTGTTATTGTTACGGAATTATTACGCATATGGTACTGCTATCGAAGATTTTATTATAATTTTAAATATTGCTTTCACGCAGGCAATATAGCACATTTGCTGAGTCTGCAACACACACGCAGAAGTGTCGAGTTGAAGGACGTCTGTTTGGTGCAGTTCCATGGCCTAAATTTTAAAATGGTTTTTAAAGAAACTTGTATGTAAATAAGCGCAAGACAGGCACCAAATGCATCATCGGCATGGTCACGTAAGCTACAAAGTAATAGCAGCTTGTGATCAAGAAAACCTCAATTTAAATTTTTACCGCCTCACACTTCACACCTATACCAAACATTTGGATATTTGCTTCTTTGTCCCATTAAAATGACAGCTATGACGCAATTCAAATTGAAAATCTCTCTTTTGATTCTCTCGAGAAAGAAAGATTTACACAACACGAGCGTCTCGTGGCAGTAATGCCGTGGCTGCAATGATAGGTTAGGTTACTGTTAGAAATAGATATTATTATTAAAAAAAATCTAAGACGCATGTACGCCTTACAACCAAACTTACGGAAATTTTATAAAAGGAAATTATATATTTTAAATTAAATGACTCAGTTACACTCCCGAGTGCCTATGTTTTCCCATTAAACATAACTCAACTTAGACTATATTATTGTTTAAGAATCATTTGGATACCTATTACAGTTTATATTAGTTTGTACTGTTAACATTTCTCAAATAAATTCGATTATCTCGAAAACTAAATGAGATATCGAAAAGTGTATAGCATATTTGTAATCAGCGTAAAAAATTAAACAAGGTACATATATATATATATATATATATATATATATATATATATATATATATCATTTATTGTATCATTATGGAAATATGGCAACAGACGACGGCGACGACGACGACGACGACGACGACGACGACGACGACGACGACGTAGCGATTATATTAACCTAACTTACTTCGTAAGTTTGGTTGAAAACACAAATCACTTAACACGCATATCAGAACAGTTGTTCTAAAACTATTGCAGACTGTTCTGATATGCGTCTTAAGTGATTTGTGTTTTGTAATAATAATATCTAATTTATGTTTTTTTAATAATAATATCTATTTCTAACAGTAACCTAACCTGTTAATGCAGCCACGGCATTAGTGCCGTGAGACGCACGTTACACAACTGTTGCCAGCGCTTTTTATTACAATTTCTAAAAACGTTATAGCAAACTTTACAGTCAGCTTCAAAAATGCGGAATCGGCCTTTTACATAAGAAAGTGGTTATAAAAAAGGTCTCGGTGCTATCACGTTAAATGTTGAAAATCTACCTTCAAACAACTGAAATTTGTAAGAATATTTAAAAAAAAAAAATTTGTACCGGCAGGAAAAGCAAATTGCACTGAGGATTTACCAGTAGTCGATGCATCCAGCCATTCCTGATCAACTCTCCATTACTTAAGGGCCGCTATTAGTGAAACGATTAGGACAAGCCGAAACGAACTTGAATTGTGAAGGAGATGATTACATCTCCCTGCACGCCTCTAGTGCATATTCATCAAGATAACTTTACACTTGAAGAGCAATGAAACAATATTAAGATTGGAAATAATAGATTTTATAGCAAAAAAAGGTGTCAGACATTTCATGACAAAAATTTTAAATATTCGTGAAGACGGAGGAGACTTCAAGCTTCCTATATAAGAACAAATGACAAAGATAAATCCTTTAGATTTTCTGCTCAGCCTGACAAACTAAATGCTTTAGTCCTCCTATATGGTTTTGAAACTATCACCATTACAACAGAAAATAGAAATCTTCCTTTTTGATGCTAACTTTCATATTTTCCGTAAGTTATCTACATATTTTAATAAAACACCGCTTTTTTAAACTGATATTTGATATTTCTAGTGTTTTACTAAAAAAGTTGTTTTGCATTCGATTTTGTGGATTCTTTTTACATCCCACAGGCGTGACGTTATCTTAACTAAACACAACACGGTTGGAAAAAGTGATCCATATATGGTAGATAATTTTGCCCACCACGTTTCTTTTTTAAAGAAACGCGAATAATTAAAAACCTACAACATAGATTATGTCTACAAATCTTCTATCAAACGTAACTTTATTGGTTATCATAACTTTTTGGATATTTATAAAATTATATAGATTTGAATTTCAAATCTGCGCAAACTAACACCAGCTTACGATATAAAAATAAAACAAAAATACAAGAATTAGATACTGTTCAATAATGTTCGATCATTTCAAACACATGCATGATCTCGCTAAGATCATCAAGTACAGCTACATCATTGGCAACGGATAATATGAAATTCGATGATCTCAGCAGTTAAAACCTTATGTAAATTTTAATCATATTTAAAAGATTCAAATATCTAAAAATAAGTGAAGTGTGTTACATTAAAAATATTTTGGTAGAAGTTTATTTCCACTAAAACATTTATGGGTGTTTATATGAGCATAAAAATAGAAAAAAAAACTAAAATCAAACACTGTAATATGGATATAATTTTTAAATATACTATTCATGTTGTGCACATTAGGCCACTAAAAGTAATGAGTATACATAAATCAAATTTAATAAATCATAAATACATAAATTTTCAGACGATAATCAATACTAGTATCTAAACGTCTTTATAAAATTTATAAATGAATTTACAGTTTACATAATGACATGTTGATAAAGTAATCCATCATTATTAAATCTCAATTTTTGTAGCTGAATAAAAATAAACCTTTCGTTTGGTTGTGTAATGTTTTGAATTTAGGATGATTCATTTTCCTTTAATAATCAATCAATTACAATAAAAGTAAATATCCTAAGTGGTGAAAAGGAGAAATCTTTACGAACCAGCAAAACCCATTAAAAAAATATACGTAAATAATTAATTTTATCATGATTCACTACGTAACTGACACACTTGAATAATACGGTGCCCAAAGGAGATAATAATTGCACACTTTTTAGACATTTGTTTATACCCCCCAATAAATACAAATTAAAATTTCTTGAAGCTGAAAATGTACAATATTTTGAGAGTATTGTCTATTCTATATAGTTAGCTCATCCACTTATACACAATTTAACTCACTTATTTTAATTAGTGTGATTAGTTTAGTAGATACTCTTATTCTTAATGTAAAACACATTAAAATAGCAGCTGAAAAACGAAAACGGGTCCACTCAACATCCTGTTAAATCTGGGAAATAAGTCAGTCGGTATCCTATTTTTTAAATTAATTAAATTGAGCCACAAATCTTTGTCTTTACTTTCAAGGAATTATTTCGTCGAGTCAAAAAGTGTAAAAATTGGATGCAAACATGCATTTTTAGATAACCAACGAGCTTCCATGTTAAGTAATAAACGATTATAATCATAAACATTTTCCAAATAAAATTGAGCAAATAGTTAATAATCTCTCATTTAGGATTGCTTTTGATTTTATTAACTAGTAGGGTATGCTTCGCTTTTGGGAACCTATCATATTTAATTTAAAGAATATGGAAATGATTAAGAAAGGCGTGGTTTTCAAAATATAATAAAAAAATTTCAGAAAAAAATATGAAATTCTAAAAAAAAATTTTTAATAGCAAGTGGATTTGGAGCAAACCTTTAAGATATAGGGTTAATATAGAGCCTAGCAATCAATGAATAGGCATCAAGTCACTCCTTTGTATTAGAGATGTGCCAAACGCGATTGATTCGATTCTTTTGATTTTTGGGGTCAGTGCAAACGATTAGCCAGGAAGCGAGTTTTTTTTACCTGGAAAATTTGGAATTTTGACGAACCCTTGCTGTTCCAAGCAAGGTAGGGATCTTTAACGTGCGTGACAACAATCACACACCGGACCTCCATTTTACCTCTCATCCGAACGAGGGTGTATTTTTGTGAAAAATGCTCGCCTAACATTTTTCAAGCGGACAGTGTCGGGATTCGAACCCGAGAACTTGGGCGTAGTAGTCACACACATACCAACTACGCCACGGAGCCGCCCTTTCAATTCAACAACAAGTTGTACGAACAACATGAAGGTACTGCAATGGGAATTAGGCTATCACGTTTCATAGCAAATTTATTTATGTCTCGCTTTGAGACCGAGTTAAAAGAAAACTCCAAATACTTCCCAAGAATATGGTTAAGGTACGTGGATGATATTTTTGCAGTTTTTGACACTTCTAAATCAAATGTTGATGATTTTCTTAAAGAATTTAATTCAAAATTTCAAAGCATAAAATTTACGTGTGAACTAAAGAATAATGGACAATTACCCTTTTTAGATACATTAGTAATTAGAAATGGTAATGAATTAGAATTTGACATTTATAGAAAAGAAACCAATGTAAATCGCTTTATTTTGTCTTCCTCCAATCATAGCATACAACATAAGTTGGCTTCATTTAATTTTTTAATTAATAGATTATTGAATTTCCCTTTTAAATAAAAACAGATTTAATAAGGAATTTGCTCTTATTAAACAAGTAGCGAATTACAATGGTTTCTCTTCTGATATTATAGATAATATTTTTAGAAAGTGTAAAAACAGAATTAACATTCGTAAATCAAAGACTTTGCAACCGACCACCTCTAACGATAATGTTAAATATGTTAAACTTCTTTTTCACAAAACCACAAAGGATCTTGATAAAATATTCAAACAGATTAATTTCAAAATTGCTTTCAGTAATACTAATAAAATTAAAGATTTGCTAGGTAATCCAAAAGACAAGGTGGAAAAATTGCAAAAGTCGGGGATTTATGAAATTAGTTGTTCAGGGCCAGGGTGTTTTCAAAAATATATTAGTCAGATCAAGAGGAATATAACAACAAGATTTAAAGAGCACATTGCTCATTTCAAATATGGTAAATATGAAAGGTCTCAGATTGCCAAACATATTTTTGAAACCAGCCACCCTGTTAAACTAGAAAATGTTAAATTGTTAAAAGCGGTACCAACGTTTTCCTTCTTAAATGCCTATTAATCAATTAAAATTGTTAAACATAAAGGACCCCCTCTTAAACACTGATAAAGTGCCCATAGAGCCACCTGTCTTGCTTTCCCTATTGGTCAACAACCAATGAGAAAGCACGATTAAATTGGTTTTGCTTTAGCAGATATAGAATTAGTATAAATTAAGTAGATTTTAGTTATAACGTCACAATCCACTTGTTTGTTGTGGAGAACATCAGCCTGCGGGTGAGGAGAATATCCTAGATAGTGTTTAAAGCAACATTATAGTAAATTGTATGTTGGGATGGTTCACTTCAGCCTAAGTGGTGAGAAGAATATCCTCTGAAGTGCTCCGGAACAACAGCTAATTACAGTATTGCCCGAAATAAACAGTACTGAAATTGTAATTGTTTTGTATATTTAAAAAATACATATTATTGACACTTTATTATATGTTCTAAATGTGCACCTCCTCGTTCGAGACAGACTTAATAACGATGTTCTAAGTTTCTGGTCATGTTATTGAATAAGGGTTGTCTCAGGGCTGCGAAGAAGACTCTAACGGCATCCTTTAATTCATCGATGGTTTGTGGTGCCCGTTTGAAAACGGCATTTTAGCCATGCCCCAAATGTATGCGTCTGGAGGTGTGAGGTCTGGAGAATGTGAAAGATAAGGGAAGTCAGTAAATCGTGATATGAATTTGCTTGGAAAATGTTCTTGAAGAAATTGACGAATTGCGGCAGCAGTATGGCAAGTTGCCCCGTCCTGCTGAAAAATTGGTTTCGAAATGCCAAGTTACGTGCACGACAGAATTGACGTAGATCAGGGATAAATCGTGTTAAAATTTGTCTGTACCTCTGTTGACTAAGTGTGACTTGCCTACCATTCTCTTCGATAAAGTACGGACCAATGATTCCGTGTCCGGAAACAGCACACCAGACACTCACTTTTTCACTATGTAAAGGAACCTCTTGAACCTCATCGGGTCTGGCAAAGCCCAGAAATCGATTTGTGCGACGATTCACATAGCCTGACAAGTGAAAATGTGCTTCGTCTGAAAACAAAACATTTTTCAAAAATTCAGGATTTTCATACTGTAACGCGAGAATTCTGGCGCAATATTCCACTCTACTGCGATAATCCCGAGGATGTAGTTGTTGATGTACCTGAATCACATACGAAAATGTACCCAGCTCCTTCAGGATTCTTTGAAAGGAAGTTCTTTTTAAATAAAGTTGTAACGCTGTCCTTGCCTGGCTGACTTTCGGATTTTCTAAGATTTGCTCAAAAACACGTTCATGGTTATTGTTGTTGTTAACTGTCCTGGGACGCCCCGAGTTTCCTTTTCGTTGGCACAATACACTACCTGTATTTCTAAACTTTTCAATAACCTTCAAAATTACAGCATTACTTGGAGAACGTTTATTAAACCTTTGTGTGAATTGATCAGACACGTATAGCAAACTTGCACCATTACGTCGGCCGATTCCGTATGAACGAAAATAATGCTCTACCAGAAACACTTTCTCCTCTGTACTTAACACCATTTTTAACAATTAGGCCCTACTAATTACTTGTTTGAGGTTTACTTGACAGGTCTATACCAGCTAACTTGAGTGTGACAGCGCACGCATAAAAACACCGCCAATTTAGTTTCAGTACTGTTTATTTCGGGCAATACTGTATTATTTAATTGCAAATTCCTACTGATGATGACCACATAGTGGTCGAAATACGTATCTAGTATTTTAAATATTTTTGTGGTTAATGGTTTTTATTCATTTTTATTCAAATCGTGCCACAGTGTTCCTATAGATTATTATTTATCGACTATAAAAAAGTTCAAAAAAGGTAGTTTAAAGTTTTGAAATCAACTGAATCGATATTCCATTGAAATAGTTTTGTATATTTTGGAATTAACTTTAAACGCTTTTACAATTTTTCTGCATAAATATATCCCATTAGCCTATTTTAAGATTTTACCTCATTATAAGATTAATAATACTTTAAGTACTTCTGATAGTCATACTTTCAAAAACCCGGCTCAATTTGTCATAAAAATATACCTTTATAGTGGTACCACAACTACTACCTTAGTAAATATATTTCGACTGCTAACCTAAGTTGGAATCTCGATACTATTCTCATCTTAACACTATACTCACACATGTACCCCTTCAATTATGTTGTTTTAGTAGTAAAACATTTCGACAACTAACCGAAATTGAAACTCCAACACTATTTCTGCACACGTACCGCTTAAATATTTCCTCGTAACAGTAAAACATTCCTAACGGAAATCTAACATCAACGCTATTTTTGCACATGAGCTTAATAGATTATGATGTTCTAGTAGTAAAACAGTTCGACTAATAGCCTAAGTTGAAACCTCAAAATTATTTCTGCTTCAGTACTATTTTCGCACATGTACCCAATCGTTTATTTTACCTTAGTAGTAAAACATTTAGATGACTAACCTAAGTTGAAATCTTAACACTATTTTCGCGCATGTACCCTTTTGATTAATTTCTCTTAGTAGTGAAACATTTCGACTACTAACCTAAATTGAAACCTTAATAGTATTTACTAAGGGGGGGTACATGTGCGAAATTATTGTTAAGGTTATATTATCGTTAGAAATGTTTTATTACTAAGAAATGCCCAAAACGGTTCATGTGTGAAAATAACGTTGAGGCGAAAATAGTATTGAGGTTTCAACTTAGGCTAGTAGTCGAAATGTTTTACTACTAAAACTTATAATGGATTGGGCTCATGTGCAAAACTAGTGTTGAGGTTAGGTTTCCATTAGGAATGTTGTAGTATTAAGAAAAAATACCCAAACAAGCATATGTACGAAAATAGTGTTGAGACTAGGTTACCGTTAGGAATGTGTTACTACTAAGAAAAAATACACAAAGCGGTACATGTGCGAAAGTAGTGTTGAGATTTCAACTTAGGTTAGTAGTCGAAATGTTTTACTACTAAGACAAAATAGACTAAAGGGTTTATGTTAGGTTACCATTATGAATGTATTACTTCTAAGAAAAAACATCTAAATACGTACATGTGACAAAATGGCGGTGACGTTAGGTTACTATTAGGAATCTTTTATTAAAGTATAGTACTATTTGTAAAAGGCACGATTAAGCAGAAAACAATGTAGTTTGTTAATGGTTTATTAAGATACAACAATTCATGTCACATGTTTAAAGGAGCCCACAGAACCACTATTGCTGGAATATATTCGTAACAATATAAAAACCTTAACTGAAAATTTGATAAACCATAAATGTAACTCGTAAGACACGGCACGGCAACTGCGAGTAACGCCTTAGAGAGATATCGTTCCACAAGATGGTCCATGTAAATATTATAAACAGCTGCTATCGAACCATGGCCAAAGTACTTCTTCCACATATACTCATCAATGTATTCTGGCAGCAGGTGTAAGGCCAGCACCCCTAGCATCCAACAAAAACTCTTTAGGCACCTCCAAAATCCATCGATTTCGTTCGTACATATTGCAGTTTGTGGATCAAGAAAATTATTCTGGTAGGTCACTGTGTATGCACTGAGGAACTCCTCAAAGACTACTCAACGTAGTATAAGCACGACACTCGTCTGTCTATATCATAGAGTCTGGTAACACATGAGCTTCTATTATAAGAATTAGTGTGGCCCACAGACCAATAATACAAGAGATGCGTCACTGAGCGTAAACAATCACAATTAAGTTTAGCGCCACCATGCAGATTGAAGCTTAACTAGTGATGAGCGCCATCTGTCGGAACATATGCCACTAAATGCGTATTTAGCCGGAATTTCAAATGTATTGTTTGGAAATGTATACAAATTAGGTAATTATAAAATGTAATATCATATTGTAATTCATTGAACACTGCTGTTGAGTACTAGACTTGTTTAGGTTAAATACTGCACTTACAGTTTGATCAATGTATTACATATCTGTACCACATTTTATATTTTACTAACTGTATACTCAAAATTGTTATAAGTAAGATCTATCAAATCACTTACCATTCCATTCATTAAAAGGGGTAGATAAACCTTTGGTTTCCTTAAGAAAGATTTATGCTTTTATATTAAAATGTAATCAAATCAATACAAACTTAAGTTTCACAAGTATATATTTAAATTTAAATATTGGTAAAATAAAAATATAAAGATGCTTATTAGAAACCACATACGTATTTCGACAAATATCCTCTGGAACAAAATGAGCATGACAAACTCGTAAATTTTTGTAGACCCATGCAGGATCCATTTTTTTCAGAGAAGCTGTCCCAATTAAATCCATTCACTGGTAATAAACATACAAAAATTTCTTTGGATTGGGAAATCTATGGAAATCTATTGCATCCCTGTTTTCACAATAGAAAACTGCACACTTTCTAAACTGATATTATAATACTTTTCGTCTAAAATTACTGCTACTGTAACAAAAATAGATACGGAATTGAAACAAACGTTGGTCGGTGTAGTTATCGTCATTTTGTGAGACGCGCAGCGCGCGCAGCTCAGTTTGATTGACAGTTACAGATATCTGTAAAATTTTCAATTTTTACTCAGCTTCAATGCGGCTGGTGGCGCCAAAAACTTTATTTTAAAACCGCCTATAGAGTGATATTTTCTCCTAGTTACCAGGTTCTCGTTAATCTGGACTATATGCCCCGGCCACCAAACCCAAACAACCTGGGGTGTTATAAAACTTCAAGCTACAAATATCCCTAAAGTAGCGCGATGGTAGTAGTTTTAGGGATATTCATTAAGCCCATCGCCGAATATACCGGAACTTTAATCACCCAAAACCACAGTAACTTTAGCACTACACCCACGGTTAAATGGCTTCGTTCGAAGAACGTGTTTTTCAGTAGAATGGCTGTTGAGTGCCACTGAGGCAATGAAAGTAAAACCTTAGTGACTTGGCGTGGTTCCGTGTAAGTACCATAAGGCGACGGCAAGCTCTCTCTGTGCAGCGTGGATTGCTTTGCACGAGATAGTTCGCACGTGATTCTTTTACTATCACGGCATTGTCTCTTTGAGAGAAACGGTCTACGTCAAGTATTTTGTTGAAATTCATCGCGCTCGCAATGAAATAAACGTTTGTGTCTTAAAAAAACTAAAAAGAATTCGTAACAAAAGGAAAAGAAAGTCAAATGGTTGCTAAAAATGCATTGACAGTTATAAACCGATTAGCAAGAATTGTGGTCTGTCAGTTGTCTTTGTAAATCCCTACGTTGAAACGTATGTTAGTATTGGTAACCGACCGGCAGATGTCGTGCATCCCAAGCAGTTATGTGACAAACGATGAATTCTAGAGCCGGATTTAATCATTGATTGACTTGGAAAATGAATAGCTGGCTGTATTATATATTACACGTTTGAAAAAACAGTTGAGTTGATTTGTTTATAAGGTATATTTCTGTCAAAAACTTTTGCGGGGTTTATTGAAAAAATGACTATCAGAAGTACTTAACGTTTTTTAACCTAAAAATGAGGTACAATCCTAAAACAAGCTAATGGGGATATATTTATGCAGAAAAAATTGTAAAAGCATTTAAAATCAACTTCAAAATATACAAAATTATTGTAAAGGAACAAAGATTCGGTTGTTTTCTAAAATTTAAATAATTTATTTTGAACCTTCTTTTTGTCAATGAATATTTATTTTTGTATATTAATAAAAATCTTAATTACATCTTCTTTCTAATTACAGTAAAAATATAAATTAATTCGCAATCTTTCACGTCAATCAGTATTCCTCATAAAACAATTATGTTCGCCTGTATA
The DNA here is from genome assembly GCA_036346225.1 of Platerodrilus igneus. NCBI lineage: Eukaryota > Metazoa > Arthropoda > Insecta > Coleoptera > Lycidae > Platerodrilus > Platerodrilus igneus. Next base: position 5,440,718 of record JARFIW010000671.1, read on the forward strand.
CCTTCTTGCGGGATTGAAATACTCAGTGCTAGAATCATACCCATATCGTTTGCACTAACTCAATAAATCAATAATACTTGCTACGGATTGATATTACAAGATAGAATCAATAGCATTTGAGACATCTCTACTACAAAGGATCAACTTGGTGTCTGTTCATTGGTTGCTACACCCTCTTTTAACCCTATAGTTTAAAATTTCCAGATTTTTCCCTAAGTTTTCCTGTCATATTTTGAAAAGCATGCCTTCTCAGTCATTTCCATATTTTTTTTTAATTAAATTTGACAGATTTCCAAAACCAAACCGTACCCAACTGATCTAAAGACATAATCTAATTTCATGCAATTTAGCGCGAACTTATAGGCTATATTCAACGAAATATAATATATACTTTATCAAATAATAGCAACATCAAAACATACGTGATTACTGAACCGCATACACGGTAGGCGGTTTCATCACCTTACATTTGATTTTTTCCAATGCTCCACCCGAAGGTACTACATTGGCCAGGAAGCGAGTTATCTTTTACCTGGAAAATTTGGAATTTTGCCGAATCCTTGCAGTTCAATGTGCGCGACAACACACACACACAGGACTTCTATTTTACTTCTCATCCAAACGAGGGTGTATTTTTGTGAAAAATGCTCGCCTAAAGTTTTCAAGCGGACCGTGTCGGGATTTGAACCCGGGACCTTGGACGTAGTTGACACACGCATGCCAACTACGCCTCAGAGCCGCCTAGGTTTCATCACTACAGTTTTCCATCTTTAAAAACAATCGTAATCGGTAAGATACTGGGACGTTTATTCATTCCTTCAGAACACCTACTGGCGGTTGACCAAACGAGGAGGGGATTAAACCTTCCTCAGGACGAGCAACAGTCTGAGATACGCCATCGTGCATCTTCTTATCGCAACCCATGGAAGTTTGTCGTATTGAGTGAAGATCCAAATCTTCCTCTTCAAGACCAATATTTGAGCTTTCTAGTTCTGAATCGATGTAAGTAATTAACATAGCCTTCAGTTCCGATGGAAGCCAATTATCGATTAAATACCGTAGTTTCTCTACCGTCGTGCAAACGCACAAATGAATAATTTGAATTGGGTTCTGAAAACTCGACCTTTTGTACGATACGTTCGTATTTGTTAGACGAGACAAGCGTTTTTTAATAAAATTCGACCAGGACTCAATAACCAAGCGGGTAATAACTATCCGTTAGAAGTTCGTCAGCAGTGAAAGAACATCCTTTCATGATGTGTTGAGTTAGTCGCCGTGCAAAGTGATGATCTACTGAAATGTAAAGGTTCCTGGAAGACCAGTTTCCATTGAGTGATTTTTAAATTTCTAGATTTAAAAGGGAGTCTCTATTCTTCTAAATACCATTTTCTATTTGTATCTGGCCATTTCCTTTGAAGTTACAGACAGTTGCTCGACTAGTAGCAACGCCGTTAGAGTGAAGCAACTCCTTAAGTCCCTGAGAAACAAATGCGTATCATCTGTCGGTATAGATGAAGCTTGGGAATCCAAATAAAGAAAAAAACATGTGACAAATTTTAACGACAGACTTGGCAAATAGATTGGGTATTGGAAAAACAAAAGGGAATCCTGAGTACTCATCTACCATAGTCAAAAGGTAGTTATTATCGGTGGTCGATAGTAAAGGTCCTTTGAAATAGAGAGATAGCCTCTCAAAAGCTTTTCGCGCGTATTAATTCTACTATGGCATGTGCTTCCTTTTTCGCAGAAGAATGTTTTCTTTCGCTATCAGATAGTGACCGCAAAAATAACGTCACAGACCTCCCATCATGAGAAAGTGTCAACGTAATCACAAAACTGACTTCGTTATAAAAGCTATTATCTCTTCAAATCTCCTAGCAGCTTCAGAAGGTATACATTGTAAGAGTGGTCGTACTATTTTAGAAAATTTGGGATCCACTTTGAATGGCGAAAGTATCAATCATTCTGCAAAGAGTAATCATGCTATTAGGCGGTTCAAGTTGCATCAAAGGGCGAAGTTTTTCAGCGTCTGGCCTAATAATTTGTTTTCTATTGTATGCCTCAGTAAGTTAATAAATGTTACAAGAAACTTTGATTTTTCTTTATTCAATGTCAAGTTATACTTTTTTGCAGTTTCTAAGGATATTTTAAGGTTAGTGTAGTGCTAGGTTTAAATGTTTGCCATAGACAGTTACGTCATCGAGACAGGTCTTTTTTATGTCATCATCATCATTAGGTCTTCAGTCCTGGAACTGCTTAGAAGCGTACCGTCATTGTTTCCTATTCTGAACTAACCTATACATTTCCCTGAAATTTCCACAGTCTGCATCTTCCATTATCTGTGTGCAATAGTCTTTTGTATGTATTAAACGATTAATAGTCCTTTGAAAACTCGCAATGCTATTAGTAACCCCTAACGGAATACGAAGAATTTTTATATAGGTCGCGTCATTCGCCATGAAAGCAGTGTGCGGTCTCTCTTTTTTCACACTAAGCATTTGATGCACTTCTAAGATCGAGAGTGCTGAAGATTAAATGTATGGAAAATTAGCAATTATTTCTTCTAAATGAGGAACGGGGTATGCATCTAACTCTGTAAATTGGTTAATAGTTTGAGAATAGTTTACCATTCGTTTCTTACGATCATTGACTCAAATCACGAGTGCTTCAGCTCGTCAAAGTGAGTTGCTATATTCGATGATACCATCTGAAAATAAATCCTCGACCACGATTTTAATGAAGAACAAATCTTCTGAGGAAGGCGTTGTTACTGTAATTCGTGCCGTAGAGTGAGAACTTTTCCATTGAGGGGTGGTAGGCATATCAGAAGAGAGTTGATCTACATGATCCAGTAAAGTAAGAAGTTTTGTTTGTAATTCATCACGCAAAACCCGTCGTCCAGGCGGTAAACTTACAGGAGAAAGGAACCGGATGCGTTTCAATACGTGTATGAGTCGTGAGTGGATGCTAGCTAGAGGTGAATCAAAGTTTCCAACGTTACCACTTAATTCATTCCAACTTAGTAACAATAATCATTAGGTTGGCATCCGGACTAACTTTATAAAGTGAATAAGCCAAGGGTTCCTCAAATAGTTTCCGGTTGGCCGAAGAACGAAGCCATGCTCTCATTTGTTCGACAGGGTCCGTAGGCGACACAGGTATTCCTCCAAGCAATGTGTTCGAAAGCAAGCTTATCTCTATGTAAACATTGTATATCCATCTTATAAGCAGTCATTTTAACTCGTTATAAAAAATATCGAAGACAACAGCACAGATTAAAATATACCCGAAGGAAAAAAAATTGAAATTCAAACACACAAAATTGTTAGAAGCTACAAATAGAATCTAGAAATACTAATAGAAATAGGGCGCCAGTGTTTTCAAATACTCGAATTGCCAGCGAAAACACAGGTCTGGTAGCACGGCATAACTAAAAACCCACAGAAAAGCCGGACAAGGAATAATAAGCAAACACAACAGAAATTGTCATCAGGACGAAACGGTGAATGTACAGAAAATTCGGGACCAAATATTAAGTAAAAAAAGAGGTTTCCAAAATCGGGCACAACTTTAATTAAAAACAACAGTTTCAGAAATCTAGCTAAACGTTAAGAAAAAGGGCAGTTTCAAAAATCGGAGCGAACTTTAAGGAAGAAGAAGGTTACGAAAATCGAGCCAACGTTAAGTAAAAGAAAAGTTTCCAGAGGAAAATCGAACTCACCGTTAAGTACAAGAAACAGGTTTCCAAGAAATCTAGCCAACGTTAAGTATCGAATGGTTTCGAAATTCGAGCCCCTCGTTGGGCCCCAAATTTTATATTACGGGAATCCGTGCGGACAAGAGAATAGCAACGTACAATAAGCAAAGGAACAGTACGTCCGCACCGAGTAAGGCGACAAAAACAGGGGAATCAAAAGAATTAATGCCGTGCTAGCTAAAAACGTTGTAGAGTGGAGTGGGTTACAAAGAAAGAAAAAGGAAACTTCGAGAAAGGTAATTTATTTACAACAATCAACATGTTACAAAAAGAAAACCAACCCACGTAGAAACAACGTTTACCCAAAAACATCCCGGAAGGTTGATACAGTAGTTCAAGTTGAAGTTGTCATGCTTTTAATTCCCGAATATTTACCCAATGCTTACCCCTTTTTAATTATAGTATGCGGCGGTTAATTCAGTTTTCAATGCAGTTTTATGTTTAAAAAAATGTCTATATAAAAAAAAGTCACAACACCATTTATTGTTAGAAAATAAATGTAAAGTATACAAACATAAACAAAATAATTGCTTTCTTACCATATTAAACGTTGCCCTTCACTCCATGTCATGTCTGTTATTGTAGGATTGAAAACTGCTTGGTAACAATCGTCATCTATCATGTCATATTTTACTTGAAGTTGTTTTAATGTTTTTAAACAGCGCGCGAACACTTGTTTATCGAAAGATCACCAAAATTGTCTGTCACATAAGATAAATAAACGGTTGAGAAAAACACCCCTGTTGCTTTTTAAAGCACACGACAACTCTTACCACGAATGCGCGTATTTTATTTCGCCCAAAAAATATCTAACACTCAAACCAATACCATTTTTAAAGTACATCTCCAACAAGAATTATATACAGGGTGTTTCAAAATTGCACGGCACTATTTTAAGGGAGTGTTTTTTAGCACAAAATAAACATAAAACTTCTAATAAACATATGCCCTAAAATGTACCCCTATGGAGTTATAACCCCTTTAAGGGGGCTAGGTGAAATTGAGTTTTTTTAATTATCTGAAGAACCACAAAAGATGTTTTATTCAGATTTTTGTTGCCTACCCATGTTTTTATGCCAAATAAGATAGGCTTATCCATTTTTCGATAATAAGAGCAGGAGCGTCCCATTCGGGGGGAACAATCACGTTTAACCCTGTAATTTTTTTGTGTGTAAGCTTTTATATATTATAATGACAGAATTAGAATCTTTTGACATTTCTGAGTAAAAAAGTCACTCATGTTTGAAGTCGATATCTGTAGCCGTTTTCGAGTTAATTGAGGTGAAGCATTCAGGATGCTCTATGATACATACCTTATTCGTTTAGTTTTAATATGGACTTCCCATAAGTATAGGTATAAACCTAATAAACATATGCCTTCAATATCTCTGTAACAACTTGGCATATGTATAAACTATACATATGTCTCAAATTAATCAATGTATTACTTAGATGTTGAAGACTAAAGCTAAATGTCAAAATGCGATGTTAATCAAATAGCCTTGGATATTAGAAGCTCTACATTATAACAGTTGCATATCGTTTATTTGTTTGACAGGTGATTATGTATCTACTATGTATTACCTTTGTTATGTTTAAACACTGTGTAAGTTACTAATATGTGTTACTAGTTCTGTTAGTTTTTGTGTAAATTGGTACTTTGAAGACACTTTAATTTGTTGTATCATGGGAGACACCACAAACTTGTTCACATTTGCAGAACAAACAGACATGCTGTTAGTTTATGGTGAAGTACAAAAAAATGGCGCTGCTGCAGTTCGCAGATACCAAGAACAATTTCCAACTAGAAGGATACCAAATCGTAAAACATTTCAATCCATTGAAACACGTCTTAGGAAAACTGGCACGCTAAAACCTACACGAGTAAATGCTGGTCGACAAAGATTTCGACGAGATGTAAATGTTGAAGAACAAATACTCAATGCTGTTCAGTTATCTCCTAGTACTAGCACCAGAAGATTGTCTCTTCGTTTTGGTGTTTTATCTGCAAGCGTTTGGCGAACATTGCACGAGCAGCAACTGTACCCATTTCACGTGACATATGTGCAAGATTTGTTACCACAAGATTACATCAAACGAACCAATTTTTCGCAGTGGTTAATTCGAAAATGCACACGACATCGTATCTTCTTGACCAGCTTGCTAGTGACTGATGAATCTACCTTTACCAGAAATGGAATTACCAATTTTTGCAATACCCATACTTGGGATGAAGAAAACCCCCATACCACTGTCACAAATCATTATCAGCATACATTTTCCTTAAATGTCTGGTGTGGACTTCTTTATGACAATCTCATCGGCCCCTTCTTTTTACCACAAAGAATTTCAGGAGTATTTTATTTAAATTTTCTGCAAAATAATCTTTATGAGCTGTTAGAGGATATTCCAATTACCGATAGATGTGGGATTTGGTTTATGCATGACGGTGCCCCAGCCCACTTCTCTCATATTGTCACTGACTATTTAAACGCAGAATATGGTAACCGATGGATTGGCCGAAATGGACCTGTTAAATGGCCACCTCGATCTCCCGATCTAACACTGTTAGATTATTTTGTTTGGGGTTGGATGAAGACTATAGTTTATTCTAAGCCTATCTACACGCAAGAGGAGTTAAAGAATCGGATCGTGGAGACTGCTGATACTATTAAGAATCGTGCTGATGTTATAAGACTTGCCAGAGAGCAATGGATTCGCCGTGCTGGATGCTGCATACAACAAAATGGTGGGCATTTTGAACAGTTACTTTAAATGTTTAATTGTAATAAATATTTTCAACTCTCAACATCTATGTAGGTATGTAAAGTATCATAGGGCATCCTGAATGCTTCACCCCAATTAACTCGAAAACGGCTACAGATATCGACTTCAAACAAGAGTGACTTTTTTTACTCAGAAATGTCAAAAGATTCTAATTCTGGCATTATAATTTATAAAAGCTTACACACAAAAAAATTACAGGGTTAAACGTGATTGTGCCCCCATGGGACGCTCCTGATTTTATTATCGAAAATGGATAAGCCTATCTTATTTGGCATAAAAACATGGGTAGGCAACAAAAATCTGAATAAAATATCTTTTGTGGTTCTTTAGATAATTAAAAAAACTCAATTTCACCTAGCCCTCTTAAAGCAGTAATAAATAACACCTATTTTACTGAGAACGTAATAATCGCTACTTATTTATTATTTGCTATTTATTATATTTTCCTGATAATAAAAATGTTACAATTATTTTACTTATCAAACTTTTCGTAGTCATCCTATGTTGTCCACGCACTCCCAAATTAACAGAGAACTTTTTAACGGTCATAGGGACTCGAGTCAGTCTTGAAAGTTTTTGCAATCCCTATCTTAAAAATAATTATAGGTCGTAATGGATAAATAAAATATTTCTTTTTCAAGTCAACCTTTTAAAATCTTTCGGCGTGTTCGAAGGAATAAGAACCCGCAAAACACAACAACAATATAATTCTGGTAAATGTTGAAGCTATACCAAGCAAAATTTATGATTTGTTATTAGTAATAGAGGATCTCAAATTTCTATTGGCTCGAGAATGATGAGTTAATTAACATCCATAACTATCACTCTGTTGCTAGATACACTAGAGGAAATAAGCAGCCGAAAACGCCGAGATTGTTTCATATTGAATTATATCCATCAGTGATCTTATTTCTTAAATATTCTTTATTTTCCACTGATGTATAAATTAATAATTACAGATATTCCCAACGAAAGATATATATTAAAATCTGGGGATCGAGTACGCCGAGGGTGAAGTTCACCTCGACAAATTCAACGATTTTTATATGTTGCGATTAAAAATTCACACCAAGCAACACTAAAACGCTCTAGGGTATCGTTGGCCATAAATTATATTAAATTACTCGTTGTCAAGGTGTATCTTCTACCAGAATAGGCGACACCGCACGGTTCGCAGTTAAAGTATTTTTTCACAGGTAAAGTCGAACGTTTAAACCCCGATGCAGATCAGCAGGAATCATGCTGCGTAACCTAATGCATCCGTAGGTTACCTTTCCTGGTAAAATAGGTCCAACAAGGTTCGCACTTAAAAAATTTTGCCCTATCCATTTTATACACAATAGAAAAGAGAGAGACTTTAGTAAAAGCAAGCAATAAACGAGAATTATAATTAATGCGAGCGGATTTATATAGAGCATAGAAGAAACCGAAGGATGTCGCATACATCCGAACAGTCGGGAGTTGGGCGGGGAAAAACGATAATAACAGACAAATTTTGCGTGAAAACACACAAGTACAACAGAATATCGCCTTTTTCTTTCTTATACGGATTAGAATCACCACCAGTCGCGTTCAAATTGCCATCACAACCACTTTATCTACCATTGTATAATTTGACTTTAAAAACACAAGAATATTGTTTATTTAGGATTAGTAAGGAAGTATTTAAAATGCATTCCTTTTAATCAAGCAGTATAACTAAGTAACTAAGCTTTAGATCTTAGCCAATCCATTTTACTTAGTTGCAAAAAGAAAGCACTTGTTGTTAATAGTGAATAACTGACAAGTTCAAGGTACTTTGTATGTGATACAATTGGTCTAAATTGGTGTAATTTATGTTACCAACCTACAAATAAATACACATATTAATACTGCTTCATAATACACAAATACAATTTATTCTTGGAAATAAGCTATCTCTTGGTTACTTATAAATATTTATCTTGAGGCATAATACAGGCCCTAAGTGACAAATTAATAAACCACCTTTGCAATTACCATGCAGTATAGGAAGATATATTTTTGATGTAGACATCCGTCATTTCTTTATTGCTCTGGGCAAATTCTTTTTAAAATAAACGTGAAATTGTAACATGGTAACAAAATCATTTTCAAAAATATTTTACGAGGGTTGTATTTTAAGTTGTGCATATAGAACTGGAATAAAACTGTAGATAGCTTTTAAAGATCTTATTGTTTTTCGAAATACCCTGCACGAAGATTAATTTATATTTGTATGCTCTCGCTAGAAGCAGTTAATCCGATGGTTTGTTGATACAGTCAAAATTGCATTTGTAAGGTACCGACTACTTCTTCTGATGACTGAAACCTTTGACCACACAGTCCGTCCTTGATTTTCGGAAAGGTATAGAAATCGTTGAGACAAGTCGGGACTGTACGGTGAATGATCTAACAATTCGACGTTTTGTTGCGTTCAAAATTCAATTGTCTTGCGAGTTGTGTGCAAACTTGCATTGTCTTAGTGAAGGTTAATTTGTCGTTTCGGGTTGGTTTTTCGCAGCTTCGCGATGAATTGCGGAAAACAAATGGTTGTGTACCAATCGACAGTATTATTTCTTTAATCTTGTAGAAGAATTGTTACTACATGACCTGCCTACGAAACAAATGTTGCGACCATCTTTTGAAGACACTTCGAGAACGCATGACTTTTGTCGGTTTTTTTCACCTTGGAACACCCAAACAGACGACTGGCGTTTATTTTCTGGCTGGTATGAGTAAATCCAAGATTCATCACCACTCACGATGTACACGTTTTTAGAGTTTCCTACGTTGAAGCGGTGTAGAGTTTTTTGACACCAATTCGCCTAGTTACTTTCTGTTTTTCGGTCAAAAGGTGTGGAAAAATAATTTTTTGCACACAATTCTTCATGCAAAATTTTTTGAAATCCCCAATGATGTCTCAATTTCGCGATATATCACATGTCACATCTTCGTTGGTGAGCTTGCGAATAGCATAGACATGTTCGTGAGCGATTGCCGCTTTTGGTGCACTTGCTTTTGGATCGTCGCTAAGACTAATCCGTTCACGTTTGAATTCTCTATACCAACGAGAAATTGTTGACTGATGTGGTGCTTCATTACCGAAAACAAAAACTAACTCCACGAGGCATTCTTTTTGATATAATTGTCGTCGAAAATTTAAAATTTAAAAAGTTTAATTAAATCACAAGGTTAAACTCCACATTTTGTGCAGTAATAAAATTGAAAATACCTAAGATTTTGAAACCTTGCTTAGAACATTTTAAATCATTAAAAGTCCGAGTAAATAACTTATTGTACAAATACATCAAACATTTGTTCTGATTAGCATAAAATTCCGAGGAGATAAAACTCTCCAGGTCGAATTATCTTCATAAATCGTTTTCCTAATCCGAGCACTTCCATTTTGTAGTTCGAGCATATTGGTATGGAGGTCGTTGATGGTAAAAATTAGTGGTGAAAAATTAGACAGTGCTTTTATTTATCCGTTTAACGCAAAAACCCTCAGGACGATAATACCACCTTTCAAAGTCAATCTGGAGACCTTTGAATTTAATACCCGCAGAAGAAGATTAATAAGCTGAAACCTGATCATATCCCATGCAAGGGTAGCAGTTGGCGACCTGTGGTTAGGGGCGAGTCTTACTTTTGCCGAATATTTTACAGGATTTAGACAAGAAAACCAATTGTGTTAAACAACTCCTATCTTACTATAAAAACCCCATCGTTTCAGTTCACGAAATTAATTTTGTTAAAATAACATTTAATATTACCAATTTTTCAAAAAATCACTCGTTAAATTTTTGTAATATTTGAAGATCTTTGACTTACGAGAAGCCTAAACGAGATTATGTTTTATTAGTAACAATAAAGATTTTCATTAATATTGCTTAAAATTCTAGTTTTTAAATTAAATATTCAAATTTGTAAAAGACTGCTAGATCTGACATTCATAAAGATAACAAATATGTACAGAAATGTCCAAATAGTCAAAATTAAAGTATCTGTGATATAATTTAATTAATTAATTAAAAATTGTCGTTATTTGACAAAATTATTTGTTATGAAATAGACGTGTTATCACGCCAGTAATTCTTTTTGTAAAAAATATCGGTTAAAACTATTTCTATGTTAAAGCGTTTGATTGATTACCTTGTAAGTTAATCCAAGAATTTAAACAGAAAAATTTAGAATTAACAAATACGTAGGTTTTTTTTGTATCTACCCTTTTAAAATGATTGATATTTGCTAGATACAGCGGCGTCCAACTTTCGATTAAATTGTTTTCCGGTAAACCAAGAAAATTTCAGCCCTATCCCTCACTAACTCTCCCTTGGGGTAATAGCCAAGTTAGCTGTCGGCATATAGTGTTTAGACTTTCCACCATCAAAACTTAAAACTTTAATTTTTAAAGTATAATCTACAACGAGTCGGGTGCAACTCAAAAACTTGTGCGTAATTGTAAAAGTTATGGAAAAACCGTAATTTGTTTCTTTAACAAGCCTGGTATTATTAAAACCTGTTACGTTGACGCTCACAACGAAAGGTGTAGTTCGTATAAACACGTTTCATTTTATAAAACTGTTACAAGCACAGTGTCTCAAATGAAACTCATAAACATTCAAACCAACGCGATGTTCTCGATCAAGCAATTTTGAATACATTTTTTTTTCGTCTCCACAGCTACAACATGTTAACTATTGTTTTTTTCGAAAAAAGTATTTCAATAAATCATGTCGTTGTACATATAGCATTTTAACCATTTTTAATTTTTCTGTAGGATGCTTATTAACTTCCCAAATGTATGAATCGATTTTCTTAAGAAAAATTTGACTTCTTTACGTTCACTGTTCTCATGGACATTAATGAATCTTTTATTGTCCTTTTGCCTACTACCATCCAAATTTCTTCTGTTAGAACTTCTATGAAATGCACCAACAGCACCAAGACATCTCTATCTTTACAATTAATTATACTTTTGTATCCTTCAGATTTAGATGAAAATACATGTAAAATTATACGAGTATCGACTTCTTCGTATGTTGAGATGATATTATTTTCCATGTCATAATTTGCTTAATATTGCCGTACACTCAAAATCCTCCACTAGTAGCGAATTTACAAGGTGTGGTCATTGATCGTTGAAATATTTCATTGGATAAAACTGACGTTAAAGGGCGTTTGTTACTGGCCGAATGGATAAACGAATGCCATTGTTGCGGCAAAACAGTATTAAAATTGTCAATCTTTCGATTAATCTTCTTGTTCAGACTTTTTTACTCGGGTACAATGTTTAATTGAAATATTTTGATAATGATTCATAGAAGGCGCAACATCTGATTTACAAGTATCCCTATATTTCAACATGTTTCTGTTTTTCTTACTCGTATAATTAGAATAACATATCTTATGCCACATGATTACCCTTCTTTTGATGTCATTGAGGTCTCGAAATAAAATATTTGTCATGGAAACGATATCTCTGCCTTGGTTATATTGAGCATGTTTATTGACGTATTCTAAGAATTGTTTCTTTGATACTGTAACGAAAACTATTTGTAAAACAGCAGTTCTTTATTTTCAAACTCGTAGCTACAATAAAATTTCTAAAAATTGTTCACGCTTTATCTTCAAGTATAATATTCTTAAAATTACGATGATATCTTCTTAATTAACTTAATCTCGAAGCACTACAATTCACTATTCAAGCCTTAATTACTAAATATGTAACTGGATACAAGGGGCTGAAGTATGAATACTTACTAGAATATCAATTAAAACCCAAAGCAACTAAAACTGAAAAACTGGGCACACAGTATATTATTACACTAAAACATTCAGATCTCTACTCTAGACAAGTATCTCAAAGTTAGACTAGCAACTCTCCAGTGGTGACTCGTGAACCTTGAGGCTGCGAGTGTATAGAAACGAGATGTGTATATCGGCCGGTGAAAGCAACCGGTTCACTGCCCTTTTTTACCAATAGAATACTTATTAAACAGCGAAATAGATGTTGAGTCCTTAGGAGCTGCGTTTTAAAAAGTTTATTTCCAAAAACATAACTATCAAATTTAATTTTTATCATTCATTACAAAAATGACTTGTTTCATTTAGAATAGACTTGAGCACTTTATTCCTTAAGCGCAAATTTAATTCAACTGAAAACATTACAAGTTAATAATTAAATTAATCAATAATTAATAATGAGTAGCTTGAACGCCTAACAATGTTAAAGTTATGAAGTTCGAAGACTGACTGACCTTCTTATATTTAACATGAATCCTATGGTCTCACATCGTTCTGTGGGAAACTGCATTATTGCTTTTATACTGTTGCTTGATAATCATACAATGTCTTTATTTCTAAGTAATTATAAATAAGTCTGCTTTGTAGCAGTTCGTTGTTCCTTACTGATTGTGTCAACTTGCGTTTGTGTTACAAAGTAATTTGTGTAATAAGTATACAGCTAATAACAATAATAAAATAATCAATAAAATTGTCCAGACGCTAATATTATCATAACGTAACTTGGCACTTATACGTCATTGAAATGTTCTCTGTAGTTGTTCATTAATTTCACTGCGTGGTTAAAATCGTCGAGATCCGGATGTTCCAGTTGCATCGGCATCTGAATAATTTCGTCGTCTTCGGTTTGAGGAATCATGATTTGTAGTTTGGGTATGTTTGCAAATTTCTTCGTCATTGCTAGGTTTTGATATACTCGAATAATTTCATTTTCAACGAACTTCGTTCGTTTATGAAATCGATTTGTCGTCCGTCTGTCTGTCCGTCTGTCCGTCCGAGGCCTTTCTAATGGTCGGACATCAATGTGTGATACATCAATCGATTCAGCTCGGTGTCCTGAGCTTAAGTTTTGATGTCAGTTGAAATCGGGCCACGGGGACGCCGTGCCCCGCGATATTCCGTCGGGAAAATTAAAATTTCAAATAGGTCCAAAATTAATGTGCGATACATATTTGGACTCCCCTAACATAGCTGAGTCGAAATATGGTACCCCCCCACAAAATCTGACCACGGATACCCGACCCCCCCGGGGAATTAATTTTTATTTTATCTGAATACTTATAATTATTACAACATAATAATTTTAATTTCTTTAAATTGTTTTAAAGTAAGTCTACATTTGGAAGTTCGTTGCGACAATGCCTTGCATTTTCAACTTGTTTAATTTTAAGTAACAATCTTCCTTTATGGTGATCACTTTACTTCCAATTAAGGTTAAACCGTTTTCATCTTTGTTGCAGTTGGCGGTTGCTATCACTTCTTGCGGAAATACATCAATCCGCTTGTTGTCCGTAACTTTTTGAGTTTCATTTCAGTGATTTGTGCTGATTTTGGCACACAATTCTCATAACGATTAGAGAATCGAAATAATTGCACTTCGCAAGGACTGTCTGTTTAAATAGTTGTTGTTATTGAATGACATAAGTATTGGCCGGGTGCCACCTCTTTGCATTTTTCATTTGTGAATCCGTACCTAATTTCGTTAGGGAAAAGAACATGGTCTTAGGGATAATAACTATACAGGGTGTCCGGAAAATACGTGTACAACGTAAGAACAGAGATTCGTTGGCTCGAAATAGATCGATTTGAGCTAACTTACCTATTATACAAGTTGCTTCATTTAGCCGCCAGAGGGCTTCAAAAATCGTGAAAAATATTTGATATTTTAAAATAACTCGAAAACGCGTCGATAGATCTTGACCATTTTTGGGGTGCGAGTTTCTACTTTCAATTGACATCTTTTGGTGGTGTGCGTAATAATTTTAAAAGCATACGAGTGTCCCAAAAATGATGTATTGTATAAATATCCGACCATTACCTTTTTCCTGTTTATGCAATGACTACCAATTTTTTCTTATTTTCTTATTTTTTTCTTAATTTGGAAACTTTTTTGTCTCCTGTAAAATTTTGATTAGACAAGCGATTAATAATTTAATTTCGTAGATAAATTAGTTGTAGCGTATTCGAGTTACGCATTGTTTTTATATTAATTTTATTGTCGTTCATTAATCATTAATCAAATATGGTTATATCAATTGATAAAGCTATTCTTGAAGCTAAATTTGTAGTTAAAAGGTTGGATCATATATACAGTAAAATCAACCAACCGGAAAACGTATCGATTGCTTTAATTAGAGCATCGATTAAAAGTGTCGAGCAGATTGAAACCCATTTCAAATCCTTTTGCAAGGATATTTTCTTTGATGAAGAAAGTGAACAATTGGATGAATTTTCGGCTCTTAGGGTGAAAATCGATGATTATCTATTAGATATTCGTATTATCGCTGAACAATGCGAATTAGATCGGGTAGAAAATAAGCCAAAGGTGGAAAATATGAATAATTCTTTTTCGCCAAATTGTGGAATTTGCTTGAAACATCTTTCAGTCCCACGCTTCTCCGGACGCATTTCAGATTTTGAAAGTTATAATGCAATTTATAAGCGGTTAATTCACGATAATGTCGATTTGTCACCCGTCTAAAAAATTTTATCATCTCATTGATACACTAGATGAGTCGTCGCGTGCATTGATAAAACATTTGCCATTAAATGATTAAGCATACGAGGAAGCCTATAAAATCATTACTAATCGTTTTCAGTCCAAGAGGTTATTACTTTCAACATATTTTAATGCTCTCGAAAAATGCCCTAAGGTCAGTTCCTCAGACTCGCATGCGGAACTCCGGCAATTAATTAGTTGTTTTGATGAAAATATATTCGCGTTAAGGCAGATGGAAATAGATTTATTAGATTTCATGTCGTTTAATCTGTTATCGAAAAAATTAGATACAAACATTTTAAAACGTTTTGAATTAGGAAATAATGACGAGATTCCCTCGTTCAAAGATTCCGTGAAAGAAAGGGAAAAAGGAAGGTTTGTTAGCACTTCGGCTAAAACCTCTTTAGTTGGTACTACCAATGATGGTAAAAATTGTAGTTTATGTCAAGCTGTGCATCCTATTTATAGATGTAAGCAGTTTCTCGATAAAACCCCTCAAGAAAGATTTGAGGTGGTAAAGCTTAAAAATCTTTGTATTAAATGTTTAAATACACATTCGATGAAAAATTGTACGTTAGATTGGTCGTGTAGAAAATGTCATCAGTCGCACAACTCGTTGCTTCACTTCGACAAACAAGAAAAATCGGTGTCGCCACGTCGACAAACCCATCGTCAAAGGTCAGCGTCTCCTCGGAGAGCGGCGCCTAGACTTACTACTACTAGTAGGCCCAGTGAAGACAATCTGTCGTCGTCGGTTGTGCATAAACAACCTGCCACTAGCTCGTTGATTTCGACGTCATTAGAACACACAACCACGCTGTTAGCTACGGCAATGGTGTCGGTGCTTGATTATACAGGAACATTGCAATCTGTTCGTGTAATATTAGATAACGGATCCATGGAAAGTTTTATGACTGAAAGGTGCCGTCAGAAATTAGGTTTAAGGAAACGGAGAGCCAATGTCACTGTTCAAGGACTTGGCTTGAATTCGTCGTTGGTGTCTGGTACACTATCGTGTGTAGTCAGCCCCTCGGGAGCACGGTCTCCAGCATATGGAATTGAGTGTTATATTTTACCTAACATTTGTAATCAATTACCTACATCGTCGATAGGGTTCAAGGAATGGTCGCATACTCGAGGTTTGGCCTTAGCTGACCCTAATTTTAATATTTCTGGTAAAATTGACATGCTGCTCGGAGCGGAAATCTTTGCTCAGGTTTTGTGGAACGAATCTCGTTGGGGTGTCGCTAACGAGCCAGTTGCTATTAAAACAACCTCTGCTTGGGTTTTAACAGGGAAGGTCGTTTCCGCGAATAATTCTATTACGTCGTTGTGTGCTTTCGTTGAGCCCTTAGACAGCGACATTAGTCGATTTTGGGAATTAGAAAATATTCCCTTCAAATAACACATTTCTCCTGAAGAAGAAAGGTGTGAAAATCAATTTGTGGAAAATTATAGACGTAACAAGGACGGTCGTTTTGTAGTGTCCTTGCCCTTTAAAATTTCTGAACCCTCATTCGTGGGTATGAGATCAATTTGTATTAAAATATTTTTGTCGTTAGAACGTCGTTTGTTAAAAAATCCTGAATTGTATTCAGATTATAAAAAATTTATGGAGGATTATTTGACAAGCGGTCACATGGTTCAAGTGAAATCGCCTGAAAATTCGTCGGGTTATGAAAAAATGTATTACATTCCCCATCATGCTGTACATAAGCGTGATAGCACTACCACCAAATTGCGTGTGGTTTTCGATGCTTCGTGTCAGGATCAATCTGGAAAGTCGTTAAATGATAGCTTGGCTATTGGCCCTGCTTTGCAAAAGGACATTGCAGTTTTGTTATTGCACTTTCGTGTACATACTATCGTAATTACGGCTGACATTAAACAAATGTATCGGCAGATTTTGGTTAAAGATACTCATCGTGATTATCAACGTATCGTCTGGAGATTTTCTCCGTCAGATTCTATTATGGACTTTAAATTAAATACTGTAACTTATGGAGTTTCGTCGTCGCCTTTTTTGGCCTTGCGTACTGTTCAAGAATTGGCAAGGTTAGAATCAATTAATTTTCCTTTCGCGTCATCGGTATTGGCGAGCGATACCTATGTTGATGACTTAGTCACTGGATGCAATTCGATTGAAGCTGCTAATCAATTAATTGGTGAATTGAATAGTATTTGCTGTAGTGGTGATCTTCAATTAAGAAAATGGAGTAGTAATTGCCCGGAAGTGATGTCCAACTTGAGGGAGTCCCTGTCCAGTTCGGACGCAATTACATTTCAAGATAAAGATAGTGGTTCAATAAAAATTTTGGGCCTTTCGTGGCGTGCTCTTACAGATGCATTTTTATACAACTTAGACGTTGAAGAGCGCACTTGCACTAAGCGTAATATTTTGTCGGCTATCGCAAAAATTTTTGATCCTCTCGGTTTGATAGCACCTGTAGTACTGTTCGCTAAACGTTTAGTTCAAGATCTTTGGCTTTTAGGTCTCGGGTGGGACCAAGAGCCTCCATTGGAAGTCATACAAAAATGGAAACATTTTTTAGGTGAATTGCCAGCAGTTACGAATATTGAGATTTCGCGTCGCATCGTATGTCATAATTTTAAAAGGGTGGAGTTGCATGGGTTCTGTGATGCTTCTGAAGCTGGGTATGCAGCTGTCATCTATTTTCGTTCGTTCGATCTAGAAGGTAATATTACCATGTCATTAGTATGCGCAAAATCGAAGGTTGCTCCTACTAATCGCGTTTCATTGCCCCGTCTCGAATTGTGTGCTGCCGTACTCTTGGCAGATTTAGTAGATTTCGTCAAAAATACTTATACAGATATATTATCATTTAGTAATATTTTCGCGTGGTCAGATTCTACTGTTGTTTTGTCTTGGATTCGGTCTTCCTCGCATAAGTGGAAGACATTCGTTAGCAATCGTATTTCGCATATTCAAGAACGTATTCCTCCATCTTCATGGTTTCATGTTAAGTCCCAGGATAACCCTGCGGATTGTGCCTCACGTATACTTTTGGCTTCAGAGTTGGTTCATCATCCATTATGGTGGACAGGACCTTCCTGGTTAGTGCGTCGTAGCGAAGAATGGCCAGTAACATCGCGGTCAAGACTTATTGACTCATCTCAGATGGACGTCGAATATCGCACTCTGTCGTTAACAGTCGTTATGTCTGACAATTTCTTAGATATGTTGTTGGATAAATTTTCAAACCTGAAGAAAATTTGTAGGATTATTACATGTATTCGTCATTTCATTCGTAATGTTCAATGTTCGGCAGATTTGCGTTCAAAATATTCTGATGGTTTGTCTCTAGCTCAGCAGCAAGAGGCTATACATTTATTGATTAAAAGAGTTCAAACAAATGTTTTTGCCCAAGACATTGCAAATATTAAAACTGGAAAACTTGTTAGTAAACAATTTCGTAGCCTTAGTCCGTTTCTAGATAATCGTTATTTGTTGAGGGTGGGCGGTCGCCTACGTAACTCAGAGTTATCGCATGATGCAAAATTTCCAATTTTGCTTCCTCGGTCGCATCGGTTGACTGAAATTATTATATTAGATTGTCATGAAAGACATTTACATCCTGGAAATCGAACAACTCAATTTTTACTAACTCAAAATTATTGGACCTTGTCCGCAAAAAGGGCTATTCGATAATGTTTGAAATCCTGCATTCGTTGTTTTCGTGTAAACCCCGTGACTTTATGCCCCCTATGGGGGATTTACCAACTTCTAGGTTAACTCCCGGTAAGGCGTTTTTACATACGGGAGTCGACTTTGGTGGACCTTTCTCTGTTACGATGAATCGATATCGTGGCGCAAAATCATTGAAAGCGTACATTTGCTTATTTATTTGTTTCAGCACTAAAGCCATCCATTTGGAACTAGTGTCTAACTTGTCGACAGACGCTTTCTTGGGTGCTTTACGTCGATTTATTGCTCGAAGAGGCAAATGTATTCAAATTGTAGCAGTGTAAAATCCTGCTAATATCATTATAGGTAGGCAATCCTAATTACGTAGCGTATACATCTATGGTAGTATATAGTTCTATTGCGGGTAGAACAAGTTAGAACGGAGTAGGGATTCGAGATCCGACGGCGATACTCGAGGTCGTCGCGGTTTTCTGGTTCTTGTTGATTTGAACTTGCAAGCATGATGGTGATTCGAGAAATCGGTTTCTGAGGAAGAATTCTTGCAAAGAAGCGAGTTCGATTTAAAAAGTTTTACTTAACGAAACTTACAGCAGGCTAGTGGTAGGTGAGATTTCTTTTAAATAAAATTTTGCTAATGAAGTATTACAAATTTTAGCTGTCAGTTACGGCTGAAACAAATAACTGTAGTTATTTTAAAAATTAGATGACTAAGGTACCGTCTTGAACGAAAGAGGTTTCCCAGTTATCTAATGGCGTTGGCATAAATTTGGATTTGAGTAAAAGGAAATTCATAGGAAGCTGTACCATTCGAATTTAAACAAATAACAGGTGAAGAATGTACAAGTGCGAGTTTGGAGAGCAAAGGTTGCTGATACTTCATAATTCCATGGTCATTGCAAGGGTCAAGTCGAGTCAAGGACGCAGCTGGCGGTTAGGTTTGGCTGGTTGCAGGCAGATGATATTGGTTTTCCTACAAATCATGAGTAGGGTATTTAGTGACGTTCTACCGCCTCATTTCACCCAGCATCCTCATTTCCCCACTCATCTGGACCAAATTTACATGTAAAAACCCACTATAAAGTCTTATTTTAGATGAATCTCCACCTTGCTCCACCTGACTCCGCCTTGCTCGGACACCCCCCAACCATTTTGATTACATCACACCCGCATTCTTTCCACCCGCGAGATAAATCTTTTTCCACACTTCCACCCACGAGATAAACCTATCTTGTTTGGTATCAATTAACATTAGAATTTTCTCAGCTACCCGAATCTCTAGGAATTTTTAAGATATCATCACCCCCAAGGGAGCTACCCCCATTTTAAGATTTCTTACCTATAGCGACTTTTGAGCGTTCTTATAAATTTTTTTAAACATGCGATACATCTTGTTAGTCTAGCATTTTATGCAGAATCCGAATCTGCAAACAGATTTAAAATAGGACCACGCCCTGCAAAGTTATACCCCTTTAAATTCTGGAACCTCTAAATTTTGCTCTTTGCTCTATAAGCAAACCTAACAAATAGTTTTCTTCGTCTAGCCATTGCATCTTTCGAGATAATCCTATCTTGTTTGGTATCAATTAATATTATAATTTTCTCAGCTACCCGAATTTGTAGGAATTTTTTAGATTGCACCATCCCCAAGGGAGCTACCCTAATTTTAAGATTCGGATTCTGCATAAAATGATAGACTAACAAGATGTATCGCATGTTTAAAAAAATTTATAAGAACGCTCAAAAGTCGCTATAGGTAAGAAATCTTAAAATGGGGGTAGCTCCCTTGGGGGTGATGATATCTTAAAAATTCCTAGAGATTCGGGTAGCTGAGAAAATTCTAATGTTAATTGATACCAAACAAGATAGGTTTATCTCGTGGGTGGAAGTGTGGAAAAAGATTTATCTCGCGGGTGGAAAGAATGCGGGTGTGATGTAATCAAAATGGTTGGGGGGTGTCCGAGCAAGGCGGAGTCAGGTGGAGCAAGGTGGAGATTCATCTAAAATAAGACTTTATAGTGGGTTTTTACATGTAAATTTGGTCCAGATGAGTGGGGAAATGAGGATGCTGGGGGAAATGAGGCGGTAGAACGTCACTAAATACCCTACTATCATGTAATTAGGTATTTATGACTTTCTTATCTGATCGGGTTTGGAACATAATTTATCTAAACAAAAGTGTAAACCAAAATAATCTTTATTCGTAACTTACCCTATGATTTGTTGTAAACATTCCTGGACGTTCTAAATTAATTCTATTTTAAAATTGTTAGTAAGTTACCTGAGGCCTGCTAGATAATTTTAATACCGGTATCAGTCCACATTTACTTGAAATTAAATTTGAACTATAATGACCGTTACCTAAATTGAATTTCACTTTGAAAATATAGCAACTTTACATAAAGTGCTTTGTATAAATATTTGTATTAACAAACAGTGTAACACTGATTAGGTTATGAGCTCAGACACTTATCGGCGCATTTAAATTAATTGTAAATAATTTAACGTAATTTAATTTTTTCCATTAATTGTATATAAAATTTTGACTTATGAAAGTTTAAGTCAGTTGTATATAGTTTTGCTGCTTGAATCTTTTCTTAAGGAATTACGGCGAATCAGGATTATTTGTACATACCTTTTCTTGTACATATATTACGAAAACATTAGAAATACTTAGCCTTCCAATTGTTTATTTATTGAACTGGTGTGTTTGTGACTTAGTGCATTAAATGGTACACTACTGTGTTAAGCTATACAGGTCATCCCACCCCTGAAGAAGTTATTAGACGTTTTATGCTCTTAAATTATTATAGCTTAGGCTATGTTTTTTTGTAAGCAAAATTAGTGTTTTGTTTAGATTCTGCCATACTTAGGGAGACGGAGTTTGCAGCCAGTGCAGCAGTCCCGAGGTATTAGATAAATTTTTTACTCCCTTACAGATAGGTGTACCAAGGAGTAGACAAAATCCATTGTGATAATGGTACTAATTTCGTTGGGGCCTCTCGTGAAATCTCTCAATTGATGCGCCATTCGGCAGGCGTTGAGGGAATCGAATTTGTGTTTAATCCTCCTGCTGCTCCTCATTTTGGTGGGTTGTGGTAGGCCGAGATTAAATCGGTAAAATCCCATTTAAAGAGAATTATCGGTGAACAAATTTTGTCGTTTGAAGAATTCTCGACGGTATTGATTCAAATCGAAGCGATTCTCAACTCACGTCCACTATGCGCACTGAGTTGCAAACCGCATGATTTTTCGTATTTGACCCCGTGGTATTTTCTTAATGTTGAACCAGTCTCGGTGTTACCAGATCCAGATTTGTTGTCCATAAACCCCTCTCGTTTGAATCGATGGCAACTGTTGCAGCAAATGCAACAAGGGTTTTGGAAGAAATGGAGTGCGGAATACCAGCACACGTTGCAGCAGAAAGGTGAGTGGTTGAAGAATTCCGCTACCCTACCTATTGATTCGCTTGTCCTCTTAAAGGAAGAAAATAACCCCCCTCTACAGTGGCGTTTAGGAAGAGTAGTAGATGTTCACCCTGGTAGAGACGATATCGTTCGGGTAGCTACAGTCAAGACATCCCAAGGGTTAGTTAAACGTCCCCTAGTGAAACTATGTTTACTGCCAGTTACTTGATATTTAATGGTATGTACACATATATTCACTTATATAAGTTTGTCGGTTAGGTTTCTTAGTTAATAGCTCTAATTAGTTTTTAAATATAAAATAAGTTAGTTCATACTTATTTTGGTGGGCGGGATGTTCGGTCTCTTTGTCGCACGTTCGCGTGGTTAATTTTAAGTTATTTAAATTTGTAGTCGTAAATCTAATAGTAAAACTGTCATCCCTTGTTCCCTTATATCCTGTCATAAAAATTCCTTCTGCATGTGTAAATAAGTTGGACTAAGAGTAGTGAACAAACACTTTCTTATGAATATCGAAGCAGAACAGTCGTCGGTTTTTCGTTCGGTACGGTAAGTTAGTCAAGTGCCGCGGACTTTATTTGTTAAACCCCTAAAAAACACAGTGCAAGTGCAACGTAACACAGACTCAATTTCGCATATAGTCCACTTGGTTGAAGGAATAGGAACTGCAGTTTAGAACAACAAAAAACCGCGGAGGTAAGTCGATGTATAAATTTATAAGACCCCCCGCGCGTGAACACAACTCTTATTTACTAAAAATCAATATTCAATTGAAAAATAATAAGGGAAAACGAACTATAGGTACTCACAATAATTTGATTGCTTGTTCCATAGCCTCCTTTCTGTATTGGATTCGGTCGAGTATGTACTTCGTCTTTTGGTGTTCTGTTCCAGCAAAAAATTGAAATTCACACAGTTTTTGATATTGAAAACGCTAGTGCCCTTCTAGAATCCGTTCCGACTGCGCCAGATAGATTTTGAGTCCTTAGGAGCTTCTTTTTAAAAAGTTTATTTCCAAAACACAACTATTAGATTTAATTTTTATCATTAATTACAAAAATGACTTGTTTCATTTACAATAGACTTGAACACATATTCTTTAAGCGCAAATTTAATTCAATTGAAAATATTACAAGTTAATATTTAAATTAATCAATAATTAAGAATGAATAGGTTGAACAGCTAAAAATGTTAATTAAAGTTATGAAGTTCGAAAACTGACTGACTAGATGAGCTTCTTACATTTAACATGTAGCCTCTGATCTCACATCGTTCTGTGGGAAACAGCATTATTGCTTTTATGCTGTTTCTTGATAATCATACAATGCCTTTATTTCTAGCTAATTATAAATAAGTCTGCTTGGTAGCAGTTTATTGTCCCTTTTCGTATCAACTTGCGTCTGTGTTACAAAGTAATCGTCTCTTATTCTATTTCTAATATGAATTCAGTTGACACTATTACATTGCATTTCTTTATACAACGTATAATCCTATATCTAAAACATAATTATAACTTTTAATTTTAAATACATATAAATATAGGGAATATGTAACTAGCACATCGAAAAAATAAAAACAACATAATTATCCTTGTGCTTTTCCGCATATCGTTTACTGAAAGCATTTTTCACAAATAAAGTACGATTAAAAAGTAATCGTGATGGAAACAAAAAAAATGATGCTCCAAAATTGCGTGTTTGAGTAAATTGCGTAATATTCTCAGGTTCCATATACAACCATGTATGTCGGAATCTTGGAAAATCATTATATTAATCTGTGTGCCTCATTCCGGTTTGTGCAGAAATCAGGGGCTCCTTTTTCTCTTTACTATGGCCTAAAGAAAATAGGTAGGGAAAAATGAGCATTTTATCCTTTCCCCACACCTCTGCAAGTATGATATTTTGACTGCCTATCGATTTCATATTCAGTTATGGTAGGTGAAAAATTAAGACAATTTCCAACTTTTAACAAAGCGTTACACACGGAATCGGTTTCTAGAGCACTTTTTGCCTGATACGAACTCTACTAGTAGAGAAAATGCTATCTATTCTATATGTCTGATTTCAAAGTATGAACTAATTATAAGTTATTTATAAAGATTTATAGTACAAACGTCAGCATCTAAATATTAATGCCCCTTTAAGGTTATAAGGGCAAACATCGTTTATACTTGCAAGGACACAAGACGACAAACCAATTAATGAGTTGCAGACGAATAAATCTTTAAAAATGGATATAGCCAGAGATACATAAAAATTACAGAAACAAACATTTGCTTTAGAAAATACGCACGTGTGCGGTACTTTGTTAGTTCGGATATCAAAAATCGTTTTTCACCAGGTAATTATGGTAATGTACCAAAATTTTCAATGAAATATTGCAATTAGGAAAAAATAGGTTTGTATCAAATTAGGTTTTTCAAGTGTTCTGCGTGTCAAGGTGTGTAGTATTATAACAACAAACATAATTAGGTCTGGCATATTGATGTCCGACGGAGTTTTGTTTATAAAATAATTAACCAAACTTTACCTCGGCTAGTATATAAATAGCTCAAATATACAAACGGTTATGAATCAAGAATGTAGGAAAATGAGTATGAACTACGTTAAATTTACAATACTTGAATAATTTACATCAATAAAAGCTTCCGGCTTACATTATAAGCTAGTAGTAAAAATTTCGTCACCATAAAACTATTAATGAACATTCAAATATCATTTATCATTAACATAGCATTACGTTCCCAACATTCTTTTCGAATGTAATAATAGGTAAGATCACCGCTATATGTCTAAGTTTAAAACGATTTACAAATACTATTTTTTAGCAGCAACCATTGTCAGTATGCTATATCAGAGGCCCTCAAAGTTCGCCACACATATAAAGCACAAAAGATGACGTAAGACAAAATTCTTAGTGTGTCCTCGTTTCATAATACCATTGAGCCCCACACTTCCCGTTTAGAAAATATTAAACCACGAAGTGCAGAGATGGAAGTTGGCTACAACTTTTTTGTTGCACAAACACTAATGATCTGATGAAGCCAAAATCATGATGCTTCCTTCGTTAGTGCTTCAAACTGCAATGCAGTCGTATTTACGGTTTCTTAAATATTGTTTAATATTATAGGTTACAACTCTTTTGTTATGGAAGCACTAATGAGATGATGTCGAAAAATACGGAAATGCGGAAAAACGAATGTGATCGACAAATTTTTCATGTAAATACGCACGCACAACAAAATACCGTCTTTAATACATTTTATAAGAGTCTTCTTTATTCGTGCTGATACATTTTCGGTAGTTCCGCCAACAAATTTCCTAATTAACGTCTGTTTGTCCTACCTTACACGGAATACGTCGAATGTGTATACTTTTCGTTAATATTTTCCAAACCTTCTATCTAATAATCTGTTCACACCCACATGCTTTGATTTTTACGCCATGTCTAGCCAACGCAAATTTTCGAGAACGTCCGGCGTAAATAACTGTTAAAGGCTCCACATATCTCGTTCTTAACAAGAAATTTACCATTTTGTGTATTAATTTATCCCGTACTATCCATAATTTCGATGATTTTAACAATCTCCTTTTTCTTTCCTAGGTGTGTACCATATTTGAACGTAATTATATTTATTTTTATCCAGTGTTTATTTTCTGTATAACAATCTTCTTATTACAGAGGTATTCGAATTATATAATAAAATCAATGGGGTTATAATACTTTAAGGGCTTAACTTGTACCGCAACTAAAATCCAACTTATCCCATTATTAAAACATCTATACTTAATACAATAACAAAATATGTAATAGTCCGGGAGCCAGCGTAACTTTTTGTTGCTACATTTGTTTAAGCTTTGTTTATTTCTTTATTATTCTAATAATGTTGCCTGTCAACAAAAACAACTCTTGCCACCTCGTTAGCGGGATAACAATTAACAGGAGCATATTAACTTAATGTTTAAAAAAACGTCAGTGTGATAAATGTTTATAGTTTAAAATCTGTTTATTGTTTAAAGACATCTTATTAACTTGTAATATAACTTCCTGCCATTCTTATCGCAGACCCGTGTACTCCTGCCATTTACTTGATTATACTGAAATATGTAGGGACAAACGAGGTCGATAGGTTAAACAAGTCAAGTGCTATGTGTGTATCTTTGTTTGCTTCTCGACAAAATGTGTTCATTTAGAAACGGACATGACTTACCAACGGAATGTTTTATTGCAGCGCTTAGACGACTTGTATCCAGAGGTGGTTTACCATCAACTATTTCTTCTGACAATGGTCGCAATTTTGTAGGCGCCAATAAAGACTTAAAAACACTATATAATTTTTTGCAAACCAATTCATAAGAAGTATGTGAAAAAAGCAGCCATTTCAGCATAAATTGAAAATTTATTCCACCTTCCAGTCCGCATTTTGGAGTGCTCTAGGAATCTGGTTTCAAAGCTATGAAGTCTGTCTCACTTATGTAAGGTTTTACAAGGTTCATTATTAGTCCACGACGAATTTAACACAGTAATTATATAAATTGAAGCGATTGTAAATTTTCGTCCACTGTACCCGCTTTCCAATGATCCTTCAGACATGCAAGCCTTAACTCCTTCACATTTTTTAATTGGTAGACTCATAACAGCTGTGCCAGACCCCGATCTTGCACATGTTAAAATAAACCAGTTGTCGCGCTATCAATATCTGCAAAGAATTCAACAAATTTATTGGGCACGAGGGCAAATAGACTATTTAAATCAGCTTCAGGTTCGTTCTACAAATTGGTTCTCTGGTGCTACTAAAGGAAGCCAACACGCCTCCTATGTATTGGAAACTGCGGAGGATAATCATAGATAACATAATCCGTGTTGTTACCATACGCACGCCATTGGGTATATACAAGCGCTCTGTGGCAGCAGTGTGTCCACTTCCTCAGTGCAATTAACTAAACCCTATATAGTGGATGTGGAAACTTTATTTGTTTTACGTTATTGTTGATGAAGTACAATTTAACCTATGTCATTTTTGATGCACTATTATTAATTGTATTGGTTATTTTTAGTTTATCATGGAAAGTCACAACTTTCAATTGGGGGGAGTTTATGTACAATTTATTCTTTGTTATAGTAGTCTCACGGCATTTTTTATGGTGTATGTCTATTTGCTTTATGGCAGCGCAACAGCTAGTGAACGTCATTAAGGCCCAGTGCACACGTCCCGTGCTGTGTGGTGCGGTCCCGCTGCGGTGCCGCAACAGAACCGTAACATTTCAGTGCACACGTATCTCTGTAAATGCGGTCAGTGGATATTCAAACAGCAATAATGGAAGTCCCTTAAAAAAAGAGAATTGTATTTGCTTATTTAACGTACAAAAAATACATTTCAACTTCAAATCGGCAATATTGGGTGCATCCATTCGTCGATTTGGGACTCACTAAAGGCGAATTTCATATGCTCTTTGTGGATTTACGAGATAAGCCAGCTAAATTCTTTCCGAATGAGATAAAATCGTGCAATGAGCTTTCGGATAAAATCACCCCCAGAATTATGTCTCAAGATACTTGTATGAGACTATCCATATCTCCTCTGGAAATGTTGTCTGTAACTCTAAGGTAAGTGAATTTTATTTTTTTATTCATTCACTTTAATTTTATATCACTCTTCCGTTTTTTGGATTAAAATTTGTAATTTTGTTTCCAAATATTCAAAAACTAAATACGTATTTCGACCACTACATGGTCATCATCAGTAGTAAATTTAAGGAATTTTAAAATATTTAGAAGTTGTTCAGACACCCTTTTTAGGATATTTTCCTTACCACGTACGCGGATTGAACCTTTCCAACACATAATTTACTAATACTGCTTTGAACACCTGCGATATTCTCTTTACCATGCAGATTGGTGATCTGCACAACACAAAGAGAGAATTGAAGAATTGCGTAATTCACTACTATGTTGTAAAGATCATCTGCATGCGTGATGAAGTGAATATTCTCAGAAGGGTTGCTGAACAACTTTTTACAATTGATGATGACCGCATGGTGTCCAGATAAGTATTCTGTTTTTGAATAATTTTTGTGGTATAGGGGTAGCTATTTATTTAGCATGCATACATAAGTAGGAACAGGTGAATGAATAAATGATTAGATAAGAAAAGTTGGATGAAGAAAAAAGTATTTATTAAGTAAAGGTAAACAATCAGTATAAAAACTACAGCACAGTAAACGCTAAATAAAACAATGAAATAATGAAAAACTAACTTGCTTAACGTTTTTATTAAAAAAGTTCAGGCGTATCATCGTTTGGTGATTAGATGTCTAAAGAGGTATGAGAGAAGCTGGATGGAGATGGTATGTTGGAATTGGTAGTATGAAACTCTGCGATTTCAGTAGAATGTTCTTGATAAATAAGTTTGGATAAGTTACTGTAAAAAGTAGGTACTGATTGTGACGACATAGAATGGCGGGATTGAACAGGAAGATAAAATGTGGATGTATGATGCATTGGCATGACTGTGCAGCATGTTGACTGAATTGGGATTGAGTCGAATAGCTAAATTGTGATGTGGATTTGAAGGCAAAGGTATGTTCAGAGGGAATTGGAACATTCGACGAAACACCGAAAATTGGTGAACGATAAGACATCCTTGTTCGCTTAATCATATTAAGAACTTCACAGCGGAACTCCAGCTTCTGATCCTCTGTAAAATTATTAATCGGTGGAACCAAGCTTTCAAAGAAAGATCTGTCTGCAGCAGGTTGTGGTAGGACTGAGGTAGCTGTAGAAGTAATTGGAGCCTTGATAATATCAAGTAATGTTGATTCAAAATCACGTTTACGCTTCTTGAACGAATGTTGGTTGTAGCGCTCGGATTTCTCTTTCTCCTTTAAATTTTCTTGGTTAGCCGCGGGTTGTTGTTCGAGCAACTCCCAATCTTGTTCTTCCTCGATGTCTGCTCCCATGCTGAATTGGGTTTCCGTCATAGCACCAGCAGTTTGCAAGAATGATAACTGTCTACCATAAATATAATTTCTTAGAGAACCAGCAGTCTGACCGGATTTTGTTTTTTTTTTAACTTTTGGTGTAGCAATTCTTAATATTCCGCCATTTCTTTATCATTTTATTACCTAGAATAGAATTTTGATCTGTAGTGCTTTTCATAATACGAATTACCATAGTTTTTCATTTTATAAACGATTTTTTTCAGGGATTTTATAAAATTGAACTGATATATTAATTGTATTACTTCAAATGTTACAAGCAATTAAGAGTTAATTGCTAGTTATCCCGGATCCACTATGCTCGGAACCTCCAATTCATCTACTGTTATAAATTAATTACGTTAAAAAAAATTTTAGCGTGCCCACTATTAACTTTTGTACACTTTCTTAATCGTGGAACTATAGACTACGCTACTCTAAACAACTGATCTGCTTGATTTTATCGGATTATAACAGCAGCATTCAGAATTTTGTTCCAAAGTTTGAGGCGGGTATTTAGTGTGTAACATACTGTTTTAATACGTTCTAATAGTTCTAGTATTCCTAAAAATAGTTATTTTCTAGTTTAATTTTAGCATTCTAATTATTAGAATGAAGGTCTGCAATTGTAGCGGCTGCGGGATCACCCAAGTAGGTTCCCAGCAAAGTTCCCAGAAAGTTCTAATCCAAGAGTTAATCAATTTTTCTAAAGGCACTTACTTTAAGGGCACTAAATATGTCAGATTAGTTGCTATCTATGATTAGATGTCAATCATGTTCTAGGACCCTATTTATGTCTGGGTGGTCGGAAGGAATTTTTCAATTAGCGGAACACTCAACTAAAAATTAGTTCGGAGAGCTACTTGTGTGGCTATCTTAGGCATTGGCAGTTTAACTAATCTTAAAGATTTACGACCGGCCTTATCCTAAGCCGAGTATGAGCGCCAAGAAAGGGGTTATTTTTCAATTAACTTAAATGTATATAAGGATGCCAGCCGGTGGTAATCGGGGTTGTTTATTTCCAGACGCGTTAGAGTCTGAAGCTCGTGGTCTTGCAAGATTGAGTGTTTTATTTCTCTGAATTCAAGTGCGTGCCGTTATGTTCAAAGTTAGTTTATTTTTCTGAGTAAGTAATTATTATATATGGTATTACTATGAACTCAAAGCTGTGTTATGCATCATAAGTCATTTATTTGTTTAAATACAATATCTGTCGACTTTCATAACATACAACTTCGGGTTAAATCTCCGTTCCAGTATTTAATCCCTTTAGGTTATTGTTAAAGACCGCATCTTTTGAAGGGTTTCTTATTTTATTGTGTTTCGACGTAGTCCGAGGCTTGTAATAACTAAGCCACGAATTCCGTTATTGTACTATTTGACCCGTGTGAAGGTCATGTTTTTCCTGTTATTGATGACCCCGTGATTAAAGGAAGGTCGTTTCAGTATGCAAGTTAGTTAGACTACGGTAGCGTTAATTAATTATATGTATTGGGATGTTTGCACCCAGAACTGTTGTTAATATTCATAAAATAAGGACTTTAGAATTGTTTAGTTAAGTTGTGTTTGTGCTAGCCGGAAACTTAATAACATTTGTCCCTGTGACGTGACGTATTTTCTGTCCTGCATCTTAGTTCATCGCCACGAACAAAGTGCGACGAAAGCTATTACCGCGATCGGTCCATGGGCCGTTTAATTCCCATGGTGGCGCCCTATTGTAAATATTGTTAATCACTGTATAATTTTGTATGCATATGTAATTAGGTTAAGTTAGTTAGTAGGCCGTTTAATAAAACAATTGGAATTTTGTCTTAGTGTGTTGTTGTTTAATGAACCTCCCCTTCTCACCGACTGCAGCAGCTGCGAGGCAATGTCCCGAAACGTGAGGGTACTAAAGTGTTAGAGGTCCTTCCCATTTATTATTTATTATTAATTGGATACCCTCACGCGGTAGGTAAATATTTTAATTACAAGTGTTTCATAATAAACAACAGCTTTTATGTAGCCCAAATAATAAAAACTGAAAGAGTTAAATTCATGACTGCGTAATGGCCAACCAAATTTGCTTCCACATCCGATCAACCTATGTGGAAAACTTTAATTTAAGTAGTTCCACACATCCAATACTTAATATCTGGAGCACACTCCTGTATAAACCAAGATTTATGACGTAAAAGGGATATCAACTAACGATTCCTCTATAGGGTTTTGATAAAAATTGAGGTATTCTGCACATCAGTCTTGGAGGAAGTTCATACGCGCCGGTTATATAGTTTGCAATAATACCCGCCCAAACATTAATAAAAAATTTTGTTTGAAAATGATTCTACCTTGGAAGATGTGAATTTTCAGTTGCCCGCGAATGGTTGTTTCGCCAGTCACAAACGCGTATATGACTGAATGTACCTTCGTCAGTAAATAAAATTTTATTTATAAGCATGTGATTTTTTTATATGCCTGTTAAGTAAATTTCTGTAAAACTGCAACCTAAGTACAAGTCCACGTAAATGGTGTGCTGGCGTAAAATTGAAAGGAGGTAATTGTTCTCTTTTCAAAATTTCTATGAACAAAAAGTGATTTATTCCGGTAGCCGCCGAATTCTGCACATACTTAGCTATGGATTCAAAATCACGAGTCAAAATTTCATCTACTGTAATCAACTTGGATAGTCCAGTATCAAGTTTTGAGCGAAATGTACCCCTTTCACTCAACCTGTCGTAAAGACATTTAAAAGGTGTATGCCTTGGTTGCCGTCTGTTGAATTCAAATCTGAATGTCATCTAGCAGCAGTTCTATCACAAAAATCTGTTTGTGCATATTTACAAATCGTGTCCCCGATTTCTGAATTGGAAAATTCATTATGAGCACACTCAAATCTTGATTTCATTCACCGCTAACTCCTTAATTAAATCTTATTATGTACAAAATTTGTAAAGATAAAATAGATAACTCAATATCCACCCCCCGTAAAATAATCGGATTTTAAACGTATCTGATCAGTTGGATTTAATAAATCTTTTTATAATGGCAAAACCTCACCGAAGACTGTCACTCCTCAATCGAATTATCAACTTGTACACACACTCTACTCTAATTTCAAATACTAGCACACAAAAATACTTGTATCATAGAACTTAACTAATAAATAGAAATATTCTTTTTTAAAATTTTGGAAAATATAACTTTATTTTACCGTGCAAATCATACTGGTCGTTGTTGTTGCCTCTGTTTACCACGTAGTCATCCATACATGTCCAAAATCATTCAAATCGTTAAAAAGATTCCATTAAATGCCATTAGAATTACTATTCCAATACCATATATACTTTTATTCTAATTGAAAACTTTATATTGTAGTAGTCAATTACTATTTTTTCATTTATTTTCAATTTTAATTCATTTTACGTACATCGAATAACCCCGTTTACTTCTGAGTGTTAAAACATTTTTCCTTAGTTATTTCACAAAAAATAATTTCAACTACTGACACTGTAGTAGTATTACTACGTGATTATCATTATTTCTACTGCATCGTGACGTTTAATTTGAGAACTGAACAACTCATCAACTGCCCAATTGAGGACTTCCATTGGGTTATAAAGACAAACCTACATGTGACGTAGCAATCTACGAAGTCTAGTTGTCGTTTCAATGTTCGGACTAAAAGGTGGGCTGGTCTTTTTACGTAGGCATCAAAAATCTTCATGAATGATGCAACCTTCAGAAGTCTGTCATTCTAATGGCCTCGGGCTACACTAATTAGTACCATTTACCTGTGCGTTATCTTATCTTTACTACTTTTAAGATTTATGACTGTAATTAATGTCGTTTTATGTCCTAATTTGGACAATATCATTTACCTTTAGTACTAGATTATTCCAAAATTGTTCTTCATTACTTGCAAAATACCATCTTTTCAATTGAGATGTAACTTTTTCTTAGAATATCGACTGATATTTTAAAACTTAATTGAATACGCTTTCGTCTAAATACCAAGGTATGTTTGATACTAAACAAAATCTTTCATAATAATTATGCATTTACGCGTAATCGACAGACAAGTGAGTACTTTATAACAAAAATGTAATAAAGCTTTTTGAAAAAACGTCCATCTATGCGCGGAATATAACATTATTCTTATCTAAAAACACTATTTCTTCGTCATTAAGAATGAAAACCCCTTTAATCACTTCTTTATGTATTTATAATGCAATAAACTGAGCGTTTTAACAAATACGATTCTCTATGAAAATGAATATTTAAATAATTTGAATTTTTCCTTACATTTCTCTCAGTTCGCTCGGGTTTAGGGCGTCCAATGTTTACTAGATGTTGTTATACGGCATTTTGATGACCTCTAATCACATCAATATATATTATGTAAAAGTGTGCCATTATAAATCAAAACGTACTACTCAAATAACACCCTGTATATGTTCATATGTTTACAGGTGTGTTTCAGAATAAAAATCATTATTAATTATGGAAAAAGATTACTTTTTAAATTTTTATATATACATTAAGCTCAAAATTAAACAGAAGAAGTTCATTCGTGCCTGCAATTCACTAAACGTTAGTGCAAGTTACATGGAATCATAACAACTAATATGTATGCTAACGGCGTTCAAAGTCATGGTTGGACTCTGCTTCACTAGAGTTTGTAATTTATTATTTAATATGTGGTATTAAATTTCAACAAAAATGTGAAATGAACTGTAAAATGAAGCCCTATAACGTTACAAAACAACTTGCATCTCCCCTTAATGCACACTTAATACGAACTGAAATGAACCCTATAGAAGAAGACTATATAGGTGTATCGGGTCTACCAGACATACTTGAAGCTACCAGCATTTACACGGCATGCAACGGAAATAGCCAGGGTATAAACGACACGTAGATAGCAGCGTTTATGGTGTTATGTGCAGGATGACGGGTAATGCATAATAATTAAAAAATTGACATTCCATTACTATGCATTATTTAAAATGATAGAAATTTGGTCAATAATACGTTACATTTGACGATTGTATTCAATAATATTCTTGTAGTAATTTGACAAGTCTAAACCATACCCAAACAAAGTTCTGGGTCTTCATTGATTTCGAAGGAAAAATCCGGAGAGGATTTAAAATATAAAAAGTAAAATCTTAACGCTGTCGATATTTTATACTATAACTACCACATGGCTATGTTTCTCAATTCATGTTTGTAATTTTAGTATCTTGTCTAGTGGTTTTCAAGTTCTACATTGAATAATTACATACAGGGCGTTTCAATTTTATAATAAATCACTACATTTTTCAAACGTTAAAAGAAGTTTGTTCCAAATGGGATACCGCAAAAGCTTTACATCATAAAAGACAATTAAATTCTCCATGGAGCAGTAGTTTTTAAGTTTCCAATACCAATTGCTTCGTAGAAGCTTGATCTGTTATACATAATAGAACGTTTGCGACGATTTTAAGCAGTAGGATACACACACGCAGACAATCACGGCCGGGAGGGGCAGTTATGTGGGAGGCACAAATCAAATAAATTGTAAAATATGAGGTTTTTAATTTTCTAAATGCAATGAGAGGACATATAAATTCTTTAGTAATCTTCCTACATCCGCATATACTGGCTGCCATAAATAAATAAAACCCAGTACACATTCGTAAATTTTATTGAAATATATAAGAAATATGTATTGTACTTTTACTCAGAAACAATAAACATTATTTATTATGCGAGATAGATTTTGGGTCCTTGGAAGCGTCTTTTTAAAAAGTTTTATTTAAGAGCTACAACTATCGAAATTAATTTTATTATTTCAATTACCAACAGACCTGTTTTATTCACAAACAACTTGAACACTTATGTTCTTTAGGTACAAGTTAAACTGAATTAAATTAATACAAGTTACTATTTTTAATGATTACTAATTAATGGCGAGTAGCTTAAATTCTAACAATGCGAAAGTTATGAGATTCTAAAACTAACTGCCTGGTAGAGCTTC
The DNA here is from genome assembly GCA_036346225.1 of Platerodrilus igneus. Lineage (NCBI taxonomy): Eukaryota > Metazoa > Arthropoda > Insecta > Coleoptera > Lycidae > Platerodrilus > Platerodrilus igneus. The sequence continues at coordinate 5,475,853 of JARFIW010000671.1, forward strand.
TTATATTTAACATGAAGCCTCTGGTCTCACATCGCTCTGTGGGAAACCACAAAATTGCTTTTATTCTGTTTCTTGATAATCATTCAATGTCTTTATTTCTAGTTAATTATAAATAAGTCTGTTTGGTAGCAGTTCCATTATTCCTTATCTAATCGTATCAACTTTTGCGTCTGTGTTACAACGTAATTGTCTTTTATTTTATGCCCAATATGAACTCGAGTGACACTTATTACATTGCATTAATACGATGTATCATTTGATTTCTATAAAATAATTATTACATTTCATTTTTAATACATATTAAAATAGGCAATGTGTAACTCCTTCCTCTTAGATAAAAAATTATGGTTTAGTACTTAATTTTTAAAATGAATTGCTTTAATCTTATATCCAATGTACATTTTGCGTACTGAGTACACGGCTATTAACAATGTTAAAATTGTTAATACAATTGTCCAAACACTAATATTATTGTAGCGTAACTTTAGGATTTTTAGGGTGTTTAAATGTTCTTTGTTCGGTCTCTTTGTCGCACGTTTGCGTGGTTAATTTTAAGTTATTTTAAATTTGTAGTTGTAAATCAAATAGTAAAGCTGTCATCCCTTGTCCCGTTATATCCTGTCGTAAAACCTTTGTGCATGTGTAAATTAAGTTGAAAAAGGGGTAGTGACAGAAACACTCTCTCATCGATATCGGAGCGAAACGGTTGTTAGTTCGGTAAGTGAGTTAGTCATTAGTGCCGCCGATGCAAATTTATCGATAAACCCCTAAAAAAACAGTGAAAGTGCAAAGGTAACACGTACTATAATTCGCATACAGTCCACTTGGTCGAAGAGTAGGAATTACACCTTAGAACAATAAAACAACGCGGAGGTAAGTCTATATACAAATTTATAAGACCCTCGCGCATAAACATTCTTTGTAATTGTCCATTGATTTCACTGCGTGGTTGAGATCTTCTACATACAGATGTTCCTGGATAATTTCGTTATTTTCGGTTTGTGGAATCTTAATTTGCAGTTCGGGTGGGTTTGAAAATTTCGTCGTCACTGTTAGGTTTTGATACACTCGGATAATTTCATTTTTTAATTTTAGATAACAATCTTCCTAAATGGTGATGACTTTGCTTCCAATTAGGGCTAGAATCCTTGTTGCAGTTGGCGGTTGCTATCACTTCTTGCAGAAAACCGCAATTCGTAACCTTTTGAATTTTCATCTCTGTAATCTGTAATAGTTTTCGTATTAATTACAAAACTGTAATAATTGAACTACGCAAGGGCTATCTGCTTGAATAGTTGTTGTGATTGATTGATATAAGTAGTGGCCAGGGGCCAATTCTTTGCATTTTTCATTTGTGAATCCATACCTAAGTTCATTTAGGGAAAGAAAATTGTTTTTTAGGGATAATAATTAGGTACTGACTACTAACTTTAACGTTCATAGGGAAGCAAATAAATGATAGTAATTATAAGGGTTAATTTCTACAATTAGAATTTCTATCAGAAATGTAATTTCATGATTCTTCACCTAGCCTTTTACGATGGCTATTTTATCAAACACCAATATGATAGATTCTGTTACTTCGAAAGGTAGTTTGCTGTGGGTTATAAATGATTCGATTCCTATTAATTCGTTCAATACATCAAGCGGTTCGATAATTCTAGCATGCAAGGTATTTAATTTAGCAAACGTTACAGGATTTTCCAACGTGATTCAAATCTACTGAATTACAGCGAGGATGGCTATCATGTGGTTAAATATTGTGTTAAAAGTTATTAAATTGCGTATCTCTAATATTGTGGTTTGCATACTATTTTTATGAGTTATTTTATTTGTTATACTGTCCTGGTTGTTTACCAGTTTTCGGAGAATATCATTAAATTTTATTATTGTTGATTGAGTTAAAGAAATTTGATTTTTAACAACAGTTTTTATCGTTTTGGATGTGTACACGCGCGGGGGGTCTTATAAATTTATAAATCGACTTACCTCCGCGGTGTTTTGTTTTTCTATGCTGCAGTTCCTATTCTTTCAACCAAGTGGACTGTATGCGAATTGAGTTTATATGTTACGTAACACTTGCACTATGTTTTTTAGGGTTTAACAACAAAGGTCTGGGGCACTTGACTAACTTACGGTACACTGAACGAAGAAACCGACGACCGTTCTGCTTCAATATCCATAAGCAAGTGTTTGTTCACTACTCTGTCCACTTATTCACACATGCCCAACGAATTTTTATGGCAGGATATAAGGGTACAAGGGATGACAGTTTTACTATTAGATTTACGACTACAAAATTTACGACTTAAAATTAAACACGCAAACGTGCGACAAAGAGACCGAACATCCCGCCCACCAAAATAAGTATGAACTAACTTATTTTATATTTAAAAACTAATTAGAGCTATTAACTAAGAAACCTAACCGACAAACTTATATAAGTGAATATATGTGTACATACCATTAAATATCAAGTAACTGGCAGTAAACATAGTTTCACTAGAGGGCGTTTAACTAACCCTTGGGATGTCTTGACTGTAGCTACCCGAACGATACCGTCTCTACCAGGGTGAACATCTACGACCCTTCCTAAACGCCACTGTAGAGGGGTTATTTTCTTCCTTTAAGAGGACAAGCGAATCAATAGGTAGGGTAGCGGAATTCTTCAACCACTTACCTTTCTGCTGCAACGTGTGCAGGTATTCAGCACTCCATTTCTTCCAAAACCCTTGTTGCATTTGCTGCAACAATTGCCAGCTATTCAAACGAGAGGGTTTATGGACAACAAATCTGGATCTGGTAACACCGAAACTGGTTCAACATTAAGAAAATGACCCGGGGTCAAATACGAGAAATCATGCGGTTCGCAACTCAGTGCGCATAGTGGACGTGAGTTGAGAATCGCTTCGATTTGAATCAATACCGTCGAGAATTCTTCAAACGACAAAATTTGTTCACCGATAATTCTCTTTAAATGGGATTTTACCGATTTAATCCCGGCCTCCCACAACCCACCAAAATGAGGAGCAGCAGGAGGATTAAACACAAATTCGATTCCTCAACGCCTGCCGAATGGCGCATCAATTGAGAGATTTCACGAGAGGCCCCAACGAAATTAGTACCATTATCACAATGGATTTGAATACATTTGCCTCTTCGAGCAATAAATCGACGTAAAGCACCCAAGAAAGCGTCTGTCGACAAGTTAGACACTAGTTCCAAATGGATGGCTTTAGTGCTGAAACAAATAAATAAGCAAATGTACGCTTTCAATGATTTTGCGCCACGACATCGATTCATCGTGACAGAGAAAGGTCCACCAAAGTCGACTCCCGTATGTAAAAACGCCTTACCTGGAGTTAACCTAGAAGCTGGTAAATCCCCCAGGGGGGCATAAAGCCACAGGGTTTACACGAAAACAGCGAATGCAGGATTTCAGACATTGCCGAATAGCCCTCTTGGCGCACAAGATCCAATAATTTTGAGTTAGTAAAATTGAGTTGTTCGATTTCCAGGATGTAAATGTCTTTCATGACAATCTAATATAATAAGTTCAGTCAACCGATGCGACCGAGGAAGCAAAATTGGAAATTTTGCATCATGCGACAACTCTAAGTTACGTAGGCGACCGCCCACCCTCAACAAATCATGATTATCTAGAAACGGACTAAGGCTACGAAGTTGTTTACTAACAAGTTTTCCAGTTTTAATATTTGCAATGTCTTGAGCAAAAACATTTGTTTGAACTCTTTTAATCAATAACTGTATAGCCTCTTGCTGTTGAGCTAGAGACAAACTATCAGCATATTTTGAACGCAAATCTGGACATTGAACATTACGAATGAAATGACGAATACATGTAATAATCCTACAAATTTTCTGCAGTTTTGAAAATTTATCCAACAACAAATCTAAGAAATTCTCAGACATAACGACTGTTAACGACAGAGTACGATATTCGACGTCCATCTGAGATGAGTCGATAAGCTTTGGCAGCGATGTTACTGGCCATTCTTCATTACGACGCACTAACCAAGAAGGTCCTGTCCACCATAATGGATGATGAACCAACTCTGAAGCCAAAAGTCCACGTGAGGCACAATCCGCAGGGTTATCCTGGGACTTAACATGAAACCACGAAGATGGAGGAATACGTTCTTGAATATGCCAAATACGATTGCTAACGAATGTCTTCCACTTATGCGAGGAAGACCGAATCCAAGACAAAACAACAGTAGAATCTGACCACGCGAAAATATTACTAAATGATAAAATATCTGTATAAGTATTTTTGACAAAATCTACTAAATCTGCCAAGAGTACGGCAGTACACAATTCGAGACGGGGCAATGAAACGCGATTAGTAGGAGCAACCTTCGATTTTGCGCATACTAATGAAATGGTAATATTACCTTCTAGATCGAACGAACGGAAATAGATGACTGCTGCATACCCGGCTTCAGAAGCATCACAGAATCCATGCAACTCCACCCTTTTAAAATTATGACATACGATGCGACGCGAAATCTCAATATTCGAAACCGCTGGCAATTCACCCAAAAATGTTTCCATTTTTGTATGACTTCCAATGGAGGCTCTTGGTCCCACCCGAGACCTAATAGCCAAAGATCTTGAACTAAACGTTTAGCGAACAGTACTACAGGTGCTATCAAACCGAGAGGATCAAAAATTTTTGCGATAGCCGACAAAATATTACGCTTAGTGCAAGTGCGCTCTTCAACGTCTAAGTTGTATAAAAATGCATCTGTAAGAGCACGCCACGAAAGGCCCAAAATTTTTATTGAACCACTATCTTTATCTTGAAATGTAATTGCGTCCGAACTGGACAGGGACTCCCTCAAGTTGGACATCACTTCCGGGCAATTACTACTCCATTTTCTTAATTGAAAACCACCACTAGAGCAAATACTATTCAATTCACCAATTAATTGATTAGCAGCTTCAATCGAATTACATCCAGTGACTAAGTCATCAACATAGGTATCGCTCGCCAATACCGATGACGCGAAAGGAAAATTAATTGATTCTAACCTTGCCAATTCTTGAACAGTACGCAAGGCCAAAAAAGGCGACGACGAAACTCCATAAGTTACAGTATTTAATTTAAAGTCCATAATAGGATCTGACGGAGAAAATCTCCAGACGATACGTTGATAATCACGATGAGTATCTTTAACCAAAATCTGCCGATACATTTGTTTAATGTCAGCTGTAATTACGATAGGGTGTACACGAAAGTGCAATAACAAAACTGCAATGTCCTTTTGCAAAGCAGGGCCAATAGCCAAGCTATCATTTAACGACTTTCCAGATTGATCCTGACACGAAGCATCGAAAACCACACGCAATTTGCTGGTAGTGCTATCCCGCTTATGTACAGCATGATGGGGAATGTAATACATTTTTTCAAAACCTGACGAATTTTCAGGCGATTTCACTTGAACCATGTGACCGCTTGTCAAATAATCCTCCATAAATTTTTTATAATCTGAATACAATTCAGGATTTTTTAGCAAACGACGTTCTAACGACAAAAATCTTTTAATACAAATTGATCTCGTACCCACAAATGAGGGTTCCGAAATTTTAAAGGACAAGGACACTACAAAACGACCGTCCTTGTTACGACTATAACTTTCCACAAATTGATTTTCACACCTTTCTTCTTCAGGAGAAATGTGTTTTTTGAAGGGAATATTTTCTAATTCCCAAAATCGACGAATGTCACTGTCTAAGGGTTCAACGAAAGCACACAACGACGTAATCGAACTATTCGGGGAAACGACCTTTCCCGTTAAAACCCAACCAAAGGTTGTTTTAATAGCAACTGGCTCGTTAGCGACACCCCAACGAGACTCGTTCAACAAAATCTGAGCAAAGATTTCCGCTCCGAGTAGCATGTCAATTTTACCAGGATCATTAAAATTAGGATCAGCTAAGGCCAAACCTCGAGTATGCGACCATTCCTTGACCCTTATCGACGACGAAGGTAATTGATTACAAATGTTAGGTAAAATATAACAATCAATTCCATATGCTGGAGACCGTGCTCCCGAGGGACTGACTACACACGATAGTGCACCAGACACCAACGACGAATTCAAGCCAAGTCCTTGAACAGTGACATTGGCTCTCCGTTTCCTTAAACCTAATTTCTGACGGCACCTTTCAGTCATAAAACTTTCCATGGATCCGTTATCTAATATTACACGAACAGATTGCAATGTTCCTGTATAATCAAGCACCGACACCATTGCCGTAGCTAACAGCGTGGTTGTGTGTTCTAATGACGTCGAAATCAACGAACTAGTGGCAGGTTGTTCATGCACAACCGACGACAACAGATTGTCTTCACTAGGTCTACTAGTAGAAGTAAGTCTAGGCGCCGCTCTCAGAGGAGACGCTGACCTTTGACGATGGGTTTGTCGGCGTGGCGACACCGATTTTTCTTGTTTATCGAAGTGAAGCAACGAATTGTGCGACTGATGACATTTTCTACACGACCAATCTAACGTACAATTTTTCATCGAATGTGAAGCATTTAAACATTTGATGCAAAGATTTTTAAGCTTTACCACCTCAAATCTTTCTTGAGGGGTTTTATCGAGAAACTGCTTACATCTATAAATAGGATGCACAGCTTGACAGAGACTACAATTTTTAACATCATTGGTGGTACTAACTAAAGAAGTTTTAGCCGAAGTGCTAACAAACCTTCCTTTTTCTCTTTCTTTAACAGAATCTCGAGATTTTAAGCATGTTCCTGAAGCAATGTCATTTATTTCCAACACTTTACATTGTTTTTCAATGTACGACCTTAAATCTTTGAACGAGGGAATTTCGTCATTATTTCCTAATTCGAAACGCTTTAAAATGTTTGTATCTAATTTTTTCGATAACAGATTAAACAACATGAAATCTAATAAATCTATTTCCATCTGCCTTAACGCGAATATATTTTCATCAAAACAACTAATTAATTGCCGGAGTTCCGCATGCGAGTCTGAGGAACTGACCTTAGGGCATTTTTCGAGAGCATTAAAATATGTTGAAAGTAATAACCTCTTAGACTGAAAACGATTAGTAATGATTTTATAGGCTTCCACGTATGCATAATCATTTAATGGCAAGTGTTTTATCAACGCACGCGACGACTCATCTAATGTATCAACGAGATGGCAAAATTTTTCAACGGGTGACAAACTGACATTATCATGAATCAACCGCTTATAGATTGCATTGTAACTCTCGAAATCTGAAATTCGTCCGGAGAAGCGGGGAACGGAAAGATGTTTCAAGCGAATTCCACAGCTTGACGAAAAGAATTATTCATATTTTCCAACTTTGGCTTATTTTCTACCCGATCTAATTCGCATTGTTCAGCGATAATACGAATATCTAATAGATAATCATCGATTTTCACCCTAAGAGCCGAAAATTCATCCAATTGTTCACTTTCTTCATCAAAGAAAATATCCTTGCAAAAGGATTTGAAAAGCGTTTCAATCTGTTCGACAGTTTTAATCGACGCTCTAATTAAAGCAATCGATACGTCTTCCGATTGGTTGATCTTACTGTAAATGTGATCCAACCTTTTAACTACAAATTTAGCTTCAAGAATAGCTTTATCAATTGATATAACCATATTTGATTAATGATTAATGAACGACAATAAAATTAATATAAAAACAATGCGTAACTCGAATACGCTAAATTACTAATTCATCTACGAAATTAAATTATTAATAGAAAAGTGCAACTAACTACAGTGCTTGCCCCACAAAGCTTTTAAGGTTTCAAATAAATACCAATAACCCCTTTGTTATACAAGTTGCATGAACCCGAATGGTTCCTCCAACTTGAACTGACAGATAAGGTAAAGCTTTACAATACAATAACCCCTCATAAATAGTCTACCTAAAAGGATACCGACGACGACGACCCTAATTTTTGCCACAAAGGATAAGGAATGTATTGTAAAATCTACCGTTATAACCAGATGTATTTAGCATTAAATGTGTAAGCAAGATGTTCTTTTCTGTGTAACACGTTTAACCATAATAAAAACTACAACAATTTTATAAATTTAAATTTAAATATAAGGAGTTTAAAGGATAGGAACTAATTATTTAATTAAAGATCCGGCTCGAAGGACCAATTTTGTACACGCGCGGGGGGTCTTATAAATTTATAAATTGACTTACCTCCGCGGTGTTTTGTTTTTCTATGCTGCAGTTCCTATTCTTTCAACCAAGTGGACTGTATGCGAATTGAGTTTATATGTTACGTAACACTTGCACTATGTTTTTTAGGGTTTAACAACAAAGGTCTGGGGCACTTGACTAACTTACGGTACACTGAACAAAGAAACCGACGACCGTTCTGCTTCAATATCCATAAGCAAGTGTTTGTTCACTACTCTGTCCACTTATTCACACATGCCCAACGAATTTTTATGGCAGGATATAAGGGAACAAGGGATGACAGTTTTACTATTTGATTTACGACTACAAAATTTACGACTTAAAATTAAACACGCAAACGTGCGACAAAGAGACCGAACATCATGTCATCAATTGTTGTATTGCATTGTCGTATCATTCAGCATCTTGGTTATCTAAATTACCTGTGACAGCTTTTATAATGTTGTCTATCCATTTATAAGTCCTCTTTTCTGTCTTGTGGTTTAACGTGTCGATATTAATTGATGGAATTTTTCGTCTGTGTTCTTTATAATATTTTGCATTATACTTTTGTAGTTATACACTTCTATCGCGTGATCGTTTCCAAATTTGGTCGTATTCATTGATATTTTCAGTCTGTCGTAATTGTCTGGAAGTGTACAAAATTCTCGTTTTTATTCGGATAGGTCAAATTTCTGTGCGAAAGTCCAATAGTCTACTGTGTTCTGCATACTTCCCAATTTTACTGATAGTATACCGGGATTGTTTTCTATGTCTTTTATTATTATTCCGTTGTCGTCTGATTTACTTGGGTGGAGGTTGACGGCAAGGGCGATGGCGGTCTATCTGAAATTACAGGATGTCTTAAATTCTTTAAATGGTTATACTTCGCTGTTTTTCCATTATCTACTACAGCTACAGTTTTATCCGATATCTTTTTTATTGTAAACGAACTTAAATTTTTAGGGGCCGTTTTGTGTCGTTTACTTTTAAAATTTCTTTCCTAAACCGTTTGTCCTACTATAAATTTATTCGTATCGGCGTTTCCATTGCGCGCGCGCTTTTGTTATCCATTACTTGCCGCTGTCTAGTTTGTTTTTGATGTTACTGTACATGATTTTCAATTTTTTCTTTATGATTTCTGGCATACTACTGGTACACCTCTTTCTTGTGGTTATATGTCATAAGGATTTCGAGTAGTGTAAAGTTTGTTGAAGAATGAATTGTATTGTTATAAGTAGTGTTAAGAATTATATGAAATAAATATGATCAAATATGCGAAAATATGAAACAAATATGCAAGGTACAATTTTTAATAAATTTATTAAAATCCTGAAATAAAACAAAACGCAGTAAATGATGTATTTATGTAATTACTTTTTATGCGTATTATAGAGGAAACAAAAATTAGAAATATTATTAATTTAGGTTCATTGTTCTACAATTTACCATTGTAACAAATTGCTAACATTTTCTCAAAGTTTTCGGGTAATAATACAGGCCGTTTATCCGTTAATATGTTCTTATACAATGAAAAACTTCGTTCCACATCACACAACGTTACTTATGCAAACTTAAATTTGTAAATTAGTTCAGTTTTTATTTCTGTTGGCACGTCTTCCGAACTGCCGTCGAAGATTTCGCCAATTTTTTTAAAGAAGACATACCTGGGATTTTTTTGTAGAACTAACTTCATCTTTTCTGCTGCCGACGTTAGTAAAACCCCAGGTGCTGAATTCAGTTACTTGCAGAGGTCCACACCAATACGAAGACTCAACCAGCGGGGTGTCACTACTTTCCAACTTTTTGATCACTTCTGGTAGTTTAGAACAATGAGCTTTTATGTTTTGCTGCCACACCTCTTGTAGCCATTGCTCCTTAGGCTGACTGTATGCAGGCGGAGGTTTCGCTATTGAATGTATCAATAATACCCTTTGATAACTGCAAAATTTTCTGCACAAAATAGTTATAAGAGGCTGGGATGGAAGCGGTAAATCATATGCGCTTTTATAAGCTTCCATGCGCAAGGGAGTTTTAAGAAACATCTTAACTTGACTAGTAATTTGGTCAACTTCTGGCGACTTATTTCGAATTGTTTTTGATACCCTATGTAAACCGTGGGCTAGACACGTAAAATGTAGCATCTCTGGATAAAATCTTGTAATGCCCGAGCTGCTTTCAATATGTACGGAGCTGCATCTGCATACATTCCCAGTACTCGATCTACTTTAATTTCTTCTGGCCAAAGTATATGCAGCGAATCGTTCACAAATTTAGCCACAGTCGAATTATTGTTTTTTCCAATACTCTAGAAGTTAGCAGGTGCGGAGTACCGTATTCAGCTTCTGCTAAATGACCCACGTTTATATTGGCTACAGATCTACTTAAATCGTCAGTTGTTTCATCTACGACGAACCAAATGCATTCCTTTCCTATATCCTCTCTTATTTTATAAAGCGTTCTTATATAGGTCGGTTGTAAGTATCATTTCCTTATAGTGGATTCGGTAGGAATATGCTTATTCGTGTATTTTTCCAGAAAGAGTTTAAACATTAGGATCTATAATTTATGCCAGGGAATATTTGCTGCCACGAATACTTCACACATATTTTTTTTGATAGACGTTTCGTCAAAGATCGCGTTTGTCAACAAAACTTGACGTAGGGGTTTCCCCTTTTTTAAATAATTCCCCGTGCATTGCCGACTTTGCATGCTGCTCCAATAAGAACTTTCTGACTACAGATACTTGCTTGTTGCACACGGTACAAAAAAAAACACGTCACCGTAGGTCGTGTAACATTTAAAGGCGCTAACCCATTTCTGCACTTTACTTTTCAGCATAATTACTCGATCACGAACTACGTAGAACTGAACATTAAAATAAACTAAATACATCTAAAAATTGATTTACGTGCAATTAGTATTTATAGTTTAGAGGAAGGAATGAATCATCGGAACTGTTGTGGGATATGTGAGAAAAAGTTTTAACCAGAAATATCTTAACAATGTAATGTAGGTAACGTACATAACTGCTAGTCAGATTATAGAATGACGAGTGAATGATTTTTAAAACCTGAACAATGAAACAATTCGTGTTTGCATGATAGGATAGCTTTTAAAGTAAAGTTTTCAGAAAAGAGGGTTTCTGGGTAAACTTTTTAAAAACAACATAATAGAATAGCACTTGGAATGTCTTGCTTTACAGACATAAATAAATAAAAGATAAAAGGATTAGTTACGTTGTAAACCGATCTTAAAATTTGGGACCCAACAATAACTGTCAGATTTGAATGCAAAAAACATAAATAGGAAAATATAATGTAAATTCTTAGATACTTTTAAAATAAGCCACTAATATGAATAAATTAACTGAAATATGCAATAAATACAACGCATTTTATAAAAAATGCAATTTTTAAGCGAATGTCAAAAGATGTGCCAAATATGATGAAATATGCAATTTATGATTGCATTAATAAAATGTGTTTTTTATGAAACGGAAAAATAAAAGCTCTCGCTAGAATCCATACTTTATTAACGAATATGAAATTTCATATAATTCCTAATATCGGCTATAAGCAATTGGGGCGTTCAACAATAAACTGGTAATAGGTTCTTTTTTTGGACGTTAATCTTAGAGGTCTTATTCGTTCCAGCAATGTCAAATGTAGTTGTTCAATTAATCCGTTTGATTCTAGATGATTTTCCGTGATAAAATGAATTTTTATTCTGTGAAGTTGCAGGGTATTCTGGATGGTCTCGTTTCTAAACTCACTACCATTGTCTAGAGTTATTGATTCGGGTGTACCGTAAAATGTGAAGTATTGTGGGAATCCTTGGGCCATGTCAATGCTATTTTTAGAAGTAATGGGTATCGCTTGTCATACTTTTGTAAATACGTCTATAGTCGATAAAAAAATTTTAACCTATTAAAATGTCAACGTGTAATTTTTGAAATGGTTTGTCAGGTGTTTTTCTCACCATTAAGGGTACCTTCGGTGGCGATCTATCTATTTTGCCTTATCACATAGTTAGCATTGGTTAATGAAATCTGTGGTTAATTCCTTCATGTCTTTAAAATAATATCTCCGTATTAGCTGTTTTAGGGTATCGTTTATTCCACGATGGTTTGTTTTACCTTCGTGTTGGTTGTGAATTACGTCGTTTATTTCATCTGATCGTTTAAATTAATTAATTTTTGTGCGCAGATTTCCGGAAATCTTTGATACAAATGATCTGTAGCGAAGTAAAAGTAAAAGCGCTTCTTTTCCGGGGTATATTCTTTCAAAATTTTGATTATTTGATCCTCGCTTTAGTTATTTGAATGGGATATATTTTTCTATTATTTATTATGGTGTTTTTCGCCTGTTCAGGGTTGGTTAGGACTTCCGTCCGCTCAATCCGTTTCCCGTTTGTGAGACTGTTGATGGTTTGCGCATGGGCGGATTCAAATACTCAAGTGGATATCAAATGATCCACAGGCACTATATCGTACTGATATAGATGATCTTCGGCCGGGAATTCACGCGTTTGAGACCACGATAATACGAGCACCCTAGGTCTGTTGTTGTCTTTTCAAGGCGGTCATTTCAATTCGATTTCAAATATAATCCATAAATACGTAATCAAGTGATCAATTCTTTCAAGTATCTCGCAAATTTTTGACCTTCTTGAGCTTTTGTCTCGTTGCGTAATACTAACTAAAATATTACTTCAACAACGTTGTTTAGAAAGGACATCCTAGAACAACTCTGTTCCAAACCGAATTCAAGAAAAATTGAATTTATTGTCCCGAGACCTGCAGGCTCTACATGCGCTTCAAATTACATTGATGTTCTGATGCCTCCGTCCATGGGTATGATGCGTTCATTCATATGAAACCCACTAGCATCGTTCGGGTTAAACTACTAAGCGCTAAATCAAAGGTCGCGTCCTTAAAGCCCCTAACCATAACTCAGGCTGCAACTTTGTACAGTCATCTTATTGGTTAAGCTGTATGAATACGTTCGCGAGTCCTTAAAGATAAAATTTGTACATTGTGTTCGTTGGTCTGACTTTATGATAGTGCTTCGCCGAAAGTTACAGGTTCAAATTTTATCTGGGACCTAATATTTTCCATCTTTCAATTACTAGTTCGATTTGAAATTATCATTTAGGCTTTGCATAAAAGCCTAAGTGTTATTAACTAATATAACATTGAAAATTGGTATTCACACATACATACATTGTTACGTGTCATTGTGATATGCGTATTAAGCCCCTTTTTAGGTTACAATTTTTTATATAATTTCATCATAACTTTATGGTTAAATTAAGCGCTTTTCTAAACTTTTACGTGACTTCCTGTATAACGCTGAGGTAGACTATCAGCGATTGTGTGACCGTCGGAAGTGTATAAGGATTGACTTTTTACCGCAAGTGGGGAATAGTTTCGCTTTCTCGGGAGTATAGAAACTCTTTTAACCGGTAACTTGAAGTGGTTAGCTGTTGCATCCAGTGCAGCGAAGGATCTTGATATTTTTTTCTTTCCCGTATCTTTTTATCCTTCCTTTACTGCTCTCCTTCAGGAGGTGTGCAGCAGAATCTGCTAATACATCAAATCCAACTTAAGATTATTTTAAGAAAGCGTTGAGGTTATCTGGCTTACATCCGTTTTATAGTGATGTTATATGTATCCAATTTCGAGGTTTAGTTGTAACGTGCATTTTTATAGCTTAACATTTTACGCTTTTTCCCAATTAGTAAATACATTTCTGTAACTACTATTTCTATATTTTATATTTATTAACTCCTTAGGCGAATGCATCGTATTATAATGAGTGGATTGCATCGTTCTTGTCTTGCCGTTCGTATAGATTTTGTTCCTTATGTGGATATACAAGTCTAGATAATAGACGATAAGAGGTTGTAAGAGAACGAGTTGAATAAACAGATGAGTAGTTGTAGTTTGTTCTTGGTTCCTATATATTAATTACGTTGAAAATACTGCTTCTTCTTTGCTTTGACAATAGTGAGAATTAATGCGGTATCAATTCTCGAATTGTTCATGAACAAGCACGGCACGATTTTAGTTGTTTTTCTTGTGAAATAAAAGTTGTATATTAACTGTAGAAAGTGTAGTGCTAATTCCGATTGAAGTAGTATGGTTAATAGGCGAACGTGTTTGGTCGACGCACGTGTTTTACGGAACATTTTACGGACTTACTTTAGTGATACACGTGCTTTACTCATTGTTTTTTTTTTGTGCTTTGTCTTTTGATATTTAAACTGTGTGTGCGATCTAGTTTCGCGGTCCTTTTTTTATCAGAGTAGTGCATACTTTGGATTATCCAAATACAGTTGATACTGTAGTTTCTGAATTTTCTAACCCCAACCAATCTAAAACAGATCATTGTTTGCGCAAATTTCGTTATTTGCGAAATGTAACAGATTACCGGTTTACAAAGGTATTGGTTGAAGTTTCTCACTGCTTTTTGGATGTTTATGAAAATAATATACATTTGGTCCCAGTTGAAATTAAACTAGTGCTACAAAATATTTCGAAATTATTGTCTCAGAAAATAGAATTAACAAGAAATTTATCGATGCTACATAGTTCCGTCGCGTGATAATGTCTGCTGCTAACACCAGTGAAATATGTAGGTGTGATTAGGGTAACGTGTGATAAGTTCCATCAACACCCTCCCAGTCAAGGGTGAAGTGCTGCGTTAGTGCCGGACATCGTGAATCCCACACTTCAATTGCAAGGAAGCGTTACTGAAGGACCTTTTGTAAGTTGAACTATTTCCTACTTATTCTTACTTTAAATATCTATCCGTTGTTTTGCCATATCTTTGTCGTTCTGATACCTTTTACCATAGACTTGCATGCTATTTGAAAAAGAAGAATCAACAATACTGGATGACTCATATCAATTGTGCTTACCTATTTATTTTTTTTTGTTAAAATTTTGTCTGATTTATGTTTAATTGGTGTGTGAGGAAACGTTTCTGCTACTCCCCAATATTACCTCACTTTGTACTAAAAATTTTGTATTGCTTTTACCGTTGTTAGATTATATAGATTATCGAAACAGTTTTTTTTACATTCTACAAAGTACTGAACAATCTATGCTCGATCAGCATGCTATGCTTTTTCTTTATTTCAGGTTTGCAGGACTAATTTTTTTTTATTGCAGGTTTGCTATTCTAATTTTTTTTATTGCAGGTATTGTTACTAACTCCTTACAGCCACGTACCTTATATGTTGGTCTGCTTTCTACAACCCCCCCTAATCTCCGATTGAGTCCGGTCATTTCTTTGATTTTCTTCGTGTTACGCACGGCTACGAGCCAACGTAGCATAAATTTGGCGCCCAACGTGGCTGCCACAATAAACGTAACATAGTATTTGGTTATCTTGCGTAATTTATAACCGTTAAATCGTAATTTTAAAAGTATAACTACATATATGCTAATCACTCTATTAAAAGTATTAAGTAATCATTTCCTAAATTATAAATAAAATGCGATTATTCTGTATTTATTATAATACTATTTTGCCATTTTTATGCCGCCCAATGAGTCTAAACCAGTTACAACTATAGTCTAAAATTGATTATTGGTTTGTATAAAAGGAGCCTTGAAGATATTGCACGCCAGATAACAGGTACATTTCATTTAATGAGTTTTGAACTGTTGTATCCTATATAATGTATGTTATACAAAAATGAAGTTGCAATGCACCAACACCTGTATAGACTTGAAATTGTAACTGTAAAAGATAATTTATTTTCAAAATAGCAGAATTTAACTTGGTCTTAAATTTTTACAGGCCACTTTACATTCCCTGGTAGCCAATTACATAATTCCAATTCACGTTAAAGAGTCAATTCTCATTGGTCTAAGACCCTCATCCGATCGCTGAAAGCCAAAAACACAATTCCCAACAGGAAGTCACGTAATTATTAAGAAAAAAGCGCTTCATTTAAACAAGATTATGATAAAACTACATATAAAAACTAAATATTAAAGTGGATTTAATAGCCGTCAAAATGACACATACCAAAATGTTATGTGAAAGCAATATTTTGCAACTTTTCAAAACTGTTATTCTATACTTCGAAATATCATTTACATTTGGAGTTGTTTTAGAAATTTCGCAAGTTTACTGTATTAAGTCTGAAAAGACCCTATAAATATAAAACCTAATATGACCAACCGTTTATAAACAAACAATATCCTGCCGTTTTTGGTTGAAAGTAAAGTTTGGAAAATTTCGAATCGCTCGAGCGCTGTTTTGACAAATCTTGAGTCGCAGCATTCTTCGATTCACGAGCCTTTGATGTCTAAACATTTACTGACACTTTACGGGAAAGATCGAGTTACTTCAATTCACTTCGAGAAATATGACAAAAACCAGGCTCTTCAAACTACACGGCGTGTAACTTTCTTAATAATTTTGTCTTGTGTATGTCATTTTTGTCTCGTTTTGTCTGGCAATCAACCATGAACCATATCCACTCCACGTTAAACGGGTTAACTGATAGCAAATAAAATTTAGCAAAAGCTCTTAGCATGAAAGCTCTCTTACTTTTATTTTGTGTAGATCACTGAAATGAAACTGCTACTGTTTGGATCTTTAAACGCGTCGATGAAGCATAATCAAAAATATAGTGCTTTTCAGGATAATATTGAAAAAGGTAAGGGATTATGTACAACGAAATGTAAATACCGATAAGCTGCGTTCTCAACATTACAAATATAACTAAAACTATTATATCTTATCACGTTGATATGATAATACCAAAAACTATTCAGTTTGATAATGCGTAACTACGTAATATCAAAACTCCTAATCTCTACATATTTTATTAAATCGGTCTTTCTCATAAATTGGTTTTTAAATAACACTACTTAAGCATACTTATAATTTCGCTAATACCACACTTGGTAATCCTTTTGACTGCATGAGCCTTATTTAAAATTAAACAGAATCAAAATTATTACAGATGCGTTAGTTTCTAGCCATATACCGATTAATTAATAGTTATTTACCATACCAGTGGGATATGGATATTATTATCGAACGCAACGTGAAATTTGCACAACTAGGGCGTTAGTCCGAGTCTTGTAACCACATGGGTGCGATAATAATGTAGTATCCCACGTGTATCGTTCAAAACTTTATCACAATCATTAAAAATTTCATAAATTTCTATTAAAAGTAGTTATTAAAATTCGAAAATGTACCTGTACATATTCTAAACGATGTACTGCGATGGTAAGTATGAAACTGATTGACGTTGTCAAACTAACAAATTATAAATTTCTAAAAAGTTTATTTGCCTAGCTATAGAATGTCTGATTCTGAAATTCCCTCAGATATGAAGAGGCTGCTTCGCAAGCCATATCGTATAGCTTCTTATGCAAAAGTCAAGAGGTAAATATGAGTTGGCGTATAATCATAATGAAAAATGGTGGGAACAGAAAAAGGTAGATTGCTTATCTGTCTTGAAGAATAATAGTTGTCACTCGCTCATTTTACGATTGCTAGCTACTTGATTTAATGGTTGTTAAATGTTTTATCTCGTATTATAGTTAATAATTGAAATGTCTATTCATCTTTATTGAATGAACATTTAAAAGGGCATTTACCGTTTCGAAGGTTCTTACTAAATTATGCTTTTAGATTTAAAATATACGAGTGCACGTTTTGTGTTTCTTTTCAATATAATCTTGTTATGCAAATGAAATGTTTTGTTTTCGAACTTACTTAAGGTCGGTTTGACGCAGCTCTAAATTCTTTTCTATTCTGAGCGAGTCTAAAAAGGTTTACATACCCTTCACAACCTAAATCTCTAATAATTTGAACAACATAGCTTTGTCTAAATCTTCCTACTCTATTTTTATTTTATAGGCTATAATCTAAGACCTTACTAAATAGTCCCTCATGTCTTAACCGGTACCCCATTTGTTACTCTATCTGTCCAACTAGTCTTTAACATTCTCCTACAAAAGCTTCTATCTTTTTCTTATCTACCTCTTTAATTTGTCCAAGTCTCACTACCGTATAATAGAACGACCTTAAGAAACTTTTTCTATTATCTAAACTAATACTATTAGCTATTAGTAAGCCTTTCTTTTTTAAAAACATTTTTCTAGCTTGAGCTATTCTAGCTACTATATCCCTTCTGCTACATCCGTCTTTTGTAATTATACTACCTAAATAGCAAAATTCAACTACTTCCTTTGACTCGGTATTACTTATTTTTAATTTTGGTTTAGACTAGTCTGTAACTCACTTGTCATTATCTTTGTCCTTCTTGAGTTAATTCTCATACTATAATTACTCTGTAGTATCTCATCTAAAATATTTCAAAACTCTCCTAACTCTTTTCTAGACTCTGCTATAATGGCTAAACATAACATGTCTATTTACTGTCTGTGTACACTAATACCTATTTCTTTTCTCTCTCTAGCTAAGTTTAAAGCTTCCTGAATATAAACATTAAAAATCAAGGGATGTAGTATACAGTCCTGTCTAACACCATTTCTAATCTTAGCTTCCTTTTCTATTTCATTAAATCTAATTACTACGCTTTGGTTTTTATATAGACTGTAAATAATATTTCTATTCCTACGAGAGATTTCTATTTTCGCAAAACCCTGAACACAACAGTCCAATTAACCCTATCAAATGCTTTTTCTAAATCTACAAACGCGAAATGAGTCTTTTTATATTTTTGTAATCTTTTTTCGATAATTACCCTAATCATTAGTATCGGTTCTCTAGTCCCGCTGTCTTTACAAAAACCATATTGGTCTTCACCTAAAAAAATTTCAGTCAAAGCTTCTACTCTATTATTGTTAGTATTTTGAAAGCGTGGGAAGTTAAACTAACCGTTCTAAAACTCTCGTACCTATCAGTTCCTGACTTTTTTTTGGATTGGGATAATAATATTTTTTTCGAAATCTATTGGGACCTCACCTGTGTCATGTATTACTTTTACTAGTTCATATAATCTGTCTAAAATTTTCTGACTATCTATCTATCTATCCCCGGCGTTTTATTTAGTTTAAGACCCCCAATAGCTCTATCAAATTCCTCTCTTAATATTGAGAACCCTATTTCTACATCTTCTTCTTGGTCGTTCTCTAACTCATCCATATCGTCACGCTGATATAAATCTTCTAAATATCTTTTCCATTTATCTGCTACCTCAACTTTATTTATTAGTAGCTCATTATTCTCATCTTTAATACCATTATATTTTTTCCTATCTTCCCCGAAAAATTTTTTAACTGCCCTGTAAGCCCTGTCTGTCTTACCTACTCTCAAATCATCTTGTATTACAATTCTCCTCCATCCATTTATTTCTAGCTTTTCTGCACTTATGTACTATCTTATTTCTAACTCTATTATATTTTTGCTTACTTTCACTATCCAATTCTCTGAAAGGTTTAAGCTTTCTTTTATTCTCTATTAAATCTAATATCTCCTTTGTTATCAAGAGTT
Organism: Platerodrilus igneus; assembly: GCA_036346225.1. NCBI lineage: Eukaryota > Metazoa > Arthropoda > Insecta > Coleoptera > Lycidae > Platerodrilus > Platerodrilus igneus. The sequence continues at coordinate 5,495,555 of JARFIW010000671.1, forward strand.
TCTCGCTTCTACTTTTTTCTTACCTATAGTCTGTGTTGGTGTATCATGTATAGCCCTTTTTATTTCTTTCCATCTATTTTCTACGTTCCCTCATATAGCTATCTCTTGAATCTTATTATCTAATACTGGTTTATAATCCTCTTTTACCTCACTATCATTAAGCTTGCCTAGATCTCATCCCTCTCTTTTAGCCTTTCTCAATTTTTTGAATTTTAGATTACACTTCATTTTAACTAAGTTATGATCGCTATCGGTGTCAGCCCTTGAATAACTACTACATTTTTTAACTTGGTTTCTAAACCTTTGTTTAACTAAAATATAATCTGTTTGGTATTTAGCCCTATCACCTGGCGCGCTTTCCAGGTATATCTTCTTCTAACATGTTGTTCGAATAGGGTGTTTACAGTTACTAATCTATGTTCCTGGCAAAACTCAACTAATCTTTCTCCTCTATCATTTCGTCTACCATACTCAAATTTTCCTACCATTTTTCCCTCACTACCTTCTCCCACTGACGCATTAAAATCGTCCATAACTATTAAATTCTCATATCCCTTTACTTTTCTCACTATACTATTTAAATCCTTTTATACTTCCTCATCCTCGTACTAAGTTGTTGCCATGTAAACCTGTACTAAAGCAATGTCTGTAGATTTCGTACTCAATCTAACCATAATTATTCTATCACTAAATTGTAAGTACTCTTTAACTTTACGTCCTAATCGTTTACCTAACACTATTCCTACGCCTGCCTGTCCATTAGTTGAAGAAGTTGTAATTATTCTATAATTATCTTTCCAAAAGTCATTACTATCTGGCCATCTCACCTCACTAATACCTAAAATGTCCAGCTTTCCTTTTCTCATTTCGACTAATAAATTCGTTAACTTATCTACTCTAAGTAATGACCTTATATTTCAAGTCCCTATCACTAAATCGAACCATTGTTTTAAATTCTTACGATGACGAGCCCCAAATACCCCCTCCCGGAGATCCGAATGAGGGGTATTTTACCTCCGGACAAGAATTTTACATGTGAGCTCTCCATCATACATAGTTCGTGTTTTAGGTCACGCATACCTGGGAAATATTGTGGTAGGTTCGCATCTTTCCACAACGCAGTTTTTAAAGATTTTAGCAAAAAGCCATATCTGTCACGGCCCACCCCCATCAACCTTGTAAATTACTGAGGACCGCCCGAGACCAACCGACTCTCCTCCAATATCTTTTAGCCAGCAAGGCTGCTGCCCCTTGCTGGGCCTTTTAATCGCCTTTTACGATAAGCAGGCTTACTATAGTAGTATTCTTTGTACCCTACTATAGTGACGAGTTGAAATAGTATCTAGTACTTTTTAAACGAGAAAAATTTTCGCGCATTTTTATTTACCTAACATGCCTTATTTAAAAATACTATTAAGTTAGGTAACATGAATGAAGTTTGTAACATCATGGGGTTTTGCATTTAGCATAAAATACAGAGTGTTTTCCAAATGCTGTTTAAGCCTTACCATAACATATAACTTAATTAACGTCTCCATGACATAACTCACAATTGGTTAAAGGTCTGGCATGTTGGCAGCGATTCGTTGCTTAAGTCTTACCATAATATATAATTTAACATTTTTCCTTTTTTGGAGGAGATAATATTTCATTTCCTTATAAATGGGAATCATGTAAATATGTTGGAGTTCTTTAACAACCATCACTCTGCTAACATCTACGTAGAGAAGGTAGATAGGAAAAAGATAGAAGAATATAGGAAGACCTAGATCAAGCTATATTAGTCAAATTATTAGAAATTTAGGTTGTGAAGGGCATGTAGAACTTTTTAGATTAGCACAGAATAGAAAAGAAGTTAGAGCTGCGTCAAAACGACCTTAAGTAAGGTCGAAAACAAAATGTTGATGATCTCCAAATGCTAAGTTTTTCTACTCTGAAATGGACTATTTACAAAAATGTCTTTATTTTCTCAGATTTGGTGTGTTGTATGTTCACGGAATGGTGCTCAATGACCTTTACATGAGTGGTAGTAGGTATATTTGGTTAAGGCACGAGAAACGACATTGGTAATAGGTGGGTAGAATTTTGCGACAAACACAATATTTAACCATCACAAACACATTATTTCAACATCATACTAGAAGACGATACACGTGGAAGATGTCAGGAGATATAGGAAGATATCAAATAGATTACATTCCTGTTAGACAACGGTTTAGGAATCAAGTAAAAACTGTAGAAGTTACCCAGAAGCAGATATTGACACTGACCACAACATCGTCATTATGAAGGTCGCTCTTAAATTTAAAAATTTGAAAAAAAGTAAGGGAAAATAGCACTTTGGCTTTGAGAAACTAAAAGAAAGATATATCCACAAAAGATGTGAAAAAAGTCAAATGAATCGCTGAAAGATATTGGGCTAATTTCTTATACTAAAGAAGTAGAAGCAGAATGGAATAACATTAAATCCAGCCTAGACATGGTGGCCTGAGATATTCTGGGGTATACACAAAAAGAAAATAAGAAACCAAGGATAACAGACATAGAAACAAGGAAAAGATTGCTTAAAACATATGTGTGGAGCACATCACTGTATGGATGTGAAACCTGGACAGTAGGAGAAGCGGACAGGAAAAAGATAGAAATCTTTGAAATGTGGTACTATAGACGTATAATAAAGATATCATGGACAGACAAAGTTAAGAACAAAGAGGTACTAGAAATGGTAAGAGAGGAAAAAAAGATGTGGAAAACGGTAAAAAATAGGAGAGATAGGATGATAGGCCACATACTAAGGCATGAGGGAATAGTGCGGAATATATTAGAAGCAGAGATAGGAAAAAAGAGAGGTAGAGGTAGACCTAGGTTAGACTATTGCACACAGATAGTGAAAGATGTAGGCTGTGGGAATTTCAAGGAAATGTGTAGGCCAGCTCAGAATAGAAATCAATGGAGGTTATTTTTGATAGCTATCCGAACCCGGTGGAGTGGAAAGCTTTTATAGCCAAAGTGTGTGACTCTCCTAGTGGCATACCCACTAAAAGCACTCCCTCTGGCGGGTGTGTCTGACAAACAGCTCCGCCGCACTGCAGCCTAAAAGGCTTATTGTGCTGAATCAATGGAGGTACGTATCCAACTAGTCTCAAGATGAAAAACCTAATGATGAAAAAATAACTGTACTTAAACCTGATGATTAGTATAAGCAACTACGGGTATTGGTTTTGCAATATTCTCAACTAATGTTAATTGTGCAAAGGCATTTATTGGAAAACTATTAATTCGGCAAATGTCTAAGTGTTGGGGATCTTGGCAGCCATGGACTGCTCCCCTCTCCCCACATACTACTGAATCTTGGTGAAATATGGCATATAATTAGAAAACAATAGAAGGGGAATTGAGCTGTATCTAGACTGTGGAAATTTCAGAGAACTGTGTAGGCTAGTTCAGAATAGAAATAAGTGGATGTACGCGTCCAACCAGTTTCAATACTAAAAGCCTAATGACGAAAAAAACTCCCTTCACGTACCAATGAATATCGCGGAAATAGAGTATGTATTTGTAAAACAATAGAAGGGGAACCGAACTGCATCTAACAAGAAAAAGTATCGGCTGTGTTCGAAGACATCAAACAGAAAGAAGGAAGAAATTGTTGAAAGCATATGTGGAAAACAAAAAAATAGGAGAAGTAAAAGGGCAGGATACGTTCTAAAGTATTTTTGGGGAATAGTGCGGGATGTTACAAGCAAAGATCGGAAAAAAAAATGTAGAGATAGGCCTAGATTAGACTATTGCACGCAGATAGAGAAATATGCAGGCCGTGGAAATTTCAGGAAAATGAGTAGGTTAGCTCAGAATAGGAAACAATGAGGGTACGCGTCTAACCAGTTCCAGGACTGAAGACCTAATGATGATGAGAGCCATAACAACACGGCTCCAAAGTTGACTCGATTTCCACATTTCCACCTAAAACCTTATACATTTTAATTGTAAAAGCCACGGGAATCCGAATATGTAAGAATATACAGGATGTTGATTTCAAAAAAACACAGGTTTGGGTCAGCTTCTTTTGCGAGTCACCCTGTATGCACCTACGTATTTTTAAAATGTAGGTGCCATGATCATGTACTATGCCCAAGTTGGTTTTAATATCTCTAACAGTTATGGAGCAATCTTCCGCCTACGCACTAAACACCCACCCTGTATTATGTTACAGTTATTAAAAATGTTCTTTTCCAGCTCTCTTACACACTCCGATTTTTCTACAGATTCTTAAAGAATAATCTTCATATTTCTCGGGATTTTCGTTACTAACTACAATTAACCGTAGAACCGTTTACTGAGCCATAATGGACAATCAAGGGATGCCATTATATAATTAAGTACTGAACTGAAATAGACAAGGGTCGGCCGCCGGCAAACATAACGATTTATTCAATACATAGTTATAGCACAAATATTAAATATTACATTACGGCATATTCAAGTTGATACCTGCTGTTAAAAGACCTGTCTATTGTAAGATGCATAAATAAAAGTCACATTAGTGTCATAAAATTCATTGCTGTTCTTAGGAAGCCCTTTTCTACTGTTTACTTTGTACTAAATTTACCTGAAGCCCATTAAGAAATGCATAAAGATTGGTAGGGTTTAAAAGATTATTATAGGAGTTTAATCGCTTATTGATAGATGTTTGGAAATTTTTCCCTTTATCTAATTCCGCTAGAAGAAAATGAACAATAAGTCTGAAATTTATATGCCAAGCTAAGGTTGTTTAATTTATTCTTTATCGAAAACTAGTATTATGTTCATTACTTCATTACTTATTGTGTTGCGTCGAATCAAGACCTTTGGCGTCATAAATAGTAATTCAGGCAGCCAAATTATTAATGTCAATGCGTGTAAAAGATATAGTGCATTGACATTACATTTTAGAGCATTCTGATTTTTGCTATTGGTATTGCAATGCACTGTTGCCAAACCTATTTTGTTCAGTTTGAAATCAAGGCATATTTTTGTCTTGTATAAAACTACTGAATACATTTTTAACATTTGGCAACATAGCCGACAGCTAACCATATGACGTCATGTCCGTGATTCGACGGATCAAATATATGGATGTAATTTTTTTCTTGATTTTCGCTTTTGGCAGAATTTAATACAAACCGCAAGAATCAAACCATCGGCGATACATTGCAGTCGAGAACCAATGGCCGATTTTTTGACATTAAAAAGATCGGCAGCTAATGCTTAAAAAATGCCGCCATCGGCCACCGATGCATCGGCAAATCCATGCATCGGTCGATCACTAATATAAATAGCATATGATTAGATTAGCAAAACAAGAATTTGTAGTATCCGCGAGAGCTGTGTAAGATAGATTATCTAACTTGACATACTATAATTCGCTAATTGCACCAGCTTGTCTGTCTCACAAGCTCTCCGGACATTTTTATTAATTTGCTCTTTTAACGCGACATCCCAGAGTAAGCAATGTTGCACAACATTTGCACTAAGTAATCTTTTAAATCCTTGGTCCATTTATTACCTATATGAGAAGTACACTTATTGCATATAATTTTTAACTAACCTTATTGGAAAAGGTTTTCTTCTGCCCATTACAAGTACATAGACAAATTCTTCTACAATATTAGCACATATATATTAATTAAGCCTATGGCAAATTATATTCTTTTACCCATTACAAATATACAGCCAAATTCTTTTACAATATTAAGCGCATATATATTAATATGATAACGCCGTACTCGGTGTAATGACGTTTTTACTTAACTCCACCGCTCTGTGTTCTCAAACCAATTTAATCTTACTAATTTTACTATTATGCCACGGCTAGCCCTCTTTAATCTACACAGAGTGCACAACGTTACGATGATCAATTTTTCTCTTTTCCACCCCTTTATGATTACCTATTTGTTTGAATTTCATATAATGAAAAGAAATATTATTTACAATTTTTGAAAAATATTTAACTACACCCTTCAATCAGTCAATATCATGTGTATTATTTATCCCAAAATTTATATACTTTGAATTCAATCTACCTTTTTTTACCAAAGAAACCTGGAACGTTCTAGACCCCCTTATAATACATTACGTAAGTTTAACGTATGCAATGTTTGTTGTTGACTTTATCACAAGTTTATATAAATTGAATAAATTCAGTATTGAAATTTAAATAGAAAAATATCTTAAAATTAAATATATCTGACCTGCTACAGGTTGTTCGAGTTGTGGATCAACACCCCTTTGTTGTCCTCCTTCGTTGAACCAGTGTTCGAGTACAGTCACCCCTTGTTTTCCATAAAATACTTCGTGTTTCTTTATTTTATACGCTTTGAATCTCGCAACTCAAAACTGTACCAGAATTGTACCAAAATATAATTGTCGACGCTGATTTGAATTGTAATATTATACTGACCCAAATTTGACTTATTCTTGTCGACGCATACTTGAATTATTCAGAAATACACCACCAATTTGAAATATTCAGAAAGGTACCACCAATTCGAAATGTTATATCGACCAAAATTTGAATTATTGTCATCAACACATTCACAGCTTCAAAGCCCTATTATTAATAATATTTAGTTTAAATAAATTACCCCAAATTCTACTCACGTTAAACGGCAAAAGAAGTCTTCGTAACCGTTGCACTTTATCACTGTAACATACACTTGATATTTTATTAAATATTAAATTACGCGTGACTTTCTAGTTAACAGTGACGCAGCTTCGCCCTGCATGAGTTGTGAACTGACCCGTCTTATCATTGCTCTCTGTGTTATATAGGCTCATCCCACTTACATGTGGGCTGCGTTTTCAAGCAGTCTTGCACATATCTCAACCAACCAGGTCTTTAATATTCCCTGCATTTCGAAGTTGTTTCTGATGTAATTTCTTCGGTTCTCCGTGTAATATCTATTTCCTATAGATACCTTGTTATCTTTGCCACACGTTGTTTTGTATGGATATCGCCTTTTGGATAATTGAACAAAATAAATGATGTAACTTCAATACTGTTTTCGTTTATCTATTTTTATGCGTGTTTGAAACTGCGTTCTCTTACCAAAAATGTTTATTATTTCAGCGTAATTGCATAAAGCTTTCTTAGATTTTATCTCTTATCTTCGTATTTGTTTTATAACTAATTAGAACACTTCTCGATGCGTGTTTCATTACATGTACTATCATTTCTCTTGAATACGCGTTCTGTTGTTGAAAGATATGCTCACTGGCATTACTTAAAATTAATAACGGTCTATATACAGAGTTTTAAATACTTGCTATTTACATAATGTATGAATTACCTGTTTATCTGCTAAATACGCGTTCTATTGTTGTAAGATATGCTTACTTGCATCGTTTACAGTTAATTACGGTCTATATACAGGGTGTTAAATGCTTGCTATTTACATAATGTACGAATTATTTAATTTTCTGCTAAATAAATGCAGTTTTCTGCTTCCTATTGCAATTTATGATTACTACACAACCCTTGCTACTCAATACACCCCTAAACAACCCCTTATCACAGCAATATATATATATATATATATATATATATATATTTAATTAATCTTAGAGTATGCAAGACCTATCACCAAATTTTACCACATCCAGCATAGTTGGTGTTTATATCTTGCAATTTACGGGTGACGTCGCACTATTTTCAAACCTAGAACATATACTTTGCAATACACGGGTAAATCATTCCACAATATTAGCACATATATTTTTAATTAACCTTACTGCATATCCTTTTCCTCTCCTCCCATTACAAACACACAGGCAAATCCTTTTACTATATTAACACATATTTATTAATCAACCCCTGCATTAAATCCTTTTCTTCCACCTATTACTAATACATACGCAAATTCATTTGCAATATTGACTTAAAAGACATGACACCTAATAGTAGAGGAGATTAAATAACTAACATATCGGTGAAAGGTACTAAAACAATATCGCGTTTTTAGTGCACTGAAAAGTTAATTGCAAAGTTTTTTTGAGTTTATTCGAACATCTAATTGCAACATGGTGTTGAACAAGCAATCAGAAGAGTGAAAATTTTTTCGAAATTGCTATTCAACCGATACACGCATTTGTAGTTACCGTAACGTGTTATTTTGTTTGGTGTGAATCAAGCTTGTGCTCAATTTGTACTGCGGAACTAGGCCCATTTATTATTTTAATTACTGAATCTATTAGTTAAACGCACTATCGTTAGCTAAGTTTTTATTAGAATAATTATGATTTCTTACAGACTAGATCCTGATTTATGACGGCGTCGTAAGTAATGACATGCTATTCCTATTATAATCTTTTTAGAAAGTGGACTGCTACCTTTACCTATAAATTAAAGGCACCATTAAACAACACTTGGTACTCATTTACATCCACAAATATATGGGCACTTCTTCAAGTACAAAAATCTTTAAGTTGATATAGGAATTTTCTCTACATTATGTTCTTTTATTAACGCTAATTGCCCTAATAATAGCTTTGCTGGGTATAGGGCAAGTTAAACAGCGAAAATTAGTGTCAACAAATAACACTGTTAATTAAATAAAATTGGTGTAAAGGCTCGGGTGCATACTATTTAACCCCGCAACGCAGCTAATTGCTGGAGTATTACTCTCTATCTGTTTCCCACTGTTTCCTCAATTAGGAAATAGAGCATGAAATAAAATTCACTTGTAGATTTCATTTTATTTGTACTGTAAAAACGACGGAGCGTTGTTACTACATGACACGACAACTTGCTTGATACTTATACAGAAAATCAATAAAAATACGATCTTTTAAACTGTCTTGTGGCTATTCTTAAAATATGTAAACCTTAGATTGTAATTTTAAGATACTCAATTAAGTAATTTAACATATTAAGATCTATATGAAATATCTGAAAAAAGACGCCATCTTGGTCTATCTATAAAAGTTAAATCTCAACTCACCGTAATTAATTATAAGAGGGTAAACTTTTATTAAGAATGCTTGGAATATGAAAGTACGCTTTATATTAATTAAAAGTTACATGAATGGACATTTTATGAATATCTTTCATTCATTTATCAATGAAAATTATTAAGAAGACGCTGTAATATATAATAATTTTTGTAATTTTATTGTTCTTTATCCTCGTGACTATCAGCTATAAATCAAACCTCCCAATTTTCTAAACCTTAATCTGATATCACGGGGTCGAGAATTTCTTCTTTTTCTTTTAAGCCCAAGGTAATGTCGGATGGTAAATGGCTTGAGACAAAGAAAAACTCTTAAGATATAAACGGCTAGTCGAGTGTTAGCTCTGGGTAGATCATGAGCTTGGGTCATGGGTGAATAATAGACCAAAAATACATTTAATGAGCGCCACCGTATTTTTTAATACAATAACCAACAAAATTTTACTGTGCTTGTATAAGGGGAATGCGGAAACCTTATCTTAACACCACTAACATAGCCATAAAACTTGAATTTCACTCTTTCGGACACACTTACCAAGACCTCAACCACCAGATGTCATACAGATGTCTCAGCTTTACCTGTGAACAAACAAAAGCACAACATGGACACCATTTGTGTCCTCAAAAACATTTGTCAAAAATAGAATAATAGAATTTAGGCATCTAAAATATACTGAGGGGATTTATTTTCATTACACACTTTACTTAAGGAGGACTTGCACTATTTTCTTTTTTATTAAATGTTGAATAATAAAACGTCTTTCAAAACAAAAGGAATTCTATTAGAATAAATGTCTGATTATATACATGTGACTGCAATATTTAAGTTTGTATCATTGTCATAATTTTCATAATAATTCTAGTGAAGTTTAACATTCAAAATCAAGATCTATGAGTAGATCATTTCTATAGGATTTTATTAGATAGACATATAATTTATTAATTGTTCATAACACATAAGTTTATTTTAATCATTGAAGTACTTCCTTGATTATTACAACAAAATTAATTATCAAAGAGCAAAGATTGTAATACGCAAATATTCTAATTTAATTATAATCTACAAAAAACACGCGAATTTCATATATCAATGAAAATGCCTTTATAAGATCTGAAAGTCTTTAAACATAATGTAAAATTAACCAAGACAGCATATGGCGTCTAGATTGGAAAACAGAATCTACAATATTTTTTGTCTGACATAAGTTGTCATTCCGAATTTCTTAAAATACACTGTTTGAGTACGTGTGCAAACAAACTGACAAGCAAGATACTTATTCGTTAATGTTACTAACTTCTTAAAAAAACTACTTTATATTTTCGTTACTCAAATAAACAATGTTGGGTAATTCATAATAATTTACTATAATTTCAAAGCTATGAAAGGTTATAAACACTCACGTGCATCAAAATGTACAGCAGGTGCCAGACCTTGACGTCAGCTGTTGAACATTTCCAGAGTAATATCCGTGTGTTATTAGTCATCGGTAAGTTTGAAATATCGAGATCCCATGTAGAATGGACGTTTACTTTACTGCGTATTAAATTGAATATAACGAAACCATAACTCCTAGCTTTAAATTACTGCCATAAAAATTTGTTTTAGTTTATTATCGAAATTGTTGTTGAAGATATGTCCTCAAGATATTGCATGTCTCAAATGATGTCCAAAAGGGGTTCCATATTAATCAATTAATCTTCTTTCTAACTTTGTTAGAAGCCACGTGTTTCGACATGGCCATTTTGACTTTAACTCGACTGCAAAAGCGGCTTGCACTCTCGGACGTTGGGAATAAAGTGCCGACTAACAACTTGACAGCGCTTGGTAACAAACTTCAGAGTATATATATACTAGAATCTATGTGTTATTACGGATATTATATATTAATTTTTATTGGATGATAATTCACAAATTAAATGCTTTAAAATACAGCTGTTTTATTTTTATTTTATTGAACTAACTGTAACTAGAAAAAAAAATACGTTACAACGCATTTATTCAAACTGAAAATTGCATTAATGTTGAAAAGTCATACATGCAATTGTTAAATGTACTATGAGGAAGCAGACATTCTTAATATAAAGTACTACAAACAAATAATCACGCAGGCGCTAGTTAATTCTTCGTATAAAACCAACATTTGTAACAATAACGACGATATCAAAATAAATTTGCTATTGACATAGACAAACATTCGATGCGAATACAATTAATAAAAAATTCAAAATTACTGAAATTTACATATGATAATGACATCAATCTAGCATTCATCAAAGCGGCCAACGAATGGAATCTTTTGCCCTGACTGGAAAATTTTCTGATTGTCGTGCCTCTCAACAAGTTTAATACTTGGCTTAGAATGAAATTTCCTTGAACAAATAATTTTATAATCTGAAGTAAATGCTATTATATACAAGAGTAGATTTCCTATGAAAATGATAGCTGCATTTATCTGTGAACCAGTGAAGATCTAAAATAATTGGGTGCTACAAAATAAGTGCGAACATTAGTCTCATAATTAAAGTGTTGTTCGGTGCATTTGACTTCACCGATTTTAAAATCGGTTTCAATTGGGGGTTTCAAATATTACCGCAATTATTTCTTCGATCATGACTTCAAGCATTAGTTCATTTATAAATTTAATGATTACTTCACTGATTATTTCAAACATTCTTGCCAAAATTATTTATCTTCGTTTTAAGTGAAGAGTCATAACATATCAGTAAACAACATCTGCAAGATAGGTAGCTTCGAACATTTCTTAGACTTCGAGTTATTTCTTTCAATGCATCAAGGACAGATACATGCTTTATAATTTTCGGTAAAAATTTTTTAAAGGTCATATCATTCAATTACATAGATGAAAAGAGAATTATTTACACTATCTAAATTTACAAAAATCCAAGATGGCCGCCATAAGAAAGCAGTCAACTGTCGCTACTTAAGATGTAAAACGTTTAGAAAATTTCTGTTGTCGCCATTAAATTGGCAGTGGTCAATAATATAAAACCGTTAAGTTTCATACAATTTGGATGTTTAATGTGAGATACAAATTTTTGAAGAAAATCACAATTTTCAGATTTTGTGTTATAATATGTGAATAGTTAAAGGTAGTGGATACTTCTTGGTGGTACATAGTAGAGCATTAAAATACGCAACTTTTTTCCCATTTAAACAAAAGTGTATCTTTTATAGTTTTCGAGATAGCAATGGTGGGCATTAAACAATTCACAATCCTGTATAAACAGGTTATCAAGTGATGTACATGTGATATTGGAAACCGTAAGAGAAACGAACTTGGTTAGATAGGATAAACCTTATGTATTAACATGCAAAACAACAATCCTGATTAGTTTTCTAAAACTTGTTATGGCCCAACAGATACACGGTCAAAACGAAAAAGTGCATTTTTGAAAATATTGAATATTTTTCACTTATATCAAATATCTTGACCAAACTTTTAGAATAGGAAAAAGCATACAAAGTTATCAAGTTTAAAAAAATTTTACTTCAACTTTTGCGTACACAACTTTTTTATAATAGTCCATAGTGGATTTGTACATTTTTGTAATACTTTTCAACAATATGAAGCTTACATCGCTTTGCATGAGAAAATTTAAAAAATTATGTGGATTTACAAGGTTTTTACTATACAGTTTATGTTATAAAACGTTTTCTGTTTTCAACACCAACTAAACTAAACTTTATAAATTATTTTTATCAGCACCTACATTAAAAATCTCGACAACTAACAAAAGTCAATAATTTGTAAAGAAAGATATGTAACACTTACTATTTTCTTGAATGCACAATTGACACCCTACATTGACTTTCAAAGCTCCACCTGAAGGTACTACATTGGACAGGAAGCTAGTTTTATACCTGGAAATTTTGAATTTTGCCAAACCCTTGCTCTTTCCAGCAAGGTAGGGATCTTTAACGTGCGTGACAACACTCACACACAGAACCTACATTTTACCTCACATTCTACGAAGGCGTATTTTTGGGAAAAATGCTCGTCTAATATTTTCAAGCGATACCTGTCGAGAAATCCCGGGTTCAAATCCCGACACGGTTCGCTTGAAAAATGTTAAGCGAGCATTTTTCACAAAAATACGCCCTCGTTCGGATGAGAGGTAAAATGGAGGTCCCGTGTGCGAGTGTTGTCATGCACGTTAAAGATCCCTACCTTACTTGGAACAGCAAGGGTTCGGCAAAATTCCAAATTTTCCAAGTAAAAAAAAACTCGCTTCCTGACCAATATAGTACCTTCGGGTGGAGCATTGGAATACCAAATGTAAGGTACCTGTCGAGAATCGAACCCGGTACCTTGGTCTTAGTACTCGCACGCGAGCCAAATAAGCAATGAAACCGCCTGCACGGCACCTTACCTGTGATTTTCCAATAGCGGCCTTGATACTTGTAAACAAGATTTTCTAATCACATTTGCAGTAATCTTATATACGGTTTCTTCTTAAATCACTAGTAGACTTTGGAGCAAAAACCATAATTATAGGTGTTAATTGAACAGTCACTATAGTTATAAATTTTAGTTTATAATTGTTAGTGGAAATAATGGATGGATTTACTAATAGTGAGAAAGGCATCAACTTAGTGTATGTATGATTCAACGACTCATTACCAATATTAGAAGTCCCTGAAGTTTATGAAGTCGAAAATAAACCGACATACCAATGAAAATAAAGAGAATTTAATATTGTAGAGTAAAATTGAAACACCCCGTACATCTTACGTCAGAGTCAAGAAACTGCTGATGTTCCACACTCAACAGAACGTTCGACGTTTTAAATATCATCCTTATTGTGAAAAATTCTGCCAAGGGCCCCGAGAAGGTGATCTAATTAGCTGGAATTCTGCCGATAGTGTTAGAAAGTAAAATAAAGTATCTAATTTTCCAATAAAAATCCGATGCAGCTACGAGAGTTATTTTAGTAATTGCGAAATATTTAATTGTAAAAACAGTGTTTCCTAATCCGATCAAAAACAATAACTAAGTGCCAAGTTAAATTCGATTTTAATGTTTTGATAGTCATTATTGATGATACAAATACATATTGGCTCATTTTTTACAAAGAAACTTTAAATTCTGAAAGATACTTAAATCTTTTACACGCAATAATGCACTTATGGATCTGCCTCTTGGTACTTTACAAAACATGCACTTTCAACAAGATGGTGCACAACCTCAAAATGTATAACTTTTCGAATGAAAAATATCCCAATACCTTGATAGGAAACAAGGAATCAATTAAATCGTCTGTAGGTTCCCAGACCTTTCAGCCCTAGACTCCTTCATGTGGGGTTTTCTTATAAATGTCGTTATTCAAGATCTCATCAGAATAAAGATCAATTACGATTAGCCGTAGTCGTAAATACATTTACTCGAAATTTGATTAGAAAATCTTGTTTATAAGTACCAAGGCGGTATCAATTAAGCATTCAAGAAGATGGTGGCATATTTGAACACATGCTTAAATGTTAAATTAATTTTTTTATTTAAAAACTGTGTTAAAAAATTGAGCAATATGATTAAAATGCTACATATCTTTCTTTAGAAATTATTGTTTTTTGGTTTGTTTTAGATATCTTTAATGTAAGTACTGCAAAAAATTATTCATAAAGTTTTATTTTGTTGGTATAGAAAAGTAGAAAACTGTATAGTAAAAACATTGTAAATCAGCATAAAATTTTTACTTATGTAAGTAATATTATAATTTTTAAATAATTTTTTTTTCTTACGTAAAGAGAGTAAGTTTCATATCGCTGAAAAGCATTTTCAATGAGCATTTCAAAATGTAAACATCCAATATGGCGTCCGTTAAAAAAAGTTGGCCGGGCCTGTGCAAAACGCACTAAACATAACATTTTTTAAGCGTAATATTAATACCCTTGTAAGCTACTATCCTTACTCTAAAAGTTTGGTCAAGATATTTGGTATAATAAGTGAAACATTCGAAATTTACAACAATGTACTTTTTTGTAATCATCTTGTATCTGCTAAACCATAACAAGTTTTAAATACTACATCCGGAAAGTTCTTCAGCATGTTGTTACGTGCAATTTGCACTTAAACAGTGTTTTTAGGTTAAGTTTTGATGTATGGAAGTTTCGCGCCATATTTTCAAATGGCGCGGTGCGCGGGAATTTTAAATAGACTAGGCGGTACTTCCGTACGTCATAGTAGTGCATTTGCGCAGTGTGCGTGTCCCTAGAGGGTTGGACCAATACTAGACAAAGAGTGGGGACAAAGTGGGAGAAGTGTTTCCGTGACGCTCTAAAACGGGGCTGTTTTTGCCCGAACTTTCAAGGTGTGTGGTCGGTCAGGTATCGTAGTGTGCCTTATCTCTAGTATGTAGATTTCCCTTCTGTTTTATCTTGTTGTCGTCCCCTATAAAACCTGATCCTGCCGCTCCCTACATATTAGGTAGATAAATTTGCAGCCACCTCGAGGCGTATCGGACTCCACGACCGCGAGACGACTCCTGATGACCATGCCCCGCTAGCAGCTCCGGAGGAATCACCATCTTTAGTCCCACCGGGATGTAGCCGGATATCTTATGTGAGTAATTTGTTTGTTAAAATTATCCGCTTTTATCTTTCATTGTTTAATTTTTATATTTCCGTTTATTACGCAATATAATTTGGGGCAATGATGACGTCATGGTAGTTGGCCACGCGAAACCTGTAAAAGGGGTTCGCGCTGCCCTCCGCTAGAGGCGTCACTCGCTTTATTTATTGCGCTTGCGCGATGTATCTTATGAACTTGGTAACTGTATTACCGATTTTAGGAACTATCACCATATAAATGTATCACCATCTAAAGTGTAATACTTTGCAAACTGTTTTATCGACCATATAAACTATCACCAATAGAAGTGTAATAATGTTAATATGGAATCTTTATCATATTTAACCAACCTCTAACTCTTACGGTTCCAATATCTCCATGTACATCATTATAAACTGGACAACCCGCGTGCGTACGTGCGCACGCGCGTGCGTGTGTATGTGTGGGCTTGCGCGTGTGTGCGTACATGCGTGCGTGTATATATATATATATATATATATATATATATATATATATATTATATATATTATATATAGTTGTGGTATTCTAGTCGTTGGTGGCCCCACGTTGGTGGCGTCATATAATTTTGCTGCGATATCGTTGCAATAACCCGGTGTCCCTTTTTTGTGAAATAAAAAGGTTAAAATTGTTCTCTTTATCAATTTTAATTTTTAATATTAATTTTAATTTTTAATACCTCGACTAGCTCAGTTTTAATCACGCACGGAGCTTGCGACAAATACGACAACAAAGAATTTAAATTCTCCTTTTACCTCTACTTCCTGTTTCTTTAAGTCAAAACACCATTAGGCACAATTACTATAATATTATCAAAATATTTACAATGTACAAATAATAATTGAATTAAATTCTTTCGATAATTATCATTGCCAGAAATTAAACAAAAATCCAGCAAAAATCACCCTTATTCTTATTATTTGAAGCCCCATGAACGTTAATTAAACTTCCTTCAATTTTTACGTAATTTATAAAGTATACTAAAAACGATTTTTGTTGACCCTAACATAAAAGTTTTCATGAAAGCAATTTTTAAAATATTCACAAAATAAAACACAACAAAATATTCAGATTGGCTAACGTGTTGTCTCCAGCTCAAACCAGTTCCTATCCCAACTGCTACCGTATTCAGCTTAATGATTTAAATAGTCCCAACATTGAATCCAGATCTACTTTAGATATGGTCAGCATTTTTCTTAGCATAGCTTCTCCTGATTAATTCTTTAAATTATTTTAGCGTCCTTGGTTAAACTTCCTGGTCTATCCAGTAATTAATAATTGAATTAAATATTTGTTGAATTTCCTCATTGGATCCAGTAATTATTAGAGTCGTTTTTAAGGATTAAAACGACGAACCTCATTTAATTTTGCACTATCACCATTATACAATTTATTAACTATAAACTCACTTCTGATTCTTTCACGTAAATATTTTCTTTCAGGTGATGTGAACTATGCTTTAATTCATGTTAAACTGATTTGTTTACAAACCCGGTCGCATTTAAAAGGAACCGCCTAACTGTTGACAAGCGCATAGTTCAACAATTAAGCTTTGCACGTGATTCTTACATACAAGATTTTGGGTATTCCTATGGATTTTTGATGTGTAAATGAAATTGATGCGCTATCTCCTGCACGTAAGATTTCAAGTTATTGCATTGGTTCTGTTGGATTTTCACTTTCCCTGGTCACGCACGTTTTGCTTGTACAATAAATTTGATGAACTTTGCTTTTATCACCATGCCGTATTTATTTCTAATCTATCAGGTGTTGGATTTTACATTTCTGATCACGTAATCTTAATTTATTTTATGAATTAAATTATATGCGTTTTGTATCTTACGCATTTTTAAACCTGCTAGTTTAACTGGGATTCTTAGTGTTATGATGATGCATTATTCACGCGTATTGCGTTGCAGCTTCCGTTCACGTCGTTTTATGACTTGCCAAGTTGTTTATTTAATAAAATCTTTTAGAGTACTTTTCATTTCTTAAAATAATTATGACTACAATTTATATACAGGGCGTTGTCACTTGCTTTCCTGCCTAATCGTTGTATTTCTCATTTCTTCCTAAAAATGTCTAGTTTTCTGAACCCTCGTGTTGTATTCTTGATGCGCACTATACTAGTGATCTTATCTACCCCTAAATGACCCTATTAACATAGAAATATATAATGCTATGATAAGAGAAGTTATTTAGGGGTGTATTGAGTCGTGGTGGTCACGCAATACAAGAAAATAGTACTAGGAATTAGAAAACTGTATTTATTTAGCATGAAAAATACGTAATTCGCATAGCAAAGAGCAAACATTTAACACCCTGTATAAGGACCGCAATTAACTTTAATCAATACCAGTAAGCATGTCCTTCAATAATATAAACATATTCAGCAGAGAAATAATTATACACGCAATTAAGCTAGTTAAATCAAGAAGCGTTCATAAATAGATACGCATGGAATAAGGCAAAACCTAGTAAATCATCACGCAATATCTATTAAAATTAAGCATGCGATAATGAAAGAAGATAGTAAAGCGCTCTGATAAGAAACGAATATTTCAAAAGAAATAAGTTTTAAACACAAGATATAAACAGAAATATGGTATTTTACGTCATTTATGCTACGTGATTTTATTCATGAAATTCGTTCGATTCCCAAAAGCTTTATCTACACAAACAAGAGCCATGAGCTAAATTAAAGGCCAAGGTAAATTAAAATTTCCAGTAATAATAGCAAAACAACCGGTCAAAGTTCGACAAATAATAGAAATATAAGGAGAATACGTGATCACTGAATCGTTCCATCAAAAATAAACTTGTAAAATCCACAGAAACATCCAAAACAACCTGTGGTTGGCTACAAACTTTGAACGACAGTTCAGATAAACCAACGAATTTAAATAGGGATAGACTATATAACGCCCAGAGTTTGATAAGAGTCTCATTGGAACGACATAGAATCTGCATCACTGTTACTCAAAAATTTACGCGTCGAATTAATATTGAAATTAAATAATTAAAATTTGTTAAAAGTGGTATTATACAATATTTTAAAATAAATTATAGTGAAAATAGATAAAGGTTTCGCCGTTTGCTGGAAAACGTGAGTAGAAATTTTATTAATTAATTTAGGTTAAATATTTATAATGTAGGGCTCTAAATTACCTCTAAGTCAAGACAAGCAAATTCTAAGACGTCCAAGTTACGTCTAAGTTACGACAAGAAAATTCTAAGTTGCACTAAGCAAGCTCCAAGTTACTACAACTCTAAGTTACGACAAGCTAATCTAAATAAAGCACGCAGTAAATTTTGGAAACAAATTAATGAAAATTATTGGTTCAAATTCACGGGAAGGAGCACAAAGCAGAGCATTGTTTTAAAAGAAGCTACTCGATTGAAGGTAATCAAGGGGTGTTGATCCACAACACGTAGCAGCAGATCAAAAGGAAAAACAAAAAATGCCATTTTGGGGATAAATAATCTAAATATTATTAATTGATTCAAGGGTTTATTTGTCATATAGTAAAACTGTGAAGTGTAGATATTATTTTCTTCTCAATATACAAATATTGATCGACTTCGTTTTATCATTCTAAACAGGAAAAGTTTTAGGAAAAAGGGGTAAATTATTTGATTATCGTAACGTTGTGCACTCTGTGTGAATTAAACTGAGCTAACCGTGGCTTAATTAAAATTAGAATATTAGAGAGAGACACAGAGCGGTGGCGGACAGCAGGAAATTGGACGTTTATTACATCGGCGTGCAGCGTTATCATATATATATATATATATATATATATATATATATATATATATATATATATATAGGTATGATAACACTGCACGCCGATGTAATAAACGTCCAGTTTCTGCGTGTGTGTATAGATGTGATTAAACGTCTTAGAGAGGTTATATTGCATCATCTGATAAACATCCAACGTCGTAAATTCAAAAAAAATCAAGAAGAGGCCATATTGTTAAACATTTGTTGGTATAGAAAACGTATTTGTGAAGTGTCCGGTATAAAATGTATCAATGCATAAAAATCGTGATTATTAGATTAGTTAGATTGTGTTCTAAAAAAAAGTATTGCTTACATTCAATGTAAATGTAAACTATTTGAAACGGTTTTGGAGCATGGATTGATAATTACGTCCTTGAATAAGTCAACAACAAGCAGATCTGTAACGGTAAAATAGATATATCTTTTTAACAGGACTCATACCCTTCGATTATTTAGATAAGTTGCATAATGAGATTTTTCTGTATAAACGTTTTTGAATTTAAGAGTAAAAGTCAATATAATTTAATTTGAAAAGAGTTGGCAAACCCCGATACGGTTTTTCGCCATTATACAAGGTGATTATTGAACCTAGCTGAATTCAGGTAAGTTTAAAAACGGTTTTTAAACGGGAGGATATTAAATTACATGACTTATTAAGGTAAATTTTATACTTATTACCGAAGATTTAATTCTGGAGTTGTTTATGAATGATAATCAAAAGATTAAAATTTGTTAGAACAAGTCATCCTAGTTTTAAAGAGATTTTGGACTATATTTTTGGTATATAAGAATTGTGTTCAGAAGACGTTACTTTTCATCGATGTTATATTTAATGTATTGTTCGTAACAGAAAGCTGTTGTAGATGTATTAATTTGTATTTGAAAGATTGTTCGTAAGAGGATATTTCGTATTATTATAAATCTGTTGTATGATTACAGTGGTTTATTAATTGGAGAGCTAATAAAAATTATTAGACGACGGGCAATTTGAAACATTCATCATAACACTTGTATCGGCACCCAATCTGGGACACGTTTACAAAAGCTTCCTGTGCAGAAAATGCAGAAAATGAAAAATTGTGCATTGCAGTATAAATCACATGAAAATAGTTTTAAAAGTACAAAAGTTTCAATTTACACCCTGAGTAAACTTATATTGAACTTCCAGCGTCACAGTACTCTTACTACCGTACTTACTCGTTTAAAAATATAACTTTTAGAAAGATACGTGTAAATTGTCCTTTGTTATATCAATAATTTTCTAAGTGAAATTTTGAATTAATTAAAGCTTAAAGTTAAAACTTTTCACAATAAAATTATTAAATACAGAATGTGAATTTAAATATTTTTTATAAAGTCTTTTGCAACACAAAAGTGCCTTGAAAAAATTCCTAACTTTCAGTTCGCAATGCTTTACTTCACAAAAACTATTTTCACGACGGGATAATTTCTTGCACAAAATTACACACGTCCTTCCCAGCACAAAGCCAAATAAACCAATTTGGAACGAATTCAATCTCCGTAGAATTAGCTTTAAGAGATTTTAATTTAAGTTGCTTAAAATTTGACCAAGATACGAACAGAAATTAAAGTAGCATTTAAAATTGAATTAAGATTTGAAGCCCTAAAACAATTCCCCTTACTTAACTCGTTTAAAATATACAGGTCTACTTACGATTTCTCAAAATCGGCTAAATCAAATAACTGCACACACTTTCAAGTACAATATTTTTACTTGCACTTATTTTTTATAAAACTCAATTATTTTTAAATTAGTTTACTGGTTCGCAAAAAAATCATCTTTTTAAAGTTACTCTAGTCCTATATAAAACGTCCAATTCATATTGTTAAAAAACATGCCTTCAGAAAATCCACCTATTGCCCAAATATAAATTTCCCTACTAGTCACGTAATTTAGACCAATATAAACGTTTCAGTTCATAACAAAAGTTTTCATTGGTCGAACGCTTTGATGCAAAATCGACCTCTTTTTCTATACGTAAAATTCCAATCATTTTATAATTAAACGCTCCAAATGATTCCTTGATAAATAGCAAATTTGTTTGGATATCGCTTTTTAACGTACAAATGTTGACTTTTATTAATGACAGTATAAACTTTTATGATTAAATATTGCGAATTAGAATTTTGCCCTTATTGACTTCTAATCAATATATACTAAAATAAAATGCTCAAGAAGTTATTGGACGCTCATTCTTTAAATACGTATACCGTTTATAAGTGAAATAGATTCCGCAGTTCTATTTCCAACAGGGCCCCGCAAAATTCAGTGCTGGCCATGATTAGAATATCTTCAGAAATATTCCTCAACAACCTCTTTCTTATAATTGTTTTAAATAATGTTACTAATGGCTTTTATTATATTTAATTTTAATAGCGTCACAGTGCTCTCTTATAACATTTAGCATTTTCAAATATTTACCCAACAAAATGATCAACAAAAGGGCAAGCGCTTTTCAACGAACTTCGTTCGTTTATGAAATCGATTTGTCGTCCGTCTGTCCGTCCGTCCGAGGCCTTTCTAATGGTCGGACATCAATGTGTGATACATCAATCGATTCAGCTCGGTGTCCAGAGCTTAAGTTTTGATGTCAGTTAAAATCGGGCCACGGGGGCGCCGTGCCCCCGCGATATTCCGTCGGGGAAAAAAAAATTTCAAATAGGTCTAAAATTTATGTGCGATACATATTTGGACTCCCCTAACATAGCTGAGTCGAAATATGGTACCCCCCACAAAATCTGACCACGGATACCCGACACCCCCCCCCCGGGAATTAATTTTTATCAAAAATTTCAAATAGGTCCAAAATTAATGTGCGATACATATTTGGACTCCCCTAACATAGCTGAGTCGAAATATGGTACCCCCACAAAATCTGACCACGGATACCCGCCCCCGGGGAATTAATTTTATCAAAAATTTCAAATAGGTCCAAAATTAATGTGCGATACATATTTGGACTCCCTAACATAGCTGAGTCGAAATATGGTACCCCCACAAAATCTGACCACGGATACCCGACCCCCGGAATTAATTTTTATCAAAAATTTCAAATAGGTCCAAAATTAATGTGCGATACATAAATTGTTTTAAAGTAAGTCTACATTTGGAAGTTCGTTGCGACAATGCCTTGCATTTTCAACTTGTTTCTAAATTGAAACTCCTTTTTAATATATCGTTTTTAAATTTGGCGCCATTTAAATGTTTTGTACTAGAATGTCATTATGTACTTTGACAAACATGTCGAAATATTCCATCGAAGAACGCGTGTTTATTGCTAAAATGTATTTCAAACAGGGTGAAAGTTATTCAGAAAATTCCGCGTAAAGAATGGAAAATTGTCCATCAGTCACACAAATCAAAATAATTATTGAAAAATATTACGAAACTGGTTCGTTCAGTGCACGATGAAGAAAGAAAAATAAGATACCGTAATAGTTGTTCAGGAGTAAACATTGCAGGTGTTAGGGCAAATGTATCCGACAATAAAAAAAAAATCATTTCGGTATCGTACACAGCAACTTAACATTTCAGAACCACACTATTAAGAATTATGAATAAAGATTTACATTCGTAAACATACAAAACTCAAGTTGAACCAAGAACTGAAGCCAAACGATCACTATTTATGTCGAATTTTTGTCCACTGGACTTTCAGGTAAAAAGAAGAAAATGATAATTTTTACACTTTAATCATTCTCAGCGATAAGGCACATTTCGAGCTTGGTGGATTTGTTAACAAGCAAAATTGTCGAATTTGAGGACAAATATTCAAGAGATTGTGGAAAAACTAACGCATCCACTTACAGTTTGATGTGGGTATTGGGCTGTTGGACTATTTGAAGAGTATTTTATCGAAAATGAAGCTGGTAATGCTGTTGCTGTCAATGGATAGCGATACTGAAGAATAATAACAACATTTTTATGGCGTAAGTTGGAAGGCATAAAGTCACCGTAACACGTGGTTTTAATAAGATTGTGCTTTGGCAGTCATTGGAACAATCAATCTTCAGCGTCAACGGTTTAGAAATAGAAAAAATTTCTCGTAGAGCAGACTTCAATTGGCCGCCAAAATATTGCGGGCTAACCGCCTCTAGGCTTTTTTCTTATGGGTTATTAGAAAAACTGGTCTACTTTAATCTTCCTGAAACAATTTGATGATCTCAAAATAAACATTATCGATGCCGTTCGAGAAATTAACGCGAAATGTTATCGAAAATTTTGAAAAAAAAATGATCCGCTGCTGTTCGCTGAGGTCACTTGTCCGATTTCATTAAACAATAATAAATCGGAACATCAGCATTTTAAAATAAAATAAAGGTTTTAAAAATTCCAATATTAACGTGTTTAATAAAAATTATAACACTTTGTAATGGTTTAATTAAGTGCAAAATTTAAAAAAAAAATCATTTGGAAAGTGATTTAAAACTGTTGCTTCATTTCTTTTAAAATCCAAATACAATTCGATTATATCCTAGTAAAATTATAAATAAAAATAAAAATTGTGGAAAATATTGCTCCACTTCTCTATGAATATATCAGAGATAACTCGAGCTTATCTGTAGCTACTATTTACCTAATCTAACAGGTATACATACCTAGTATACCGTGAATCAGAAATGTTTAATATCATTGTTAATTGTACACGAAAGGCCAAAACAATTATTTTTTATTTTAAAACTTTCAAACTGACTAATTTTATATTCTATTGTAAGCACACAATTTTAATAACGTTATTAAAACAGATTCGTTTGTCTTACACAAATATCTTTCAATTGTTTTTAGCAACTAATTGAAACGATTGAACTTAAATTAATTAATGAAGAATAAATACAAAACTTACCCCCAAAACAGGCATTCGGAAAACACAGAACAAAAGTTACAACTATTTTAAAATATATTAAATTCACTGGTTTATGAAAATATCTTTGTATATTACAAGTTTTTCTTTCCTTCTCTTCCATTTTATTAGTCAACGTCGTCCGCATTCCATACAAGTTACCGACCATTACCACCTTTCAAGGCACCGTGGATACCTGCGTTCACTGAAACTATTATTTAATACGATCTATGTAAACTAAAACTCTTAAATAATGATACGTAGCAACTTTAATAATATTGACTTTTTTGAATAGACACTCCATGTCTAAGTAATCTACTGCCGCTATTAAAATAGGGTTCATGAAGTTTCAAACGAACATAAATACAATATGAACACCTGTAGCGCAGGTATACGATCACCGTTAACCGACGTTTTTACTATTAAAATAACTACATTTTGTGAGTGCTATTGAATTATGGTATGGTAATATTTTAACTTCAATCTAGTTATTAATAGAAGACGTTTAAAATATAATAACTATTCAGTACGAACTTTTATAATTAAAAAAGTTCAGGGCAATGCAAACACAACCGTCACCAGACCCGTACCGTTGCATACTGAAGTCGATGATACACGAAGCGCAGAATATCTAATTCGGATCATTGCATGTTTAATGTTTGTTTGCAATGGTATTGTCGTGCATTGTTAGGCTAACTTAGAAAACAATACTTGATTAATTGTTTCACATCAACAGGAATTAATATTATTACGTCATATATCTATTAAATGCGGTTTAAATTAGATAATCAACTTAGGCTAGAATTTTTTATATGTTACAAGTTGAATAATGGTGGACGCTGGTGTCCCTAAATAAGGTAGTTGCACTATCAGTCATCAAATATTAAGTTGCTCGAAAATACAAAACGGGAACAGGTCCAAGGTGTAATCTAGTTTATAAATGAAGTCTACTTCCATAATATGAATGTTAAACCTTTTGTACCTCCTTCATTCGTGCATCCTGTCTACATAAATGTGATTTGGTAAGAGAATTTTAGAAGGGGCAACTCTCTCACCTCAGCAAGATCATTTTGCACAACGGCATTCCAATTCTTTTTAGAATTTGTGCATTCTAAGGAATAAATGTATACAAATGTTTGTCCACTTCTCCCTGTTAGACTAAGGTAAAATTACTTTTAAGGTCTACTAGCAGGGATGTGCAAGTTAAAGGATTTCTTAGCGACTAACCATTCATAATCCTATATAATCACGGCGGTAGCAACTAACCCTCACCTTAAAAAATGATTTCCCGTCAAACGTAGTTTTCGAAAAACGACCCCGGTACAAATGGTCATAACCACGCTAGTTGACATTTTATTTTAGTTTCAAGACAAAAAGTGGGGTTAGGCAAGGTGGGAATATACTAATCGAGATTTTTATTTTAACATTTTATTCGCTATTTTATTCAAAAATGTGTTTTACCCCGTGACATAGTATTAATCAAAGAATTAATATTACAAGATGGGCTATTTTTACAAATTAAGCAATGCAGTGTAAATATTGCACAAAGGTTTTTTCATGTTACGAAAAATCCACAAAGGACATTATGTTGACAGGGCCGCGCCGTGAGCTTAGGCCGCCTGTGTTCAAAATGTATTTGTGCCACCCGTACCAAGCGTATAGAAGGTTAATAGAAAATACTTAGAGAGTTTGAATTAGCATTAAAGGGTCTGAAAAATAGTAAGGCGCCGGGTACAAATAAAGTGCAAACAGAAACTCTAAAAGCCGCGGGACAAGCCGTAACAGAACGTCTCTTCCAACTTGTGAGACAGGCGAGATATGTATGAAACAGGCGAGATACCCAAAGATTTCTAACGAAACATCGTAGTAACTATACCAAAAAGAAAGGCGCGGATAGATGTGAAAATTTCCGAACAATAAGTTTTACAGCACATGTGCCAAAAATATTAACTAGAATTGTACAAAGACGAATGGAAAAACGAGCTGAAGAAATACTAGAAGATCAATTTGGGTTTAGGCGAAACAGGGGAACACGAGAGGTTATTTTAGATCTGAGTGTGATAATAGAGAAAACAATAGAAAAAGGGGAAAGCGTGTATATGGGATTTGTAGATCTGGAAAAAGCATTCAACAATGTAAAATGGAGAAAAATGTTCGAAATACTCAAAAAGATTGGAATGAGTTATAGGGATAGACGAATAGTGCATAGCTTATACAAAGAGCAAACAGCAGTAAGTAATAGAATTAGAGCAAGAACGTAGAGAAGTAAATATTAGGAAAGGGTTGAGACAGAGATGTGCCTTGTCCCCATTAAATTATAACTTGTACATTGAAGAGGCGATGAATACTGTCAAATGCAGGAAGGCATGTGGAATTACTATGCAAGGACAAAAAATTGATATGCTTAGATTTGCAGATGATATAACGGTCATAGCATCTAACAAGGAAGAGTTAGAAGCTACTCTTAATGAAATGGAAACAGTTCTAACAGAGAGATACGGTATGAAAATTAACAAAAATAAAACTAAAGTACTAGTATGCAAAGGAGGGGAAAATAAATTAAAAACAAGAATACAAACAGATAACAAGAACTTACAAAAGGTTAAGGATTTCTGCTACCTAGGAAGCCAAATAACGCAAAATGGGAACAGCACAAAAGATATAAAACAAAGATTAGCACAAGGTCGTGCTACATTTAACAAGAAAAAGCAACTACTGTGTTCAAATACAACAAACATAGAAACAAGGAAAAGACTTCTTAAAACATATGTGTGGAGCACAGCACTATACGGCTGTGAAGCCTGGTTAGTAGAAGAGGCGGACAAGAAAAAGGCCTTTGAAATGTGGTGCCACATACGAATGATGAAGATATCCTGGACAGTCACAGTTTAGAACAAAGAGGTACTATAAATGGTAGGGGAAGAAAGAAATATGTGGAAAACGGTAAACAAATAGGGGAGATAGGATGAGAGGTCACATACTACGGCATGAGGGAATAGTGCGGAATATATTAGAAGCAGAGATAGGAAAAAAGAGAAGTAGAGGTAGACCTAGGTTAGACTACTGCACACAGATAGTGAAAGATGTAGGCTGTAGGAATTTCAGGGAAATGTGTAGGCTCGCTCAGAATACAAATTAATGGAAGTACGCATCCAACCAGTCCCAAGATGGATAAACTAATGACGAAAAGATAACTGTACTTAAACATGATGATTATTATAAGAAACTACAGGTATTGGTTGTGCAATATTCTCGAATAATATTAATTGTGTGAAAGGATTTGCTAAATCTAATAATTCGGCAAATGTTTAAGTGTTGGGGGATCTTGGAAGCCGCAGGCTGTTTAACCCCCTTCACTGAATCTCGGTGAAACAGGACATGTAATTAGAAAACTATAGAAGGGGAACCGAGCTGTATATAGGCTGTGTGGGAATTTCAGGGAACTGCGTAAACTAGTTCTGAATATAAATAAGCGGAGGTACGTGTCCAACCAGTTTTGAGACAGAAAACCTAATGACGAAAAAATAAGGTAAAAATAAGATAAATCTGATGATTATTATAAACATCTACAGATGTTGGTTGCGAAATATCTGCAACTAATGTTAACTGAGTAGAAAAGATATCTTGGAAAAAAATAGTAAATCGACAATAGTTCAGGTGTTGGGGTAGCTTGGCAGCCATAGGCTGCTTACCCCCCTTCACAACCTACATTTGGTATTCCAATGCTCCACCCGAAGGTACTACATTGGCCCCCTTCACAACGTTACATGTGATTTTCCATTGCTCCTCCCGAACGTACTACATTGGCCAGGAAGCGACCTTTTTTTACCTGAAAAATTTAGAATTTTGCCGAACCCTTGCTGTTGCAAGCAAGGTAGGGATCTTTAACGTGCGTGACAACACTCACACACGGGACCTCCATTTTGCCTCTCATCCGAACGAGGGTGTATTTTTGTGAAAATGCTCGCATAACATTTTTCAAGCGGACCGTGTCGGGATTCGAACCCGGGACCTTGGGCGAAGTAGACACATACATACCAACTACGCCATGGAGCCGCCTCCCCTTCACAACCACTGAATGTCGGAGAAATATAATTGTAAAATAATAGAAGGGGACCAAACTGCACCTAACAAGAAACAACAGCGCCTATGATCAAAGACAACAAACATAGAAACAAGAAGAAAATTGTTGAAAACATATGTATGGAGCACAGCACAGTATGCCTATGAAATACGGGCAGTAGGAAAAGCAGATAGAAAAACGGTAGCAGACTTTTGAAATGTTGTGCTTCAGATGTATGAGGATGATAGCATGGTCAGACAAAGTTAATAACAAATAGGTTATAGAAATAGTAGGGGAATAAAGATATCTTTGGAAAAATATACGAAAAACAGACGGGCAGAATACGTTCTAAGGCATTTTTGGCGTATAGTATAGGATATATTACAAGCAGAGATAGGAAAAAGGAGGTAGATGTAGACCTAGATCAAATAGTGATAGATGCAGACTACAAATTTTAGGAAAATGTGTAGGTTAGTTCAGAATAGGAAACATTGAGGGTCCGCGTCTAACCAGTTTTAGGATTGAAAACCTAATGATGATGATGATGATTGTAGACTTGATGGCAAAACAATTTCTGTAATTGAAAGGTTAACATTAACCTAAAGAAGACCAATAATTGTTTACCGTAGTAGGGAACGCGATTTATAAAAGTTTTACATGTCGAGCTTTAATTTCAGAAAACTTTTGAACAATACTATGAATATTTCATGCATCCAGTATTTCTGAATCAATGGAAATCATTGTCAGATCAATTAAACGTTCTTAAAGTATTGTAGTCCTAAGGTGTTCTTGATCAAGCTAAATTTAGAGGACCATCTCTCAGTTGAAGCAACTGAAACAAGTAACGTCAAAATTATTGTTAGTGCAATTAGTGAATTAGAAAAATAACTTTGTTGATCATTTTGTACCGAATAGCGTAGAACTTCAAATGGGTCGCTGCTATTTTCTAAAGTACAACTAAAAAGGGTAGGGTAGATGTGCCAGTAATCGGCAACAAATGAAGAATTTGTGGATGTTAATACAACTATAGATTGACAACTTAGAATGTATGGACTAAGTTAGCTTTGTTAGAAACATCATTAGTGTATTTTAGAACTCTTTTTTAACAATAAACCCATTCTATTCAAATGCAGATATATACATCTGTTTGAAAAAAATTACAATTTTGCCAGTTGTTGGCCGCCAAAATCAAGTAGTCGTTCGTCATTGACTCAATAGTCGGTCACTAGAAAAAAGTATCGCAACAAATTGGACTGCCTATATAAGATTCTATTGGCCAATCATATAGTAGAAATCGGGAAAGAAGACATTACGTCAAACACTGCACAAACACATATTTACACACTTACATTGCCTTTTCAACATCTGGATTTCCGGCTGCCGGTGCTCCGGACAGATAAGGCAATATCCGTCGAGCGTTCTACCTTGACGACTGGGATATCCAGCTGCCGATGGTCTTGGTCCTAGAGGGGGAACGTAACACGGATATTAACATCACACACAATACACATACACACAACTCTCACCCACCCACCCACACACACACACAAAAATACCACACGCCATCAAGCCCGCACACACACACATACACACACACACACCTTACTCACGGTTACTTTCTCAACCGCTATACAAACACAAATCCCTATTCACATACTTACATTCGCTTTTCAACATCTGGATTTTCGGCTATCGATAGTCCGGACTGATATGGCAATATCCGTTGAGCGTTCTTTCTTGACGACTGGAATTTCTGTGTGCCGATGGTCCTGGTTCTAGTAGGGGAACATAACACGGATATCAATACTACACACACAACACACATTCACAGACACGCAACCTCTCACCCACACACATAACACATGCCCACAAGCGCGCGCACACACACACACACACTCCTTACTCACGGATACTTTCGGGGGTCTACTTAAATACAGTTAGCAGACTACTGAAACGTTGGAACAAATAAATAAAATAAATAAAAATTACGTCATAGGATGCTGAATTAAAAACCGACATACTTTCAAAGAATGTATCGAAGCATACTTAATGCATAAGATTTGAAAGTGTGTCGTTTTTTAATTCATCAACCTATGACGTTGATGCCTTCTTTCTCAGTTTCAACAATAGTAATATATTTATATCTTTTATGTATGATACAATAGCATAGATATAAGTACCTACTTGCTAAGTGCATTCAACTTTGAATAAAACCAAAACATGAGATATCTATTATTAATACAAAAAGATATCAATTAATCAAAATCCAAAACTTAAAAAAACATTCGTTTACATCGATTAGCAATGGGTAGGAAGGTATCTAACTATATTTCAATAGACTTGATTGCTACTATTGATTGCAACCTTCACAGTTAAAATCTTTAAATAGCACAGATTCGTACGATTGTTCTACAAAATGTGTACACCTTAAATGATACCATCGCGGGCACATGTCACAAGTCATATCCAATATTTTTATCTTGGTCTTCTGCGGTCTCACTATAAAGTTCATCATTGTACGTAGCACATTCCTGGTTTTTTCTTCGTGATAGTATTTGTTTTTTCAGTAACATTTTCTTATTACTATTATTAATCTTGACCCTTTTTGACTTTCGATTAAAGTTGTTACTATTATCATTACTGTTTAGTTTGTTTTTTTCATCTTTTTAGTAGTGATTTCAATTTTTCTTATTTGAATTGCTTCTTTTCCTAGTTTTTTTTTTGTTCTAGAGCTCGTTGTTGTTTTAGCTTATTATTCAAATCGGTCCTCCAGCTACCTGACGAAATTGGCATTAGAAAAATATCTCTGGTTCTATTATTTGTTGTTTTTCTTAACTGTAAGGGATACTTTAAATGCTTTTCAAACGCTGTTATCTGTGCAAAGTTTGAGTAATCAATATTATGTTCCTTAGCAGCGTCTACATCAATAACCGATTCGATGTTTACAGATTTTTGAGCGTCAATTACATTCTCTTTGGTCTTGCTAATTTGAGGCACTATTTCAAAAGAACAGTTTTGAGTAGAATACTCTGATAATGGGTTAGAAGTTGTTGGTTCAATATCATCACTTAGATCAGTAGATCCTGTAACGTGCATTTTTGTACCTTAACATTTTACGCTTTTTCCCAATTAGTAAATACATTGTTTTTGGATCGCTGTTTGTATAAAGTAAATACTTTCGAATAGTTTTCAGATTTGTATGCAATTTAACTCGCGTGTATTAATTTTAAAAGTAGTTTAATTGAAGATTGATTTTCATTAATAAATAAATTGCAAGGAACGAGTTTTAAATAGGATTATTCGTAAATTACTTTCCAACTTATCGAAAATGATAAACAGCTCGTAATTAATTAGTAGATATGATTGCGGCATTCACGTTTTGGATGTTCCTTATGTTATGAACGAAGTCGAGATAATAGTCGACAAGAGATTATGGAACAACTATTTTATAAACAGATTATGAGTGGAGTTCGAATTGCTTTTGAAGGAAGTATGCGATATAGACGAACGTGTTTGATTGAGCACAAGTGCGGTTTTAAGGTCATTGACTGACGGTTTTAGTGATACGCGTTGCTTTACTAATTGTTTTTTGTTGATTTTCTGTTGGGAATAAAAGTGATAGAACTTGTTGGACTCGACCTGCACGCGTTTTTTGTGCGGAGCATTTGACGGACTTGCTTAGCGTTTGCACGTGCTTTATTGATTGTGTTTTTTTGTTGATTTATCTTTTTATATTTGAACTGTGTGTGCGATCTAGTTTTCGTGGTCCTTTTTTTATCAGAGTAGTGCATACTTTGTATTATCCAAATACAGTGTTAAGCTTGAGTGTTACTAGAAAAAAAAATGATGATACAGTTGTAGCAGGTTTAGTAAAAAAAAAAAAGGTTGCTTCTTATAAACATGTATCTCATTCACATGTAAAGACAGTTGATACGGTAGTTTCTGAATTTTCTAACCCCAACGAATCTAAAATAGATCGTTGTCTGCGCAAATTTCGTTATTCAAAAGCATCAGATTTTTCTTTGTTACCATAGGTAGCAAATAAAACCCCTCACGTTACTGTTAGTTTAATGCATTAGATCGTGCCTTGAAAGCCCGTGATTCTAAATTGTTATTACATTTTTTTCTACGATTTGTGTTACAAAATATTTCGAAATTGTTGCCTCAGACAATAGAATTGACAAGAAATTTATCAATGCTACATAGTTCCATCAGCATGATAATGTCTGCTGCTAACACTAGTGAAATACGTAGGTGTGATTAGTGTAAAGTGTAAGAAATTCCATCAACACCCTCAAAGTCAAGGGTGAAGTGCTTCGTTAGTGCAGGACATCGTGAATCCCACACTTCAATTGCAAGGAAGCGTTACTGAAGGACTTTTTGTAAGTTGAACTATTTCCTACTTGTTATTACTTTAAATATCTATCCGTTGTTTTGCCATGTCTTCGTCGTTCTGATACCTTTTACAATAGACTTGCCTGCTATTAAGTAAAAAAAAAACAATCAATACTACTGAATTACTCATATCAATTGTGACTTACCTATTTATCTTTTGTTAACATTTTGTCTGATTTATGTTTAATTGGTGTGTGAGGAAACGTTTCTGCTACTCCCCAATATTACCTCACTTTGTGATAAAAATTTTTGTAATGCTTTTATCGTGATTATATTATATAGTTTATCTAAACAGTTTTATTTACATTCTACAAAGTACTGAATAACTTAGACGTTTCATTGCTGCTATGCTTATTCTTTTTTTTCAGGTTTGCTTAACTAATTTTCTTGCGGGTATTGTCACTAACTCCTTACCGCCGCATACATTATATGTCAGTCTGCTTTCTACAACCCCCCCTAATCTCCGATTGAGCCCGGTCATGTTTTTGATTTCCTTTGTGTTACGCACGGCTACGAGCCAACGTAGCATAAATTTGGCGCCCAACGTGGCTGCCTCGAATTAACGTAACAATCCATCATTAACAAAATGTATACCTGGAGATTCTGCATTTGTTACATTCACGAAACTTCGAGAAGTAGTTTTGAGGTTCAAAATTATATTCGACAAAATAATTACAGTAGGTACAGCAATGTTTTCTGTTAGTATCGTAATTTCTTTGGGATGATTATAGTCTGAAATGAGATAGCCTTTATTTGAAATAGTATAGTTGACAATAAATGCATCATTTGATTGAGTAGGTAAATCTTCATCGAAAGTCTGATGTTCTAAATTTTTTATTTCATTTAATATTATATGGTAACCCATCCCTTTCAAAATCAGAGAATTTTCTAGTGTCATTAGAACTTTTCTTGTGCTTGAAAAATTCTCCCGGCTTGTTATTAAGATTTTCAAGATGATTTTGCACGCATTTATAAAATCTACTCCGTCTGGATTAAAAGGAAATATGCCGTATTTTTTAAATCCCTTTCAGATGTTCTCTGGCAAGTTTACATCATTCTGCACTTCAACAAAGATTTTGCAGAAGTTGATTTTTGTAACAGTAGAATTTATATTTTCGGGTCGATTCTGCCATTGTCGCACAACTTTCTTCCACGGTGCTTTGAGTGGGCCAAACACGCCCACATTGGCTGGCTGAAGTATATATGTAAAATTTGGTGGCAATGAATATAAAATAATGCCATTTTTATCACAAAACTCACTCAGATCAAGAGACATATGAGAACTATGCCCGTCTACTAAACACAGAACAGGCTTTTTGATACTATTTCTCATTAACCAGTCATTGAAACCATTTGCCACGTACTCATAAAAAATGTCAGACTTCATCCAGCCAGAGTCAGATTTTCCTAACATCCAGTCATCTGGCATGTTTTGTACTACGACTTTTAGAGATTTAACCTACGAAAATATCACAACCGAGGGACATGTTCTTCCATCTGCAGTAAAAGTGCATAAGACTGTAATGTTGTCCTTTTCGTTTCCCTGCTGTATTTGCAGTAAATCTCGCCACCTCTTTGGATCAAGGACTTCGCCCGTTTTGGGGCACAAACTAAACTCACTTTCATCTTCATTAACGATTCTACAAGGATCTACTAGCAGGTCTTCACATTCCACTTCTGTTACTGACGTTCGAGTTTTATTAATGCCTTCCGTTGATTTAGTAGATATTTCTGGATGTCTTTGGAGGAATGCCAAATACCTATAACAGTAATTTCGATGTAGAAATCAAGATTGCAAATAATAAAGTTAGATTTCAATATAGCATGTTTGTATACAAAGAAAAACATTAAATTGTGCCTACTATGCTAGTTCCTCTTACCATTTGTCCTAGCTTGTCATCTTTAAATGGAGTCGTTTTATTGGCATCTTTGACTATCTGTTGTACTAAATAGAGCAACTATTGTTTTATTATGGGAAACCCACATTTTGCCAAATTAATAACCCATTTTACTATTTTATTTTCATTTGATATTTTCAAATATGGATCTAGCCCCATGCGATTCTTGAATACACGTCTCTTGAGATGGAAAAAAGAAAAATTGATAGGTTAGGTCAGCGTCGCGACGCTGACCTAACCTATCAATTTTTCCTTTTATCTAACCTAAGTCCACACAAGTCCAACTAACCTAACCTAACACCAGACAACACCAGCTAACCTAACTCCTGACAAGTCCACATCCGACCTAGATCGGAGGCAATTCAGTTCCTAAACCGGGGAATGTAAGCGATATGGTGGTGTCCGACATATTCGATTATCTTCGGCAATATACGTCCCACTCTGTAGGATACATAAGAGAACAATTTTTTTGTATTCAATTTAGTATTCCACAGTAGCTAGAACGGTAAACATGAGCGTCTCAAAGTGATTAACGTTTCTCAACTTCTTGGGAATAAAGTGAAACCGACAAATGAGCGATTTGGATTATGACTGTTGGCAGAAAATATGTGCAACAATGGAATGGATCTGGTTGTCGGTGGAATCAAAGACTTTAAATATAGAGGCAAACTTCGGTACATTTTACAATTCGAAAACCTAGACGGTCTCTATGTATCAAACTATTGGTTAGAAAAGGAGATAGAGGACTTGGGTATCGATTTAAATTTTAAGCTGCGAATAAAATTAGATAAAATTAAAGCCACTCCAAACAAACATAAAGAAAGGACTGTCTTCTGTGTATAACTTTGTATTAAAATTAAGTTTAAATGACTCCATGCTTGGCATTACATTTTTTAAATTTTGTTATGTATAATGTCAGAATAAAAATTTTAGAATAGTATTACATTGCTCTTTATTTACAAAAGGCTGTGACGTTACCCCGAAATAGCAGTCGCACAGAGAGGGGTGAGCATGGGCAGGGGTGCGCACGCGCAGGGGCGCGTGTGGGCAGGGGTGTGCATGCGCAGGGGTGCTCATGGGCTGGGATGTGTTTGGGCGTACACGAGGGAAGCGGATGTTAACAGTCACCAAGCATCTAATTCTTTATTTGGTGTGGAGTACTTGCCGGCGTATGTATCCGGAGTAAAAACACGATTTGTACACGCAGATAATTAATAAAATTAGTTTATCGAGCGAAGATGACAAAAGGTATATCATTCCTAATAGTACAACAATCTACGCATGGGGGCGTAAAGATATAAGATAGTTGTTTATATTTGTATAGATTTTGTAAATCTATTGTATATATTAGTTTTTAAATTCCATAATTTTTAAGTTCTTCGCCCACCTTCCAAATCTTTCCTGCTTCTATCCTGGTTGACAGAGTATACGTGTTACCTCCACGTGGTGTTCGCGGGACACATCGGTTTTAGATTTCTCGGGAGATGATTGGCTAAGGCATATGTCTTGCGTAGCAAAAAAAGGTTTTAAAGATGGAGTTAAATAAAGATGAGCAAAAATTAGTGATTTGGGTCTTTAAAAGGCATAACTTTGTATGGGGTGGTCCTATTTAAAATCTATTTACAGATTTAGGGTCCCTAGAAAAATTTAATGTTAGTTGATACCTAGCAAAATATATTTATCTTAAAAGAGTGACTAACCCGCGTAAAATAAATACAATATAACACTTGTCGACGAAAACTTGTAGAGAAATTTAAAGATGAATTTAATGAGGGTCCAGTATTAGAATTTGTTGCGAGTAGGGCTAAGTCCGACTGCATTGTAAGCGAGAAAGATACGATTAAAAAGATTAAAGGGGTCTCACGAAGTGTAGTTAAGTAAAACCGCGGGTGCTACAACCTATAACGAGCATATATTCCCAAAAGGGGTGGGCATGCAGCTACGCAACAGTGCATGGGAGAATAAGAATCCTCTCCAATAAGAAATTAAAGTTTTCATGTACGTAGCACCAGTCATTGGGTAATGGTAGAAATGTTAAACCTATAAAGACGATTAGTAATTGTGGTTTAGAAAAATAATAGTTTTCTTGGACTAAATAAAATAGCTTAAAGTGATTAATGTATATGGCTACATATTCTCGTACATATCCACAAACATCTGCTTACGTCCGCATACGGGTATGGCGATACCGGTAGTTTTTGTTTAACAAATAATAGGAAAGATACGTTAGGTGTTAGTGTGGAAGCCCATTGTCGTTTGAAAAATGTTTGGAAATTATCAGAACAGGAGCGGGTCGAAGTTTAAGTTGGATGGATGATTAACCGAGTTTTTTCTACCTTTTACGAGGGAATCGGAAGTTGACAGACATCGAGCATCTAATTCTCTATTTGGGTGATATCGAGTACTTACCGGTTCTAGAAATCATTACGTGCGGCCGATCGCTATGAGAAAGTGTAAAAGCCTACAGAAGCAAAATTTAATTATCAGACGAAAAAGTGCGCGATGTGCTATAGAAAGTATAAAAAAAATGGTGCTTTGCATCGATCCTAACAGTAAAAAAGGAGAGTGACTTTTTCTAGCAATTACAAGAATAGCAGTAGCGCGGCGAAGGGGTATGCATGTATTATACAGCGCAATAAAATATGTTAGTTTACGGGAAGCTCGAACGTAAACTAATTAAATTTTAATCTATAATTAACCACAGTTGTAAAAATGGGAAATTAATGGTTAATTTTAATACCGCTAAGCATATACTTTCGCTTGGTGATTAATTTATAAAATATTCAAGCCCACCATTTCCTAAAGTATGACGTAGAAGTTATTTAAAATTAAATTGCTTTATTAGTAAGTATCCTGTAGACAACAAGTTGGTATTTCCTTAGTAATGGTTTAAAGTGTTTTTATTAAGTTTTTGGTTATAGTAGCACTGCATCTTCTACAGCACGACTTGCACACAAATTGTATGCGTGTGCTATCACCCTTTTGGATTTTTAATATGCACGCGATCCGTATAACATGGAAGACGTTTCCGATGTTTCTACTAACGGCATTCGCACCATCGACGATGCGAACTAGGTGCATGCATTGGCGTTAAATGTATTGGACGAGCAGCAAGGATTATGACGTCATTTAGTTCCCCGCTGAATCCTCAACATCGTTCGGCCGTCTTCGGAAACCTTCGGTATGCATTCTATAGGGTACATAAAGCAGGTACGCAGGAGTAAACTCTTTAGTTATAAGTTAGTTCGCTTACAAGTTTAACCAAAGTTCTATAGTGCGGATTTTGTTTTGTACTAAAATGGTACCTGCAAACGTTTTTAAATGCGAGCCCTGTCACGTCTACTTTACCAGGAGGGATGCTCTCAAACGGCACCAGAACAAATGTCGTGGTGTAACATCGTCCAGGGTTAAGCTTATACATCCGTCGGCAGCAAAGTACTTAAATTGTATGTCTTGCGGTATCGTTTTTACGAGAATGGACAACTTACAGCGACACAAGGAAAAACAGCACGGTATATCATTAAGCCGTAAACGTTCAGCTCCGCCAGCTGTTAAAGGGTCTTGTACGAAACAACCACGAATTATGTGTAAAGTATGCGACTTCGAAATGGAAAAAACTACTTATGCGGCACACTTAAGGAGCAACAGACATAAAAAATGAATCAGTTACCGCTACTAGCGACGATGGTGTAGAAATGGTTAGCACTGCGTTTAACAACCGTATGGCTAGCTATCGCATAAAGAACGCCAGTGTCGACGATGGAGTGCCCGAGTTTCTTTGGAAGCAGAAAGAGCGATTTATTCGATTAATTAATGAAAAAAGAATACAACATACAGCAGTAAAAGTCTACTGCGAACTCTACGGCGTTTACACCAAAATGGGGGAAGAGAAGTCCGATGTGAAATCCTTTAACACAAAAAATGTGGTTATAACGTCCTCTAGTAATCTGGAAAATATGTACGAAGTTTTAAGCGAAACCATAAGAACAAAATCAGAGGAATTTGAAACATGTGAGTCCGGTTGGTCTTTGGAAAAAGTGCTCTATTTAGAAATAAATATTAATAAGTATAAGCCGATATGAGAAGTTTTAGGTTAAGAATAAAAAATTGTGAATATGTATTTAGAAATGTGGTTTACAAAATTTAAACTGTATTAGTAAAAATTGTCTGTAATAAAAAGTTTTAAGAATGGTTTTTAGATTTTCTTTTAGATATGAGCTGCAGGAAAGTTGTAATTTAGAGGGTGTGTGTAAAATGGTATGGGGTGGTCCTATTTTAAATCTATTTACAGATTCGGATTCTACATAAAATTCTAGACTAACAAGATGTATTGCATGACTAAAAAATTTATAAGGACGGTCAGAAATCGCTACCAGTAAATATCTTAAAATTGGGGTAGCTCTCTGGGGATGATGCTATCTAAAAAATTCCTAGAGATTCAGGTAGCTGAGAAAATTCTAATATTAATTGAAACCAAACAAGGTACATTTATCTCGTGGGTGGAAATGTAGAGAAAGATTTATCTCGCAGAGGGCATATGTGTAAAACGGTAAGGGGTGGTCCTATTTTAAATCTGTTTGCAGATTCGGATTCTGCATAAAATTCTAGACTAATTTAATGTATTACATGACTAAAAAAATGTTTAAGGACGGTCAGAAATCGCTTCCGGTAAAAAAACTTAAAATTGGGGTAGCTCTCTGGGGAATGGCGCTATCTAAAAAATTCCTAGAGATTCGGGTAGCTGAGAAAATTTTAATATTAATTGATACCAAACGAGATAGGTTTATCTCAAAAGATGCAATAACTAGTCGAAGAAAACTATTTGGTTCAGAATGTTGGCTGTAAAAACTATCTTAAAATTGGGGTAGCTCCTGGAGGGTGATGCTATCTAAAAAATTCCTAGAAATTCGGGTAGCTGAGAAAATTCTAATATTGATTGATACCAAACAAGATAGATTTATCTCGTGGGTGGAAAGAATGCGGGTGTGACGTAATCAAAATGGTGGGGTAAAAAAATTCCACAAGGAGTTCCACAAGGAGAGAGTCACTCCTCCTCATTTCCTCCTTATGGGAATTTACATGTAAATTTGGGAGGAAATGAGGGATTCGGGAGGAAATGAGGTTCTGATTCGCCTGTCATCCATCTACTCACTTCTTTTCATTTGATACCATACAATAGCTTGTAACCTTGAAGAACTACTACAAGCCGTACTTACGCACACTAAACTATAACACAATATTTGATGGCGTTTGATGCCCTACATAATGTTTTTAGCCTGTGTGTGTGTGTGTGTGTGTGTGCGCGCGCGTGTGTGTGTGGTGTGTGTGTGTGTGTGTCAGACATAGGAGATCTGGACGTCGGCAGCCGGAAATCAGATGTTCCTATGTGTGTCCGTTCGCAGCTCTGGCTGCGTTGTGTTTGTGTGTTTTGTTTGCTATGTGTTGTTGTTTGAGCTCATTTGCTTAATTGTTGTTCATTGTTGAGTGTTTGTGTGTATGTGGTGTTGTGAGGGGTCTGAAAATCGGCAGCTGGGAATTAGGAGATTTCCTCGCGTATTTTAGGAATGTTCGCCTCCGCGGCCATCGGCAGTCGGAGACCACGGGTGCCTTCCATTCCTGGCGTGTCGTTTTCATATGTGTATGTTGTTCGGGTACAAAACTTATCCTATCTCTGTTGTTTGTTTGTTGTGTTGTGTGTGTTGCCTTCCTGGATCCCGGCCAATGGCAGCCGGAAATCGGAACCCAGACCAGCAATTGCGGTGTTATCTCTCCCGGGATCTCGGCCATCGGCAGTCGGATACCAGATCTTTCGGGATCGCGTTGTTGTATCTCCTTTCCTAAAAACTATTCTACAGTTAGCTTAACCTAGGTTCGTAAACTTCGTCTACTCGTTGGTTTGAATATTGCTGTTGAATTGCATTGTGTATTACTTCAATTGTTGTTCAATGTTGTTAGTTCCTGGTTTAGATGTCATAATCAACAATGTTCATCTTTTGGACAGAGAACTTGATTGTGTGTATTAGTGTTGGATGTTGCCTTCGGGCTTCAGGGGAGCTTCCACTAGGATTCCAGAAATGTTATACCCTGTGCATCCTCTATTGATGTTGTTTTCTTTATTTGAAATTTGATTTAGTTTATTGTCTGCGTCTGAATAAATTTGCCAAATATTGCCTTCTTGTTGCGTGTATAATATTGTTAGTGACTTTTTTGGCATGGATGCAGGTCATTGGCTGATTTTTATTCAGACAGTTGTTCCGTCTATGGTCGCTGTCTCTTTCGGTTTCAGTTCCATAGTGCGTAGGTTTCCATGGTCCTAGTGCAATGTTTTGATACATGCCTCACGTCCTGGCACCTGACGCACTTGGGTACTACTAAGTAGTCTTTAATTGATAATGTCCTGAATCTTAAGTAGATTCTCCCATTTTCAAGCAGTATCTTCCTTAAATTAGATGTTACTTTGGCTACGTGATGCTGGCTTTGCTTTCCCTTAGGTCCGGTTTTGAACTGTCAGGTAAAGTTTTTGTTAAAGTCCTCACTGGTTTGTTCTTCTAAGTTTTGTTTGTATATAGTTTCAAGATTTCGTCTTCCTTTAGTGTTGATGGTACGTCGTATATTGCCACAAGTGGCTTTCTCTTTTTAAGAACTTCGCACTTGAGTTCTTCGTTTAGGCCCTGATTTATCATGATCTTTTGTATATCGACGTATGACTGTTTCTATGATTAATACTTTGTTTGTAGTTCTCATATTTTTAATTTTTGTTCGGCAGGAATAATTACTTTTGCGAAGTGTTCTGCCACTTTCCTAGCGTCATCTCCGATTTTCGACGTTATAAATAACGTATTGTTGGCTGTCTTGCTCTTTCGATAGCGTCGTGCTTTGGCCCTAAATTTGAATTTTGTGTTTCCTTAGCTATGCTAGCATAAGTCATCTGTGCTTGTGTATGTATTTGTTGTGATCTTAGTTGAATAAGTTCCTCTCTGTATTGTATATTTTGCTTTTCGACTGCGCCTTTTTCTTCTTTAACTTAGACGATAAGGAACGCAAATTCTATCACCTTGTCTCATAATGTCTTTGCGTACTTTGTTAATAGGATCTGTTTTATCTATGTAATGTATTAAATCTAAGTATCGCTCTTGTATTAAGGTTCTTTCACTTTCCGGTGCATCTGGCTTTTGTTTTTCCTAGTACGTTTCGCTTGTTTAGCAAGTGTTTCGATTTTGTCAGATTTGTGTGTTATTGCTTGTTTAGATGGATTGGCCTGGATGTTTATAATATTTTGTATATCCATTTTAGAGTCGGAGGAGTTTCGATTTGGCTCTTGGTCTACATATGGGAGATCTTGGAGTTAGACTGCTGCGTCTAGAAAAATCCTCCGTTCCTAACGTCTTTAAATTTAGTTTTACACTAAAATACTTCCTAAATAGTTCTTACATGCACTGCACTAAAAACAAGTATTTTTTTCGCACAAATTTAATAGTTTATTCACACTTTTCACTAATTTGTTAGTCGGGTAGGCCCAAAGCCCTCCCCCTCCCCTCTTTTGAGCTCTTTTCTTTAGCCGCTGAGGGGTTTTTAAAATCACCTTTTCAAGCAGTTCTTCAGTCGTTGTCCGACCTTACCTCGTGGAGACGACAAGAATAGTGCTATGTGTCACTGAACTCTTTCGTTAGCTGCTTCCAACGATTTACACCCACTCAAGAGATTGGTGGTGTGTTCTGCTTATTGGCTTTGTTCTATCGCTTTATATACCTTAATCACGTGTGGCACAAGGCCCGTGACTTGTAGACAGTACCTATTCTTCAGTTTTCACATATTGAAAAATCGCACCCCCGCCTCTCTTTCTTTTTCTTGTTCTTCAGCCACACTCTTCTATTTATATTGACACCATATTGGTCTGTTTCCTTTGTACTGTAGCGTCAGCCTAACTTTAATTTCACAAGATCTTAATTTATTTAAAGTAGTTGATATTTACACTTATAATTATACAACACTTAATTTCTACAATTAATATTTCACTACAAATAATTTATCAACTAAATTTACTTTGAATATTTATTTCTTACGTACACACGACTTACTATCGAAACCGTCTTCCCTTTCCATCACTAACGTCTCTCTTTATATAAAGTACGGTAGCTTCTAGAAGGATCTAGAGACTGGAAGTCGACCCACAATTGATAAGATACAGACTGCAGTATCTAATAGCTGCGCCTTTGTCGGTTGATAGCAGTTAGAATTTCTAGACGTGCGGTCAATGGAAGCTGATGTTATGTGCTAAAAATAACTAAGCTGCAATTCGACGGTTTCGTTAGAGTGCCTTATACCGTTTAAACAAGGAAGTTATAATCGCACTTTGCACAACCCGCGTGCACTAATTAATTTTTTTCTTAATTTTTGTTGTATTTGCAATAGTAGAAACAACTCTGTTTGCAGTAGACATATTCTAGCGGGCTACTACTACCGCGTTTCACTAATTTAAAACAAGTCTTTATTACTCACTGTTCACAAGTTTAATTAACAATATATGCCTTATCTATAGATGTTTTCAGTCCAATTAACAATGAAGCACTATCACACTAATAAATTTACAAACACTAATATCTTCTTAAACTAAATTCTTAACCATAGGTCTATTAACAACACTAACACTACTATTTATTTATTACACTTTTGTCTATTTATGTATTCTGCAAGCTGTCTGTACAATAGACACGTTCACATAATATAAATTTATGTTTACTCTTAGACTTCCAAAAGCTTAACTATTTAACTTTACACGATATAATTTATATTCGACATTCTGATATAGACTACTTTTACATTTATCAGCGGTCTTATATATACCCTGAATTAAAAGGATGATTCATACTCCAGTAAATGCTAGAAAATTGTAGGCTTCTGTAGTATA
The DNA here is from genome assembly GCA_036346225.1 of Platerodrilus igneus. Classification (NCBI taxonomy): domain Eukaryota; kingdom Metazoa; phylum Arthropoda; class Insecta; order Coleoptera; family Lycidae; genus Platerodrilus; species Platerodrilus igneus. Next base: position 5,539,063 of record JARFIW010000671.1, read on the forward strand.
TACGTTGCTTATGACGCTTGTGCGTTTGACGGGTTGCCTAATAGTAGCTCGTAACACTGCCCCTCTTTAAAACCGTTTCGATGACTGATGGTATCGGCAGCTATCTCCTTTGGTGCATCCCCCACATCGTTGGAAATAACAGTCAACACTCTTTTCTTGGTCTTGGTAGACAACCGGTTGATAACAACAAACAAGGACCTGGACGTTGGTTTCCTGGAAAACTACTTCTAGCATATTTTGGACTGTCTTTCAATCTAAGCGATCCAGTCCACAGCCGAGTTTGGGCACCGCTAGTCTCGTTACTCCATTTTTCATCATCTGAGCCTTAAGAATCAGCAAAGCCTCCCATAGATGTCCATAACTAGGTCTCTGCCATGAAGAATTTTTGGTGACCAGATAGTAAACATAACGATTTTTATCCTGAAGAACCAAAGCTTTTTCTACAGTTGGATGTTGTTTTACTAATTCATCCACACATCCAAACTTTTTCTTAAAAACAACAGCTATTCCTCTTGACATTTCCAAATCTTGAGCTACGCAATGTGCAAGGAAATACTTTTCTGGTGCTCTAAACAGATCTTGCTGTTTTTCAACAACAACGCCAAATCTCGCCTTAGCGGAACCACCATACTTAGCCAAAACTCTCAAAATCTACATTTGGCTCATGATTAATAACTCGTCGAACACCATTCTCATTATTCAAGCATTCCTGGTTGTTGCCAGCGTAGGATGTTAAACGGTCAAAGTGTACCACTTTCGGTTTATCACGGGGAGATTTTCTGATCCGGTACACTACATCATTAATTCTTGTTAACACTGCGTACGGGCCTTCTAATTGTCTTTGTAATTTTGGCGACAACCCACGCTTTTTTTGTGGATTATACAACCACACTAAATCTCTAGGTTGATAACCACCTTCTTGAACTCTCGTGTCATATTGTGATTTCATTTGATCGCTTGCTGCCTGGATATTCTTTCGGACGTTTTCGTGAATGATATTTGATCTTTCACGAAGCTTACTAACGTAATCTTCACCTGCGATCTCTTCTTCAAATTTAAATCCAAACTGAAGATCACATGGTAGCCGCAATTCACGTCCTAACATCACGCAAGCGGGAGAGTATCCTGTGCTATCATGTACCGAAGATCGGTACGCCAATAGGAACAAATGTAAATATTGATCCCAGTCTCGTTGATGTTCAGAGACAACTTTGGCTAGGTACTTTCCTAACGTCCTGTTCATTCTTTCAACCATTCCATCCGATTGAGGATGAAGTGGCGTGGTTCTAGTCTTCCTGATTTCAAGATACTTGAAGACGTTTTGAAACAACGCTGATTCGAAGTTCCGACCTTCATCGGATTGTAATTCCAACGGAACTCCAAAGCGATAAAACAACTCCTTCACTAATACATCCGCAACCGTCTCGGCTTCTTGGTTAAGTATAGCATACGCCTCCGGCCCTTTGGTAAAATAATCCATTGCAACCAAGATGTATTTATTTCCTTTCTCTGATTCAGGAAACGGACCAGCCATATTAATGGCCACCCTATCAAAAGAATTCCCCACGTTATACTGTCTGATTGGGGCTTTCCGTTTTGTAACCGGGACACTTCCAGAGGCACACAACTCACATTTCCGGCACCACGCCTTTACATCTTCTTTGCAGTTCACCCAATAGAATCTTTCTATCACTCTTTCAAGGGTTTTTCTCACGCCAAAATGCCCTCCGGAAATACCATCGTGCAAGTGCTGCAACACTTCCGGCACTCTGCTTCTCGGCACTATCACTTGCAGATGATAATCTCCAACGTTCACCCCCTTACGTCGACTTGCTTTAGTTTTCCTTCTGCTCAACCGGTTGTTTTGCTGGTTGAGTGCAGCGTCTCTGTATATAACCAACTTCACCGCAGCTCCTGCATCGCAGACGCCATCTACGCGGTCGTTGTCTTTCCAGCCTTTTCCGCCACACGGTTGGTTATTTCTTCTATGCTGTTTTGCGATTGACCAGGTTCTTCTAAGGCAAACCGAACTTTGTGACTCACTCTGTGTGATGTCTGCTTAGCTGCTTCAAATTCAAGCACATGAGCCAGTGCGTCATCTAACATTTTTGGTCGTGCTAATCTTAGCGCTTGCTGTATTTCGCTGTCTTTAACGCCGTTCACAAATGTTTGAACAGCCAGTTGTTCGAGGAAGCTATCTGGTGCTGTTGGGTATGCCAATCTAACTAATATGGCAATGTCAGCTTCGAATTCTTGCAAGCTTTCATTTGTCTTTTGCGAGCGGTTCTTAACTTGTGCATGGTAAACCTGTTGAAGGTGAGCGTCTCCATATCTCATGTCAAGCTTCGATGTTAAGAGGCCGTAATCATTCTGCTGGTAATCGAGAATCGTTTGTATGATGTTATGGGATTCCCCCCGTAGGGCCACTATTAATGAGATAGTCTTCTCTCTGTTGTACCAACCGTTGGCTATTGCAACAGCTTCAAAATGTTTCAAATATATGGGCCAAGGTGTTTTACCATCGAATGTGGGTGGTTTCACTTTAAATTTTGACGGTATCGACTCGTTTCCTTCCATGCTTCTTATTTCTGGAATGTTCTGATTTACAACTTGGTTTACTAATTCAAGTGGCCGCGTTGTTAGTGAAATCACTTGTTCTTGCAGCCTCATCACATCTTCTTCCATTTTTACCAATTTACTGTCCAACTTTTGCTCAACTGTTTTTACCTGTTCATTGAAATCTTCTTTCAATGCAATGGAGCTTTCCATTAATCTTTGTTCTAACGTGACTGTACTTTCATTCAACTTTTCTTCCATTTTTGCAGTATTTTCACTTAACCTTTCCATTTTCTCAGCATTTTCACTACACTTTTCTTCCATTTACTCAGCATTTTCACTAAGTGTCACTTCCATACCGTATATAAACTCTATAAGGGTCGATTCCAGTTCAATTGACCTTACTAAGTTTTTATTGTCACTTCTAGTTTAGCCGAACTCTATTCCATACCGGATTTAAAATTCCTAAGGAAATTCATTAAAGTTTCTGTGTCCATTTTACTTTGGCTTCTTGTAACAGGCATATACAAACTACTTAAATGTCTTTAGACTTGTGTGTGTTTTCTTTTAAGTTAATCATTATATACCCCACACAGACCTAACACCAGTGTAGCGGGCTACTACTACCGCGTTTCAGTAATTTAAAACAAGTAATAACAAAAGTCTTTATAACTCACTGTTCACAAGTCTAATTAACAGTATATGCCTTATTTATAGATGTTTTCAGTCCAATTAACAATGAACCACTATCGCACTAATGAATTTACAAGCACTAATATTTTCTTAAACTAAATTCTTATCCATAGGTCTATTAACGACACAAACACTACTATAATTTATTTATTACACTTTTGTCTATTTATATATTCTACAAGCTGTCTGTACAATAGACACGTTCACATAATATAAATTTATGTTTACTCTTGGACTACCAAAAGCTTAACTATTTAACTTTACACGATATAATTTGTATTCGACTTTCTGATAGACTGACTCTTACATTTATCAGCGGTCTTATATATATCCTGAATTAAAAGGATGATTCATACTCCAGTAAATGCTAGAAAATTCTAGGCTTCTGTAATATATACGTTGCTTACGACGCTTGTGTGTTTGACGGATTGCCTAATAGTAGCTTGTAACAATATAGTTTTATTAAAAACCAACTTTTCTGCCACTCCACTTACCAAATATATCCCTCTTTCTGAAGTGCCGCATGTGTTCAAAGAACACACTTGCCGCTGATACAATGATAAGTCGTTAAACATGCTATCGGGCTTAAAAACAAAGATTGCATCAAATTGCGGGTCGGACAAAATTCGAATTTATGAAGGACAGTGTAGATAAACAATAGTTTTTTCACTAGGACATGATGTAAACAGTGCCCGCACCCGCATTGGTAAACCCTCAAAAATGCGACACCTTGGCTTTAAAAAAGGTTTAAAATTAAAAAAACAGAATTATTAAGGAACCATATTAACCAGAAAATGATATAATTGAATTAATAGTATATATAGATTTACGGATAATTGTTTTATTAAAAAATAAAATTTACATTTTTAACTAACTAACAACAGAGAACTTGCAAACTATAACCTTTCATTTAAATATAATTTTAATATACTATACTTTTAAAACTATAAAGATATCTGAGTTAAATAATATACAAAGTTTAAACCTAAATTAAAACAATCTGTTTTTTAGTTTATTTTCCGCAAAATCGGCAATTAACAAACATTGTTAATCCGTTAAAACAATTTTGAGTAGATATTGTTTTTAAACAATTTTTCATTATTTTTAATTTAGAGAAGGTTTTTTCGCTGGAAGCAACAGTAATGGGTAGCAATTTTAAGGGGTAATGAATTTAAGAACATTGTAGCGTTCAAGCTTGTCTGGGGTCACCTTGTTAATTCTTCGTAGCAACTGACATAACATTTATTTATAAGTTAAAAATACGAACTTATTATACATTAAAAGCATAACACACAAAGAAAATATTTACAAAAGTTTTTATCTTCGCAATTATTGCAAATATCTCTTAACACTGCAAGCACTTTAATTTGCAAAATTGTTGGATGTTGTTCCATGTTGAAAAATTGAATGTTGCGGCTTCATGACGATTCATTAGATCCGGTGTTGTTTGTGGATGATGTTCATCATCAAGCTAAATGCAATGCGACACCTAACGCCGGTGACTTGGGTAGGATTTCCTTGCTTCAGAACATTGCGGCTTGTAAGAGGAAGTGCTGGCAAACGGGCGACATGCTTGGTTGGTATAAATTGAAGTGAGCTGGCCGTTGAAAGTCCCCAATCCTGGCATACAAGTTGGCGTCACATGATCTAAGAGGTGGTCTTAATGGCTTAGGCGGTGGAGCGGGTCCAAGCTGTGTTATGGCGGGCTCCTGGGTCCGAAATGTGATTATAAAGAGTTTATTTCATTTTATCCCGTTAGTATTTTGTGGTCGCAACGAGATAATCTGAAAGAAAACCTTTAGTGCACGAGAAGCTTGGTGACTTTCGTCTTGCACTATTCCTAAATTCTGTTCAAGAAGTTTGGTGACTACCTTAAGAAAAAAAACAATTAAGAAGTGATTTGCTCTAGTGTGAATATAAACGAGCCAATTACCCACTTTAACATTAACGGACTTTCTAAAAAAAAATACTACACTTAATGTTAATATGGAGGTAGGTTGACAGAAACTAATGGGTTTCTAACTTAATAGTAACAAATAATTTTGTCTGGTATTTAAAATGTAGTTTAATCATATTGAACAAAAATTAAATCGTTGGTTATTTTACAAAGAAAAAGCCAATGACCGGTTTCGTTGTGGTTGTAGCTCATCAGATTGGCGGAGTTCTCTCTGCAAAACAACCAACAAAGTTCTTGAGTTATACGCCAAGGATGGTGTATGAATAAATACAAAACATTTCCCATCTGACCTCTGTACTTGAATGTAAATAACTAACTATCGGTGACCTTTTCAAATCTCCAACGTTATAATAAGGATGGTATTGCCAGACAAAATTTAATAACTATTCTATGACAACTAAGGTGAAAATAAATAAATGGTCGATTACCTGCTATAACATTAGATGACTTTCTAAGACAGCACTACACCTAATGTTAATACCAGACAAAATTGTTTGATACTATTAAGTTAAAAGTGCATTAGTTTCTGTCGAGCAAGTTACCAATTAACATTCGGTGTAGTACTGTCTTAAAAAGTTCACTAATGTTATAGTGGGTAATCGACAATTTGTTTATTTTGTCCTTAGTAGTCATAGATTAGTTATTACATTTTTCTGGCAATACCATCTTTACTATAATGTCAGAGATTTGAAAAAGCCACCGATAGTTAGTTGTTTAGATTCAGTTATAGAGGACGCATGGAAAATGTTTTGAATTTATTAATACAACATGATTTGCATATAATTCAAGAACTCTGTTGGTTGTTTTGCAGAGAGATATCCGTCAATATGATGAGCTGCAACCACAGCGAAATTGGTCATTCCCAGTATTCATTTTAGAATTTTACTATTAGTTATTCGTTAGTTGTTATTTCTAAATTTCATTATTCTGCTGTATTTGCATTTGTGAAAGGATTTAAAGCCCAATTTGGTATATATCCGATCAGCATGAAGAACGTCTTAAGTGTTAGCAAAAAGTAAATAAACTTTTCTCTTTTGCATAGACTCTTGATAATATGGGAAGGTGGTTGTGACCTCTGCCTAGATTTCGTTTGAACGGGAGTTTTCCCACAAAAAAAATTAAATTCAACTACCCATCTTGCAATTATAAATTGACTTCATCAAATATTTTAAACAGGTCTGTCAAATAAACATTGCCGGTTTTTTTTTGTAATCAAGTTTTTACACAATTTCTCCTCTGTTTTCAAGAAAGTCCAGTACGCAGTCAAATAGTTTGAAAAAACGATTCAGACAAATACTTCTTGAAAGTTAATAGGCACTATTTTTAGCCGTAGGCGATTGTAATTTTCATTCACTACAAAGTTGGCCAAATAAACTGCCATAAAATGAATTGACTTTAATACCAATGACTGCTCTAATACCCTAATGGAACGATGCATGCAAGCATTCATTTAGATTTTTTGCAACCAACTTTTGACAATGAATAATATAATGTACAGCGAGTACATTTTGTAGTGGTTATTTCAAATGCTCTATGAAATCCCTATGAAGTCCTAGCATTGCTGAAGCACCCTTTATATCGGTTTCCAAAGTTTTACAAATAATAATTATTGTAAATCTTTTTTCTTCTCCTATGAATTTAACGTATGATAAGAACATGGCTTTGTTATTCACCAGAGTAGATTGATTGAGTTGAAGGGAAAAAATTATAGATTTTAAGTAATTGCATAATGGCATTTCTACTTCTTTAGCCATTTCATCTATTCTTATTTGCACTGAATTATTACTTAGATGCATTTTTCTGATTATATCTGATGGTGTATTATGATAAAGAACTGTTTTTATAACCTCTTTGACTGCTAGCAATATTAATTCCTAGCCAATTTTGTCGGTTTTCTGCTTTTGCGATTAAAATGAAATATATGAAGTCTGGAGTCCATCACTTCTTGTTTAGAAGACGACGTAAAAAGTTTTGATACAGTTGGCTATTTTAAATATTCCTTCTTCGGTCCCTGAAAGTAGGATAAATTTGTGTTCTTTTTATCAGCATACATTTTATTCAAATACTCTTGTAGTCTAGAAGACTCCATGGCTTTATTGGAAAACACTTTTTGGCAAATTAAACACGTAAGTAGTGATTAGTTTGTAGGAGACTGCGTAAATTCTGCTTAGGTTTGGATATTTTGAAATACAAAATTTGGCACTGTTTAAATTAATTAACTTTTCAACAGGTTTATGGATAATTGTAAAAATAATAGCAATAATAACTTCTATCACTTATGGATTATTGGCAAAGCACATAAAAATAAGGGCACATTCCTAGAGCTATAGCTGCCCTTTATAAATTTGATTTTGTACACTCATCAACTTGTATACCATTCTTGATTAAATCCATGCACTTACCTTGTAAACAAATCGTTACAATCCCCTATATTTTGGTCAAAACATGCTTGATTGCCTTAATCGCGTCTTTGTATACTAACTTACAGACTATACTAAACCAAATCAGGTATTCGTATGTACTCTGTACATGTTAATTCTGCAACTTCGTCACGTTCAGTCACTTAAGGAAGCCAAATTAAGGTAAAGAAACATCACTTGATTTCAGTGTAAATATAAATAGCATAAACTTATCAGTTTCATGTGGCGACGCCCCGTTTATGTTATCGTTTTACTTAGTTTTTTTGGTGTCACTTGTATTTTTCATTCTACATTCGTCGTTTTTTTTTCGTTATTACTCGCTTAAATTTAATTACTTTATTGTAAAACAGTTCTTTTTAGAACTGATAAAATTCTAAATCGTTACGTATTGCTTCACTGAACTGTAATATGTTCAAGCACAAGAAGTCATGTTGTCAGGAACTGGCGGCTTTGCTCTACAAATATTTGGAAGCCGAGCATGATAACAACGGACAACTTCTAGCTTTAATATCTGTAAAAGAAGTAAGTACATATTACTACTAATATGATAAAATTTAGCTTCATTTTCTTTGAAATAATTATAAAGAAAAGTGTTTGAAGTTTTGAAAAATTTTCAGTAATCCTTTTTTGTTCTAGCAAGTAGCGTGAGCTCTCATCAGTCTGCATACTGTTGAAGATATTGGAGCAAAAATTAACAGTGGTGCAGCACTTACAGACCTAAAGACAAGGAAACTTACTAGAACTGCCGTTGAGGTGGATCATTTTGCTCGGGATGTTATTAGAAACGATACACATGATATATATAGAAATACTTAAAATAGTATTTACTCTTAAGGCCAGTTGCACCATATAGTTAAAGCCAAGATTTAAACTATAGTAGAGTTATACAACTGAAAAGCATTTGCACCGCTGCTAAGTCATAGATTAAGCCGAGATTTAATAAAGCCAGTTGACTTAAACCAAGACTTAAATCTAAAAGAGCCATTTCTTTTACAATGAAAAATGAAATTTCTCTTTTGACTTTTGTTCTGCTGTCAGTAACTTTACCTAAACTGTTTATTTCTAAAATAATTATCAATTAATTATTAGTAGTAGCAAATATTGTACACAGCGTACTTAAATTGTTACAAACATGATGGCATTCTCTGGGGTAAAAGATTCCGGAGTTAAAATAGTCCCCCATTCGAATCTCTGGGAGGGGACTACTTCGGAGGATGCAATCGGAAAGTTAAAAATAGGAGTCGGGAACATTCTGCGAGTCGGAGCGTGGAATGTTAGAAGTATGAAGCAAGTAGGTAAGCTAGAGAACCTAAAAATCGAAATGTATAGGTTATCACTAGATATAGTAGGAATCAGCGAAGTTCGGTGGCCAGAGGCGGGGGATTTTTGGAGTGGAGACTTCAGGGTAATTCATACAGGAGCAGAGGAAGGAAATATGGGTGTGGGGATAGTTATGCGGAAAAAAATAGGATACTGTGTAGAAAATTACTTACAAAAGAACGAAAGAGTACTCATGGTTAGATTAGAATCTAAACCGGTAAACACAGTAATAATACAAGTATACATGCCCACCTCTAGCTACAGTGACGAAGAGGTAGAAGCCATCTACAAAGATATCGAAGACATATTAAGATACGTAAAAGGACATGAAAATTTAATAATTACGAGGGATTTTAATGCCGTGGTAGATGAGGGTAGGGAAGGAGCGGTAGTAGGTTTATTTGGTTTAAGCACGAGAAACGACAGGGGAAATAGGCTGGTAGAATTTTGCGACAAGAATAATTTAATCATCACAAACACATTATTTCAACATCATGCTAGAAGACGATATACGTGGAAGATGCCAGGAGATATAAGAAGATATCAAATAGATTACATTCTTGTTAGACAACGGTTTAGGAATCAAATAAAAGACTGTAGAAGCTACCCAGACGCAGATATAGATACTGACCACAACATCGTAATTATGAAGGCCGCACTTAAATTTAAAAATCTGAAAAAAAGGAATGGAAAAAGGCACTTGGACTTAGAGAAACTAAAAGATAAAGATATTCAAGTACGATTTGAAAAAAAGTCAAATGAATTGCTGAATGATATCGAGAAAATATCTGAAACTAAGGAAGTAGAAACAGAATGGAATAACATTAAATCCAGCATAGACATGGCGGCCAGAGATATTCTGGGGTATACACAAAAAGAAAATAAGAAACCATGGATAACAAAGGATATCGTGAATTTAATAGAAGACGAAAATACAAAAATAAATCAGACGAAACAGGAAAACAGAGATACAAAGCCATAAAATGGGAAATTATACGAAAATGCAGGAAAGCTAAAGAACAATGCATTGATGAAAAGTGCAAAGAGGTACAAACTAAGATGGAAATAGGAAAGACAGACGAAGCATGCAAATTAATTAGAATGAATTTTAGGGATATAAAACCGTATAGCAAAAATATAAGAGACGCACAAGGAAACGTCATTATAGAAAACGTAGAGAAAGTGAGTAGATGGCAAGAATATATAGGGAATTTATATGCAGGAGAGGAACTAACTGCATTAGAACAGGAATCAGACATTGAAAATGATGACTTGGGATATCCTATACTTAGAGACGAGTTTGAATTAGCATTAAAGAGTCTGAAAAATGGTAAGGCACCGGGTACAGATAAGGTGCAAGCAGAAACTCTAAAAGCCGCTGGACAAGCAGTAACAGAACGTCTCTTCCAACTTGTAAGCTATATGTATGAGACAGGCGAGATACCCAAAGATTTCAAACTTAGCATCATAGTTACTATACCAAAAAAGAAAGACGCGGATAGATGTGAAAATTTTCGAACAATAAGTTTGACAGCACACGTGTCAAAAATATTAACTAGAATTGTGCAAAGACGAATGGAAAAACGAGCTGAAGAAATACTAGGAGAAGACCAATTTGGGTTTAGGCGAAACAGGGGAACACGGGAGGCTATTTTACCTCTGAGAGTGATAATGGAGAAAACAATAGAAAAAGGGGAAAGCATGTATATAGGGTTTGTAGATCTGGAAAAAGCATTCGACAATGTAAATTGGAAAAAAATGTTTGAAATACTCAAAAAGATTGGAATGAGTTATAGGGATAGACGAATAGTACATAGCTTATACAAAGAGCAAACAGCAGTAATAGAATTAGAGCAGGAACGTAGAGAAGTAAACATTAGGAAAGGGGCAAGACAGGGATGTGCCCTATCCCCATTGATTTTTAACTTGTACATAGAAGAGGCAATGGATACTGTCAAATGCAGGAAGACATTTGGAATTAGTATGCAGGGACAAAAAATTGATATGCTTAGATTTGCAGATGATATAGCGGTATTAGCGTCTAGCAAGGAAGAGTTAGAAGCTGCTCTTAATGAAATGGAAACGGTTCTAACAGAGAAATACGGTATGAAAATTAACAAAACTAAAACTAAAGTTCTAGTTTGCAAAGGTGGGGAAAATAAATCAAAAACAAGAATACAAGTATTTAACACGAACTTACAAGAGGTTAAGGATTTCTGCTACCTAGGAAGCCAAATAACGCAAGATGGGAAAAGCACAAAGATGTAAAACAAAGATTAGCACAAGGTCGTGCTACATTTAACAAGAAAAGCAACTACTGTGCTCAAAGACCACAAACATAGAAACAAGGAAAAGATTGCTTAAAACATATGTGTGGAGCACAGCACTGTACGGCTGTGAAGCCTGGACAGTAGGAGAAGCGGACAAGAAAAAGGTAGAAGCCTTTGAAATGTGGTGTTACAGGCGTATGATGAAGATATCATGGACAGACAAAGTTAAGAACGAAGAGGTACTAAAATGGTAGGGAAGAAAGAAATATGTGAAAAACGGTAAAAAATAGGATAGATAGGATGATAGGCCACATACTACGGCATGAGGGAATAGTGCGGAATATATTAGAAGCAGAGATAGGAAAAAAGAGAAGAAGAGGCAGACCTAGATTAGACTACTGCACACAGATAGTAAAATATGTAGGCTGTAGAGGTTTCAGGGAGATGTGTAGGCTAGCCCAGAATAGAAATCAATGGAGGTATGCATCCAACCAATCCCAAGATGGATAAACTAATGACGAAAAGATAACTGTGCTAAAACATGATGATTATTATAAGTAACTACAAGAATTGGTTAGGCAATATTCTCGAATAATGTTAAGTGTGTGAAAGGATTTACTGGAAAACCATTATTTCGGCAAATGTCTAAGTGTTGGGGGATCTTGGTAGCCACAGGTTGCTTAACCTCCTTCACTGAATCTCGGTAAAATAGGGTATAAAATTAGAAAACAATAGAAAGGGAACGAGCTGAATACACATGCTGTGTGCGAATTTCAGGGAACTATGTAGGCTAGCTCAGAATATAAATAAGTGCAGGTACGTGTCCAGCCAGTTTTGAGACGAAAAACCTAATGACGAAAAAATAAACGCAGATAAATCTGATGATTAGTATAAACAACTAGTTGTTGGTTGCGAAATATCTGCAACTATAATGTTGACTGTGCGAAAAGATATATTGGAAAATATATTAAATCGGTAAATGGTTAAGTGTTGGGGGAACTTAGCAGCCACAGGCTGCATACCTCCTTTCACAACCACTGAAGGTCGGAGAAATAGGGTATATAATTGTAAAACAATAGAAGGTGACCGAACGGCATCTAACAAGAAAGAACAGCGCCTATGAGGAAAGACAACAAACATAGAACAAGAAGAAAATTGTTGAAAGCATATGTGTGGAGCACAGCACAGTATGCCTATGAAATGCGGGCAGTCTGAAACGCAGACAGAAAAACGGTAGCAGCCTTTTGAAATGCTGTGCTTCAGATGTATGAGGACAATAGCATGGACAGACAAAGATAATAACAAATAAGTTATAGAAATAGTAGGGGAACAAGTATATCTGGGGAAAAAGATAAGAGAAATAGAATGGCAGAATACGTTCTAAGGGATTTTTGGGGGAATAGTATGTGATATATTACAAGCAGAGATAGGAAAAAAGAGGTAGATGTTGACCTAGATCAGATAGTGATAGATGCAGACTGTGCAAATTTCGGGGAACTCTGTAGGTTAGTTCAGAATAGGAAACAATGATGTTACACGTCTAACCAGTTCCAGGACTGAAGACCTAATGATGATGAAGTACAAAAGATACACTATTCATTAATATCTAAGGGTAAATGTCATACACTGTCATATACAGTCCTGTTGTTATATGTACAAAAAAAGAAAGATAATGTAACCTGGAAAGCCCCAGGTGATAGGGCTAGGTACCAAATAGATTATATTTTAGTTAAACAAAGATTTAGAAACCAAGTTAAAAACTGTCGTAGTTATCCAGGGGCTGACATAGATAGCGATCATAACTTAGTTAAAATGAAGTGTAAACTAAAATTCAAAAAATTGAGAAAGGTTAAAAGAGAGGATGGGATCTAGGTAAGCTTAATGATAGTAGGGTAAAAGAGGAATATAAACAAGTATTAGATAATAAGAGCAAAGAGATAGCTGTAGGAGGAGCGTAGAAAATAGATGGAAAGAAATAAAACTGACTGTACATGATACAGCAACACAGACTATAGATAAGAAAAAATAGAAGCGAGAAAACCCTGGGTAACAAAGGAGATATTAGATTTAATAGAGAATAGAAGAAAGCTTAAACCTTTCAGAGAAGTGGATAGTCAAAATAAGCAAAAATATAATACAGTTAGAAATAAGATAGTACATGAGTGTAGAAAAGCTAGAAATAAATGGATGGAGGAGAATTGTAAGGAATACAAGATGATTTGAGAGTAGGTAAGACAGACAGGGCTTACAGGACAGTTAAAAAGTTTTTTGGGGAAGATAGGAAAAAATATAATGGTATTAGAGACGAGAATAATGAGCTTCTAATAAATAAAGTTGAGGTAGCTGATAGATGGAAAAGATATTTAGAAGATTTATATAAGGGAGACGATATGGATGAGTTAGAGAACGACCAAGAAGAGGATGTAGAAATAGGGTTCTCAATATTAAGAGAGGAATTTGATAGAGCTGTTCGGAATCTTAAATTAAATAAAGCGCCAGGGATAGACGATATTCCGCAGAATTAATAAAATATGCAAGTCAGAAAACTTTAGACAGATTATATGAACTAATAAATGTAATATATGACACAAGTGAGGTTCCAATAGATTTCGAAAAAATATTATTATCCCAATCCCAAAAAGTCAGGAGCTGATAGGTGTGAGAATTTTAGAACAGTTAATTTAACTTCTCATGCTTCCAAAATACTAGCAATAATAATTAAAAATAGAGTAGAAGCTTTGACTGAGAATTATTTAGGCGAAGACCAATATGGTTTTCGTAAAGACAGAGGGACTAGAGAACCGATACTAATGATTAGGGTAATTATCGAAATAAAGGTTACAAAAAAATAAAAGACTCATTTGCGTTTGTAGATTTAGAAAAAGCATTTGATAGGGTTAATTGGATTGTTATGTTCAGGGTTTTGCAAAAAATAGGAATCTCTCATAGGGATAGAAAAATTATTTACAGTCTATATAAAAACCAAAGCGTAGTAATTAGATTTGATGAAATAGAAAAGGAAGCTAAGATTAGAAATGGTGTTAGACAGGGTTGTATACTGTCTCCCTTGATTTTTAATGTTTATATTGAGGAAGCTTTAAACTTAGCCAGAGAGAGAAAAGAGATAGGTATTAGTGTACAGGGACAGAAAATAGACATGTTACGTTTTGCAGATGATATAGCCATTATAGCAGAGTCTAGAAAAGAGTTAGGAGAGTTTTTAAATATTTTAGATGAGATACTACAGAGTAGCTATAATATGAGAATTAACTCAGTAAAGACAAAGATAATGACAAGTGAGTTACAGCCTAGTTCTAAACCAAAATTAAAAATAGGTAATACCGAGTTAGAGGAGGTAGATGAGTTTTGCTATTTAGGTAGTATAATTACAAAGGATGGACGTAGCAGAAGGGATATAGTAGCTAGAATAGCTCAAGCTAGAAAAATGTTTTTAAAAAAGAAAGACTTACTAATAGCTAATAGTATTAGTTTAGATAATAGAAAAAGTTTCTTAAAGTCGTACGTATGGAGCGTTCTACTATATGATAGTGAGGCTTGGACAATTAAAGAAGTAGATAAGAAAAAGATAGAAGCTTTTGAAACTTGGTGTTATAGGAGAATGTTAAAGATTAGTTGGACAGATAGAGTAACAAACGAGGAAGTTTATAGAAGGATAGGTGAGGATCCCTGTATGTGGAAACAATTGAAGGTCAGGAGAGATAGAATGATAGGGCACCAGTTAAGACATGAGGGACTATTTAGTAAAGTCTTAGATTATAGACTACCAAATAAAAATAGAGTAGGAAGGCCTAGACAAAGCTATATTAGTCAAATTATTAGAGATTTAGGTTGTGAAGGGTATGTAGACCTTTTTAGACTAGCTCAGAATAGAAAAGAATTTAGAGCTGCGTCAAACCGACTTTAAGTAAGTTCGAAAACAAAACAAAAAAAATAAAAAACAGTTAACTAAATGTCACCCGGACATAACTCACAATTGGTTAGCGGTCTGGCATGTTGGTAGCGATTCGTTGCTTAAGCCTTACCATAACATATAATTTAATAAACGTCACCATGACATAACTCACAATTAGGTAGCGGTCTGGCATGTGGGTAGCGTTTCGTTGCTTAAGCCTTACCATAACATATATTTTAACACTTTTCCTTTTTGAAGGTTATATTTCATTTCCTTATAAATGGTAAACATGTAAACATGTTAGAGTTCTTTAACAACCATCATGTTGCTAATATCTATGTAGAGTCAGATGGATAGGAAAAAGATAAAAGGATATAGGAAGACCTAGACCAAACTATATTAGTCAAATTATTAGAAATTTAGGTTGTGAAGGGTATGTAGAACTTTTTAGATTAGCACAGATTAGAAAAGAAGTTAGAGCTGCGTCAAACCGACCTTAAGTAAGGTCGAAAACAATATGATGATGATGAATGTAACCTACTTATTATAGATGATAAAAGTTAGTATTCTAATGAAAAGACATGAAACTAAAACATTTCTAATAAGCAGCATTTAAGTTTTAGGACAAAATTATATAATAATTGTGGTGACCTGTGGATAAATAAAACACACCCGCAAAATGTTTATGGATAATTATTTATATTTTACACAAAAAGAAAACGCGGTTTTACAACTGCATACTTCGCGGCCATTGTTTTCTATGTCACCAGCCCCAGCGCAAGACATCTATGGTTCCTTAAATTAGTCCTAGCATGTCAATAAACTTACTCCTATCATCTACATAAAGTTAATCCTACGTCACATCACTACCTCCTCCCTCAAGAAGACTGCTTAACTTAAAAGACAATTCGATACAAATAAAATGTTACTTTACAAATTTAATCAATCCGGTGGTTTCACCACTCACTTACTTCTAGTCACAATGGGTACACCAGTACCTTCGGAGTTATTCACATTAACAACGACTGGCAATACAGCCTTTCTTTCGTCATTATTAATCGCACTAGTTTGTGTTACACACTTATTACTAACACTATCTCAGTTGCCATTCGGTTCACTATCAATGCCTCAGTACTTACAGCTTTGGTCATACTTGGCATTATTACCATATGCTTATCATTACAAATTATATTGGGCAAGTTCACAAGCTTGTCGGGACCATCTTTATTTAACTCTAAGTGGTCTCCATAAAAGGCTACTTTTTTAATTATCTGGTCATGGTGGCACTTGTAAATTTGATCATCGCTTAAAGATATAAATATGGTTTTAGTGAAACCTTATTGGCGCTGTTTAGATCGTATCTTTTGGGGCGGAAACAAGTTGTGAGGTATAATGGATTTACTTCTGATATAATTGTGCCTACATCTGGAGTTCCACAAGGGTCCAATCTTGGCCCTTTGTTGTTTCTAATATTTATTAACGACCTTCCCAACACACTAGAGTGTGATAATTTGTTGTTTGCAGATGACTTAAAAATTTATTCAACCGTAAAAGACGAATCTGATTGTGAGTACTTACAACAACAAATTAACTTTATTGTTAATTGGTGTAGAAACAATAGGTTACACCTAAATACTGCAAAATGTAAATGCATGATATTTACAACAAAAACGAATCCCTTACTATTTGAATATCAAATTGATAATACACCTATTAATAGATATGATAGAATTAAGGATCTTGGGATAGTATATGATCCAACCCTGTCATTTTCTCCACATATAGAAGAACTATGTAATGCAGCAAGTGCCTCCTTGGGATTTGTGATTAGAAACACAAAAGGTTTTAATGATGTATTTAGCTTACAGTTGCTATTTTACTCCCTTGTACGTACCAAACTGGAATATTGCTCTTTAATCTGGTCACCTATATACTTATTGTATAAGAATATGTTAGAAGCAGTACAAAGAAAATTTTAAAATACTTAAGCTTTAAACAAACTGGTTTTTATCCTATAAGAGGTTGTAGTCAAAATGAATTACTTGACAATTTTAAATTGCTGTCATTAGAAACAAGAAGAATAAATTCTGGTCTGTGTTTTTTATATAAATTGTTACACAATCAAATAGATTGTGCAGTTTTGTTATCGCAAATACCATTTAACGTACCTAGGCTAGAAGCAAGATATATAGAAACATTTAAGATTGTTACTAGTAGAACTAATATAGGCAAAAAAGCACCCATAAATGTAATGTGTAAAAATTTTAACAGATTAAGTCCTCAAATAGATATAAATAACACTGCTTTGGATTCTGTTATATATAAAGATAATGTTGATGTACGTTTGTATATTTAAACTTTAGTCTGTAGGTCACATGTGTATAAAATTTGTTTGTTCTATATTTTTGTCCTGTAAATGGTTATTACTGTTGGGCAATAAAACAATAAAAAAAAAAAATAAAATAAAAAATATACAGAAATATATAGAAGTTTCCAATTTTTCATCTATTGCTCTTTTTTGCCACCCTTTTTTATTCGGCCGACTATAGTCTCTAAAGTATATCACATCGCCCACCTCAAACACTTTTGAAACGAGAAATGTTTCCATATTTTTATTATTACTTACGTTAGTTTTAGGTTGTAATAAATCAAATTTGGTGTTAATGTTTCTAGAAAACTTTAGTTTAGCAGGAGAGATACGTGGTTGAATGAGGTGCTGTCCTGTAACCAAACAGAAATCTAGAAATTGTAGTCACTGTTGTCTCACTTCTATTGTCCATGAGCAAATTTTTATGGCTGTTTTAACACTGTTTACAGAATTCTCTGCTGCTTCATTACTGGATGGTAAGTAGGTGTACTTAAATGTATTACACCATTCCTCTTACAGTATTCCGCAAATTCTGCCAAACCGAATTGGGTGCCATTATCTGTGGCTTTTGTGCGTGGGATACCAAATCTAGCAAATGTCTCCCATAATTTTTCGATCGTGTTGGCTGAATTAATGTTATTGACAACG
This sequence comes from Platerodrilus igneus, assembly GCA_036346225.1. Lineage (NCBI taxonomy): Eukaryota > Metazoa > Arthropoda > Insecta > Coleoptera > Lycidae > Platerodrilus > Platerodrilus igneus. The sequence goes on from JARFIW010000671.1 coordinate 5,557,208, forward strand.
AAAATTTTGAGCCACTTACTATAGGCATCGTTTACAATAAGAAAATTTTCACCTAAAAATGGTCCCATATAATCTAAGTGAATCCGTTCGAATATTTTTTACACAACAGCCATTTGGTTACCGGTGTTTTAATTGGATTTGGCTGATTCCTCATACAGCCGAGGAATTTTCCCGTAATAGCCTCTTTAGCTTGATCTAAGCAAGGTCACCAAAAATATGTTCGAGCCACCACTTTCATCTTAGTATTACCTAAGTGAGAAGCATGTAATTCTTTCAAGAGCGTATCTCGGTATTTTTGTAGAATCACCACCCGGTACCCCCACATAATAACACAGGAGTCCACATAAAGCTTAGATTTTCGGCTAAAATAGAGTTTTAACTCGGGCTCTATATTATCAGGCCACCCATACTCTATGTAGTTAAATACTTTAGACAGAGTAGGTTATTTTCTAGTTTCTGAGCATATTTGTTTTGCTGTTATTGGTACAAACTCTTCAATAAAATTTAAGTAATGGTACTCCTCACCTTCCTTTTCAAACTCTTTTGGGTTAGGTAAACGCGACAAGGCATCAGCCACCACGTTACTTTGTATCATAATATATTTAATGAAAGATATAGGGATATTTTCCCTATAGTAGGGGATAAAGAATACTACTATAGTAAGCCTGCTTATCGTAAAAGGCGATTAAAAGGCGCAGCAAGGGGCAGCAGCCTTGCTGGCTAACAGATATTGGAGGAGGGTCGGTTGGTCTCGGGCGATCCTCAATAATTTACAAGCTTGTTGGGGGTTGGCCGTGACGGATACGGCTTTTTGCTAAAATCTTTAAAAACTGTGTTGTGGAAAGATATGGGAGCCTACCACAATATTTCCAAGGTGTGCGTGGCCTAAAACACGAAATACATATGATGGAGAGCTCACAAGTAAAATTCTTGTCCGGAGGTAAAATACTCCCTCATTCGGATCTCCGGGAGGGGGTACTTGGGGCTCGTCATCGTAAGAATATAAAACAACAGTTCGATTTAATGATAGGGACTTGGAATGTAAGGTCATTACTTAGAGTGGATAAGTTAACGAATTTATTAGTCGAAATGAGAAAGGAAAAGCTGGACATTTTAGGTATTAGTGAGGTGAGATGGCCAGATAGTAATGACTTTTGGAAAGATAATTATAGAATAATTACAACTTCTTCAACTAATGGACAGGCAGGGGTAGGAATAGTGTTAGGTAAAAGATTAGGGCATAAAGTTAAAGAGTACTTACAATTTAGTGACAGAATAATTATGGTTAGATTGAGTACAAAACCCACAGACACTGTTTTAGTACAGGTTAACATGCCAACAACTCAGTACGAGGATGAGGAAGTAGAAAAGGTATACGAGGATATAAATAGTATAGTGAGAAAAGTAAAAGGAGATGAGAATTTAATAGTTATGGGCGATTTTAATGCGTCAGTGGGAGAAGGTAGTGAGGGAAAAATGGTAAGAAAATTGAAAATTTGGGTATGGCAGACGAAATGATAGAGGAGAAAGATTAGTTGAGTTGTGCCAGGAACATAGATTAGTAACTGTAAACACCCTATTCAAACAACATGTTAGGAGAAGATATACCTGGAAAGCCCCAGGCTAGATACCAAATAGATTATATTTTAGTTAAACAAAGATTTAGAAACCAAGTTAAAAACTGTCGTAGTTATCCAGGGGCTGACATAGATAGCGATCATAACTTAGTTAAAATGAAGTGTAAACTAAAATTCAAAAAATTGAGAAAGGTTAAAAGAGAGGGATGGGATCTAGGTAAGCTTAATGATAGTAGGGTAAAAGAGGAATATAAACAAGTATTAGATAATAAGAGCAAAGAGATAGCTGTAGGAGGGAATGCAGAAAATAGATGGAAAGAAATAAAACTGACTGTACATGATACAGCAACACAGACTATAGGTAAGAAAAAAATAGAAGCGAGAAAACCGTGGGTAACAAAGGAGATATTAGATTTAATAGAGAATAGAAGAAAGCTTAAACCTTTCAGAGAAGTGGATAGTGAAAGTAAGCAAAAATATAATACAGTTAGAAATAAGATAGTACATGAGTGTAAGGGAATACGAGATGATTTGAGAGTAGGTAAGACAGACAGGGCTTACATGGCAGTTAAAAAGTTTTTTGGGGAAGATAGGAAAAAATGTAATGGTATTAGAGACGAGAATAATGAGCTTCTAATAAATAAAGTTGAGGTAGCAGATAGATGGAAAAGATATTTAGAAGATTTATATAAGGGAGACGATATGGATGAGTTAGAGTACGTCCAAGAAGAGGATGTAGAAATAGGGTTCTCAATATTAAGAGAGGAATTTGATAGAGCTGTTCGGAATCTTAAATTAAATAAAGCGCCAGGGATAGACGATATTCCCGCAGAATTAATAAAATATGCAAGTCAGAAAACTTTAGACAGATTATATGAACTAGTAAATGTAATATATGACACAGGTGAGGTTCCAATAGATTTCGAAAAAAATATTATTATTCCAATCCCAAAAAAGTCAGGAGCTGATAGGTGTGAGAATTTTAGAACGGTTAGTTTAACTTCTCATGCTTCCAAAATACTAACAATAATAATTAAAAATAGAGTAGAAGCTTTGACTGAGAATTATTTAGGCGAAGACCAATATGGTTTTCGTAAAGACAGAGGGACTAGAGAACCCATACTAATGATTAGGGTAATTATTGAAAAAAGGTTACAAAAAAATAAAAAGACTCATTTCGCGTTTGTAGATTTAGAAAAAGCATTTGATAGGGTTAATTGGATTGTTATGTTCAGGGTTTTGCGCAAAATAGGAATCTCTCATAGGGATAGAAAAATTATTTACAGTCAATATAAAAACCAAAGCGTAGTAATTAGATTTGATGAAATAGAAAAGGAAACTAAGATTAGAAATGGTGTTAGACAGGGTTGTATACTGTCTCCCTTGATTTTTAATGTTTATATTGAGGAAGCTTTAAACTTAGCTAGAGAGAGAAAAGAGATAGGTATTAGTGAACAGGGACAGAAAATAGACATGTTACGTTTTGCAGATGATATAGCCATTATAGCAGAGTCTAGAAAAGAGTTAGGAGAGTTTTTAAATATTTTAGATGAGATACTACAGAGTAGCTATAATATGAGAATTAACTCAGTAAAGACAAAGATAATGACAAGTGAGTTACAGCCTAGTTCTAAACCAAAATTAAAAATAGGTAATATCGAGTTAGAGGAGGTAGATGAATTTTGCTATTTAGGTAGTATAATTACAAAGGATGGACGTAGCAGAAGGGATATAGTAGCTAGAATAGCTCAAGCTAGAAAAATGTTTTTAAAAAAGAAAGACTTACTAATAGCTAATAGTATTAGTTTAGATAATAGAAAAAGTTTCTTAAAGTCGTACGTATGGAGCGTTCTACTATACGGTAGTGAGACTTGGACAATTAAAGAAGTAGATAAGAAAAAGATAGAAGCTTTTGAAACTTGGTGTTATAGGAGAATGTTAAAGATTAGTTGGACAGATAGAGTAACAAACGAGGAAGTTTATAGAAGGATAGGTGAGGATCCCTGTATGTGGAAACAATTGAAGGTCAGGAGAGATAGAATGATAGGGCACCAGTTAAGACATGAAGGACTATTTAGTAAAGTTTTAGATTATAGACTACCAAATAAAAATAGAGTAGGAAGGCCTAGACAAAGCTATATTAGTCAAATTATTAGAGATCTAGGTTGGGAAGGGTATGTAGACCTTTTTAGACTAGCTCAGAATAGAAAAGAATTTAGAGCTGCGTCAAACCGACTTTAAGTAAGTTCTAAAACAAAACAAAAAAAATAAAAATCAGTTAACTAAATGTCACCAGGACATAACTCACAATTAGTTAGCGGTCTGGCATGTTGGTAGCGATTCGTTGCTTAAGCCTTACCATAACATATAATTTAATAAACGTCACCATGACATAACTCACAATTAGGTAGCGGTCTGGCATGTTGGCAGCGATTTGTTGCTTAAGCCTTACCATAACATATAATTTAACACTTTTCCTTTTTGAAGCGGATAATCAGGTTATATTTCATTTCCTTATAAATGGTAATCATGTACACATGTTAGAGTTCTTTAACAACCATCAGGTTGCTAATATCTATGTAGAGTCAGTTGGATAGGAAAAAGATAGAAGGATATAGGAAGACCTAGACCAAACTATATTAGTCAAATTATTAGAAATTTAGGTTGTGAAGGGTATGTAGAGTTTTTTAGATTAGCACAGAATAGAAAAGAAGTTAGAGCTGCGTCAAACCGACTTTAAGTAAGTTCGAACACAAAAAAAATAAAAATAAAAATCAGTTAACTAAATGTCACCCGGACATAACTCACAATTAGGTAGCGGTCTGGCATGTTGGCAACGATTCGTTGCTTAAGCCTTACCATAACATATAATTTAACACTTTTTCTTTTTTGAAGTGGATAACCAGGTAATATTTCCTTATAAATGGTAATCATGTAAACATGTTAGAGTTCTTTAACAACCATCAGGTTGCTAATATCTATGTAGAGTCAGCTTGATAGGAAAAAGATAGAAGGATATAGGAAGACCTAGACCAAACTGTATTAGTCAAATTATTAGAAATTTAGGTTGTGAAGGGTATGTAAAGCTTTTTAGATTAGCACAGAATAGAAAAGAAGTTAGAGCTGCGTCAAACCGACCTTAAGTAAGGTCGAAAACAAAATGATGATGATAGGAATATTCCCATTGGCAAGAAGAATTGGTGGCAACACTGTACAGAACTGCTTACTTTTATTTTGTTAAATGACAGTTATTCTTCAAATTGCAAATCTATAGGTATTTATTTGCATACGTTTGTCTACACTTAATTACTGCATTTGACATCATTTTAAAGTTAATTTGAATGGACTATATTATAAACTTTTAGGTATTAATACTGTATTTTAATTTTAATACAATTACTTTTAGATGTGATTTATTAACGTCTTAACAGCTCTTATTGTAATGAAATGTCTGTATTAAAGATATACTCACAATCTTTTAAAAAGAAAACAAGTTCTGGTTCTATTTCATTTTTCTTCACTTTAAGAAAATGTTTTTTCCGTCTTCTACAATAGAAGAATCAATATTTCAATTATTTCACAATGAAGTATATATTTTAGCCAAATATATGCCACATTATTTTGAAAAACATCTATTTAATTTTGAAATTATTTGGTATTGATTAGGATTTTCATATCATTCGTTTATTTAGAAATATGCTGTAAATTGGTAACGTGTTTTCTATACCATACTGCGAAAATACTGTGAATACTGTGAAAATGAATTCCCAACTTTTGTTACTTTTTTCTTGAAGGTTGGCATCACTGTTGAAGTTGATTTCGATCTTTTCTTGCCTTTTTCTGCGGGCTGCCTGTTGTTAGTGGAAAATAGGAATATAAATCTTAGGTAATTTTTATAGCCGATTTTCATCCATGTAAAAAAATATTATTCTGTTCATTCTTTATATTTTGGGTTAACGTTTTATTCAATATTTTTCAGTTGTCTAACATATTTACTTTTGAGGTTAGGTCTTTCTGTTTTCAATTTTAACGGGAGGATTTTTAGCTTGCACATATTTTTTTTATATATGTTATAACTTTATGTAAATTTCTCATAATTGCTGAGTATTTAACGTACGGATAGTTAATTTATCTTACTGTTGGATTTGTAGGTTAGTAATAATTTACAATGCAGTTTTGGAATTTGAATTAATATTTTCCATTTGTTTTAGCCATGGTGCGGATGAACGTTTTGAGCGATGCTCTAAAGTCTATTAATAATGCTGAAAAAAGAGGAAAAAGACAAGTATTAATTCGTCCATGTTCTAAAGTTATTGTTAAGTTTTTAACTGTTATGATGAAGCATGGTTATATTGGCGAGTTTGAAATAGTAGATGACCATAGGTCTGGAAAAATTGTAGTAAATTTGACTGGCAGGTTGAATAAATGTGGTGTAATTTCACCAAGATTTGATGTTCCCATTACACACATTGAGAAATGGACTAATAATTTATTACCATCTAGACAATTTGGGTAAGGATTTGTTCTGATGTTAGTTTTTATTATCAGCTCTTGAGCTGTGGTTGTATACCGCTTTTGTTTTTAAACAAGATTGCATATATCTACAATATAATTACAAAAATATTGATTTGCTTATAAATAGTACCTGCAGGATAAACAGCCATCGTTTATGAAAATTTTGTAAATAATTAAACTAATTTTATTACAAGTAAATGCCATATAACAAGCAAACTGAAAACAAAAGTTCGAAATTAAGAGAGACAAATATTTTAATGGGTATGTTAATGTTATTTGATTCACCAATAATGTTGTTAAACCGCGCTGTAGGTTGTTTTTCATATTGCACCCAAATATATTCATTACTGCCCCTGTAACAGTAATTAACCAGGAACACCTTATCGTCAACAATATTGTTTTAATTTATACCAGTGGCCTTCACAAAATTAATGCTGGTTTTCAAAAATCAAGGGAGAAGTTGTGAAATGTGATGTACCAGTGGTGGTTTAAAGTGAAAATGAAATACTACTAATAAAATACCACCGAGATATTTTTGGAATAAGTAGAATAATATTGGAGAAAATTAGCCAAAGTTTATAAACCGAAATTATTGGTATTTTAAAAATAAAATTTATTTTAATTAAAGGTGCCATATAATTAGTAGTTGCATTATCCAAGCAAATTAGTGTCAGCTGTGGTGCCTATATGACCTAAATTTATTTTCTAAACGTATTTTATATATAGTAGCGTATATTTAATAGACTGACAATTGCAAGAAGTCAGTTTTATGGTAAGGAGAACTTAATATTCTGATTTCCGCACTGTGTTGTACTATACAAAGGTTAAGCTTATACATTATTATTATTTAATTTGGTAGTTATTTTTTTTTAATTAATTAATTTTCATACATGAGCCTAAAATCTGGGGTCAAAAGACATACGAGGAAGCCCCATAATTTCGACGAACCCATTTAAGATTAATTAAAAAGCGTGCCTTGAACAAACTTTTATTTTCACCTTCACAGAAGTTGTGAATTTAACAGGGTGTCTACTGTCACGAAAAAGACACGAATTTCATTTTGCGGTAACTAAAGTAACGAAAAGTCACTAAATCCTATATCTTGGTCACGAATTTTTTCTTCATTGTTTAATTATCGTATGTATTTCCACAAATACGTCATAAAATTTTATAGCCATATTTCAGATGTTACAGCAAATAAATGACCTTCATTGTAATAGGGAATTGGAATGTGGGATAGGTAGCAGTCAGACGACCGCATTTAAAGAATATAACTGCAAGTCAGTCGTAAATAAAACCTTGAGATGAGACCTTTTAGTTTATATTTGTTAGTTTAAAATGCTCCAGCTACTCAATACAATAATACGATCTCAGGGCTAAACACTTTATTTTATTAAAGTAACGTGAATTCTCATATAACGAGTATGAACAATGCAATTAAAAAACACACTACGGAAGCTATACTGGCATCAAATTAATAATCTCTAAAAATACTAGATTACAATTAACACTAAATGTTACGAGCGGCACGTTTCAATGTTGATCGCTCGCATGCCGCGTTATAACTACCCTTTCCTTCGCTGCTGCACGAAGCTTCCACCACCTGCCTAGATATCAAATGTGCCCACTTCAACCTTATGAGATGTTTTTTGTTTTGATTATTTGTAACGCGACAAGATTTTAAGTTCACCTTTATAGCCTACTACATCAAGCGAAGTTGAGTTTAGAACTAGAAAACTTATTAGATATAGCTAAAACTACTCCACCGCCTCGAGAAACATTACATGAATCATAATCACGATCACATCGATACATATATAGTTTTGCGGACACCATTCACTATCATTAATTCCTTCACGAAACCAAGTTTCTGAGAAAGCTATTATATCATAATCACTATTCAGAATGGATAAGAGACCGTCAGTCAATTTGGATTGCATTCCCCCCAGGATTTTGGTAGTAACAAGTTAATATAATTGGAGTTTTGCTGCTGGACCTATTTAGTTTAAATTCATAGTAGTAGTCCTAGTTTTAATAATTTTAGGAATTAAATATATTATGGGTATATATTTAATTCTGATATCCTGCTCACCCTTTTTTATACGTTCATCTAATAGTTTCTTTAAATTGCGATAGTGATCTGTTTGTAATGGTGTACGATCTGGAAACATAAATACGTTTTTGTATACTGCAAGTTTTTAAGATATTTATTTACACTGACGTAGTAAATTCATCACTATTTCGCGAGTTTGAAAAATAACCTTTAATGGTCTAGGATTAGGTCTGTTAGCGACTGGTTGACCAAATCTCATTGTTTTTACAATGTTGTCGGCAATATCAGGCTCCTTTAGCGATGAGCAAATTTGTTTTATATAATATTGTATAAAAATACATCTGTAAGAGCGTGCCACGAAAGGCCCAAAATTTTTATTGAACTATCTTTATCTTGAAATGTAATTGCTTCCTAACTGGACAGGGACTCCTTCAAGTTGGACACCACTACCAGGCAATTACTATTCCATTTTCTTTATTGAAAACCACCACTAGTGCAAATACTATTCAACTCACCAATTAATTGATTAGCAGCTTTAATCGAATTGCATCCAGTGACTAAGTCTTCAACATAGGTATCGCTCGCCAATACTGATGACGTGAAAGAAAAATTAATAGATTCTAACGTTGTCAATTCTCGAACTGTATGCAAGGCCAAAAAAAGGCGACGACAAAACTCCATAAGTCACAGTATTTAATTTATCCATAATGGGATCTGACCGAGAAAATCTCCAGACGATACGTTGATAATTACGATGAGTATCTTTAACCAAAATCTGCCGCTACATTTGTTTAATATCAGGTGTAATTACGATAGGATGTACACAAAAGTGCAATAACAAAACCGCAATGTCTTTTTGCAAAGCAGGGCCAATAGCCAAACTATCGTTTAACGAATTTCCAGATTGATCCTGACACGACGCATCGAAATCCACATGCAGCTTGGTGGTAGTGCTATCACGCTTATGTATAGCATGATGGGGAATGTAATACATTCTCTCATGAACCAACGAATTTTCAGGCGATTCCACTTGAACCATGTGACCGCTTTTCAAATAATCCTCCATAAATTTTTTATAATCCGAATACAGGTCAGGATTTTTTAGCAAACGACGTTCTAATGACAAAAATCTTTTAATAGAAATCGATCTCGTAGCCACGAATGAGGGTTCAGAGACTTTAAAGGGCAAGGACACTACAAAACGACCGTCCTTGTTATGTATGTAATTTTCCACAAATTCCTTTTCACACTTTTCTTCTTCAGGAGAAATATGTTTCTCGAAGGGAATATTTTCTAGTTCCCAAAATTGACGAATGTCGCTGTCGAAGGGCTCAACGAAAGCACACAACGACATAATAGAATTATTCGGGAAAACGACCTTTCCCGTTAAAACCCAACCAAAGGTTGTTTTATAGCAACTGGCTCGTTAGCGACACCCCAACCAAGATTCGTTCAACAAAACCTGAGCAAAGATTTCCACTTCGAGTAGCATGCCAATCTTACCAGGAATATTAAAATTAGGATCAGCTAAGGTCAAACCTCGAGAATGCAACCATTCCTTGACTCCTATAGACGATGAAGGTAATTGATTACAAATGCTGGGTAAAATATAACAATCAATTTCATATGCTGGAGACCTTGCTCCCCAGGGGCTGACTACACACGATAGTGCACCAGTCACCAACGACAAATTTAAAGCCAATTCCTTGAACAATGATATTGGCTCTCAGTTTCTTTAAACCTAATTTCTGAAGGCACCTTTTAGTCATAAAACTTTCCATGGATCCATCCGTTATCTAAAATTACATGAACAGGTTGCAATTTTCCCGTATAATCAAGTACCAACACCATTTTATAATTTACAAGCAACAACAAGGTGTATGATAAATGTGCTGTCATTTTTGTGTTTTTAAACTGTGAAGTAAATGTTTTTATTTAGTGAAAAGTACATCAAAGTGTAGTTTACTTCTTACTCTTCATCATGATGCTGATAGTTGGCTGAGTGCAGCATTTATAACTGATTAATCACCTTTTCTAAGAAGGCCAGCAGTCTTTATATTGTTAACCTATTAACCATCTGGTTCTTGGACTTGTTCCTTATCTTTTAACTGAAGGCTACATATTTACTGGTATCATAATTAACAAGAATCACTTTGAAGCATATCTGGAATTATATATTATAATATTTGCATTTATTCTCTATCTGCAATTAATTTTAAACTTTCATTATCCATAAGATAAGGCTTACTTATATTACGGATTACTTACTAAGTTTATTATGACTGAAAATGATCTACTTATGGAGCCTTGCTTTAAATCTTCTGGTTTTTTATGCTGTCCTAAAAAAATTTTTAACAATTATGTGTGCGTCCATTGCTATAGTGTTTACCACAAGAGCTGTCTTCATAGAGTTAAACATAAAAAGTTACTGAATGATAACCTATTGTTATGTGAAAACTGCATCTCCTCAGCGACAAATTTTCTACTACCTCTAATAACACTGATAAAGTTCACTCCAAACTTCAACAGCTTGCTGAGGACAATGAGTTATTAGTCCACCACTTAGCTAAATTAAAACTTGATCACAACTCTTTTATCCAAGAAGCCATTGCAAATGAAACACAGCTTAATCAGCAGCTGCATAATGCCAAGCTTAAGATTAATATACTTCAGACCTTAGTAGATACGTTAAATTCAAATGATACTTCTTATTTTCGTAATTCTGTTGGCACTCAAACATTATCAGTGACAAATTCTATCACCTCTGATCTAATTATTGCAACTGGCACTCAAACTCTCACAATTACCAATTCTGCCTGTCCTATTACAAATAAGAATTATGATAAATATTTCTCTGATGAATGGTTTTCAATAATGTATGGGTATTCACCTATCTACACCAAAAGGTCTGTTTATGACCACATTCAACCTTCTACTAGTTCAAACGAAACCCTGAATATTGTCAGTGTGTATACCTCTGCAAATTTTGACATTCAGAATGAGATTGTTACTTCTCTGACTACTAATCAATCTAAAAAGTCACTCGCTAACTCTGATCCAGAAAATTCACAAAATCACCTACCACCTTTTATGGAATTTGCCAGTGTGACAACTCCTGAGACGCCTCTGAAAACCACCAAATTTGCATCTTCCAGAAAACAAAATATTGTAGTCTTTGGGGATAGTCAAGTCAGAGGATCCTCCAAAATACTCAGCTCATTGACGGATCCAGCAGTTAGCACTGTATATGTTAACAGTAAGCCTAATGCCACTTTGGATGATGTAGTCAGTAACTTGCCTTTCGAACTTGCAAATCTAAACACTAATGATTATGTCATAATCTTTGGAGGTTCAAAAAACAACTTGAAAGGAAGGAAAATATTGGAGAGCACCCTTAAATTACTAAAAGACGCAGCGGAAAAAACTAACTTAATTTTATTAGCTACACCTTATTGGAAAGGTCGAAATGTTCTAAATAACTTGATTTACAACTTTAACCTAAATATATATTCGCATTTGACCGAAACTAAAACTCCTTACAGATTTATAGATGTTAATAACATACTTTATTCTAAACATTTTACTTCACATGGACTTCATCTCAATTATATTGGGAAGCAGCACTTCATTAAACATATACTACATACTACATTCAACTTCACCACAAAGTCGTCTCACAAGAGTTTTATTAATAACAACCTAGTATATATCACTGTAAATGATTCAAACTGGGACATTCAAAATTTTCAACATTCCATAACTGATAACTTAAGTACTCCTTTAACTAAGGACAACTTGCGAAATAGCATTCCACAAAGCAGCAGTCCTTTTTTTTATAAGAAAACAATCCACTGGTTTCTCTCTTCTATTGTGTAATGTGCAGAGCCTGCGCAGTAAGGCAGATAATTTATTTGTACTTTTGGATAGTTTAAACTTCCCTGTCGTACTGTGTATTACTGAACATTGGTTGATGAGTCATGAATATATTCATTTAGAATCCTACACTTTAGTTAGCTCTTTCTGCAGAAAACAAAAAAAAAACACGGCGGAACCGCAGTATACTGTGCTGAAATGTCTGATTTTGATAACGTGTCAACATTTAATTATTTAAATGATGAAATTCATTTTGAATGCTCACATGTCTTTAACAGAAAGAGAAATTTACATATTGTTTGCATTTATCGTTCTCCAACAGGAAAAATTGATTACTTCTTCGATTCTCTTGATGCAGTGCTCAATGCAATTACAGGGCACTGTGAGGTGATTATTACTAGTGATTTCAATATAAATTTTAATATCTTTGATAAAAATGTTAGCATGACCACAGAGATAATTGAGAATGATCTCTCCGACCACAATTTTATTTATTTTACTTTGGGTACCTCCCAATTTCTAAACCATCATAAAATTCGGCACATTCAAAAATTTAGTTAAAATAATAAGATTAAATTCACTTAGCTGTGTGCTCATCACAACACGTCACCCTCGTTCTCTGATTTAAATAAAAAATTTCAGATTTTAATTGACAACATTTCATCAGCTTTTGAAGTGACTTTTCCTATATAAAAAATTCATTAAATAAAAAGGAAAAACTGGCTGACAAAAGGCATCAAAATATCTGCCAAAAATAAAAAATTTTTACATATCCTTTATAAACATTTCCTATCATTGTCTTTTATTAAGAACTATTACTTAAAGTACAAAAGAATATTTAAAACTGTAATCAATTTGGCTAAATCACTTTCATTAACAAACCGTCTTTTACTATCTAAGAATAGGCAAAAAGAATCATGGAAGCTTATCAACGAATTGACAGGTAGATCAATGTCTCATAGCTCTCCTATTCGTCTGGAAAATGTACCAGAAAAGGATGTGGCTAGTTTCCTGAACTCACATTTTGCAAGGACTGCACCTAAGCTAGTCTCTAACAATAACTCATCATTGTCTGATGCAACTGACTTTCAAAGAAATAATTGTAAATAGTTCAAAAAAAAAGTTTATGTTATTTCCAACAGACGAATATGAAATTCTGGACATCATCAAATCATTTAAAAACAAACATTATACAGGTGATGATAATATTCCTGCTAAGGTTTTGGCCTGCCTGCCTATGAATCTATTAAAATATCTTACTGATCTAACCAATGAGTCATTCCGATTAGGCATGTTTCCTGCATGTCTAAAACATGCAATTGTCATTCCCCTTCACAAGGGAGGTCCATTAGTTGCAAACAACTTCAGACCTATTTCCTTGTTGTCAGTATTCTCAAAATTAATTGAAACATTATTTAAATTAAGGATTGTTAGCTTTGCAAAAAAATTCGATGTCTTTTCTTCTGCACAGTTTGGTTTCTCTGGAAATAAATCCACTATAGATGCTATTTACAATTTTTTGATTGATGTGTTCTCTGCATTAAACAAAAAGCATACTCTGTCAGCTGCATTGTTCATAGATATTAGCAAGGCATTTGAGTGTGTTAATCATGACATTCTTTTAAAGAAACTTCATTTTTATGGAATCAGAGGACTTCCGAACAATTGGTTGAGATCATACCTAAACGACAGATTCCAATCAGTTCACACTCCTTATAATAATGTATCTGATAAACAAAAAATATCCTTAGGCGTTCCCCAAGGTTCAGTGCTATATCAATTTGAGTCGAGAATAAGGTATGGCATAGCCTTTTGGGGCAATTCTACTTTGGAAAATATTTCTATTATTTTTAAAATACAAAAACGTGCCATTCGAATAATCTGCAAGGCGGATAAAACTGCTCATTGCAAACCTCTTTTCAAGAAACTCTGCATTCTAACCTATGCTTCAATGTACATTTTTGAATAATTAATCCTTTTTCACTGATATAATAATAATTTTGCTACTCATAGTTCACTTCATCATCATAATACACGAACTGCAGCTGACTTTTATAGACCTTTACCTTAGCAAGCTCTATAAAAAAATCATTTTTATACACAGCGCCCAACACTTTTCAATAAACATCCCAAAGAAATAAAATCTTTCAATAACTTCAAACAGTTTAAATTTTTGTGACTGTTCTTGCTGCGTGAGCGCTGTTATTACAGGATCGAAGAATTCCTTACTGATCATTTTGATTAACCCTTGGGTTTGTTTTTCTTATAGCTTCTGTAGTATTCTATAAATTTTATCTCTAATTGATGACTTCTATCACATTTTGTGATTTTGCATTATTTATGTCAAGCTTGGATAAGGCATGGTGATGCTTTAGACTGTGATATAAACTTTCGTTGTTAAATTTTTAAATTATGTATCTATTCTCTTCACTTCTTAAATTGTATTACAATCTTGCTTGACAAACTAGGCTAATGGTATGTATATATGTACTTATTTATGTATTGGGCATTGCTCACTATGTAATTTTACCATGTTTACATGGGTACTGATTAAATATCTATCTATCATTGTCGTAGCTAACAGCATGGTTGTATGTTCTAATGACGTCGAAATTAATGAGCTAGTGGCAGGTTGTTTAGGCACAACCGCCGACGACATATTGTCTTCACTAGGTCTACTAGTAGAAGCAAGTCTAGGCTCCGCTCTCCGAGGAGATGCTGACCTTTGACGATGAGTTTGTTTGTGTGGAGACACCGATTTCGTTTATCAAAGTGAAGTAACGAATTGTGTTATAACAAAATCTATCATTTACTGCTAGGGTTAATTAGTTAGGGGTTATTTTTATATCCCCAAATGTGACCAGTAACCTTTAAGGAGGGATTTCCTTAAAATGATGGAACGCAAATATCTTCCGACTATGCTAGGGGTCTTTTGCTTGGGCAGAGCTTATGAGGATTGGTCGTGGTTCTTTTCACAAAGCATTATTTTATTACTAGGGCTAGATCTCGACAAAACAGGGGTTTGAATAGGGCGCCACCAATTCATTATCTTTAAACACGGTTTCCCTAAGGGGGACTTGGGCGTCCTTAGGGAGGAATACCGTATTAACTGCTAACGCAGGAGCTGTAAAGGAAATTTAATTAAATATACTAAAATGAGGACACAAGAAGTGTTCTCTTGCTACCTCATCTAAAAAAACAACAAAGATTAATCAGGCAACAATAATATGAACACAGTTTTTATTTTTCAAATACTGAAAAGGCTATTAAAGCTTCTTATTAAATTGGGTTTACCACTTTACTCTACTTGATCTTATTCTTTGTTACCCTACTTCTGAACGTACTTGTTCAGAATAAAACAATTAAGAAAATTAAATGTTGTTTCTTTAATTAAAATTGTACTTTCATAAAAATCGAGATATAAAATTCATGTTTAAGAAAAGATAATACAAGCTTCATCTACTCATAAGGTAGAATTATATATTCAAAGAAAAATATCAAAACTTCAAATGTTACTTTAGTTACAAAAATTTAACTTGAATTTATACCAGAAATGTCAGATCTGCTTTTTCTGTTTACATTTTTATAAAACTCTAACTACTTGTCTATTAATTCATTATTTAAAAATTGTAAGTGAAATCATGCATATATGAAACATCAATAAGAACTCTTTAAGTTCACATAATTTCATAAAATTTAATAACTGTAATTGTACTGAACTAATATTGTCAACAAAAATTTACTAAGGTCCTTTTTAATATGCGAAATGGATTTATCAGAATAGATAGTTACAAAAATATTTTCTGAAGCAGCCTGGTATCAAAGATCACCAAATGTAGACGTGATACAAGAATAATTTAATCTCTTACCTTGGCTCTGCAGGTGTTCTTTACATGTTGTCTTCACAACATGTTAGGGTGTTTATACATACATTTTTCAGAAAACAAGTGACGTCAAATCCACATGTTCCACAGAACACGACCAGCTGCGTGACCCTTGGACTGGACCATGCTAACTTCTATACGTTTTGGTTACACGCACTAACTGGACCAACCAAATTCCAATACATTCGAAAGCATCATCGGACTTAATTTACAAACCATAAAAATTTCTACCTACTTTGTAGGACGTTTCCTTTACATCCGAACTTATTGCTTTTCCACAGCATAACACAAAATCCAACTATCCATCGTACGGTTGAAGGACGTTCATATTTTACATTCACAGATGCAAAAGTAGAATTTTATCTTCTTTTAAACACAGCCTACTCGCTGCTTTAGTTTTGTAAAACCAGATGATACAAAACAACTTCTTAAAGTTGATAATTATAATATAAAAATCTAGTTGACGATTTCTACGAAGCGTTGAAAAACATATCCATCGTACTTTTACGAAATCATTAAAGAAATGTTTTCTGTGTTATTTACACAAATGTCGAAAGAATTATTAAATGAATTTATCTCAGGAATTATCGAAACGAAGTTATTTATTAGAAGTCATTTAAAATCGACTTATAAAAGGAACGCAAATGAAAATCTTCTAAAAGTTAAATTACGAAAAGAGCAATTATGAAAAGAGCGCTATAACAAATTATTTAGTTGATCTAATTAATTATTATTTTAAATCTTACCATCGTTAAAACATCAAGGCCTAGTGTCGAGCGCACTAGGGTTCAACTACCGCACAAAAAGCTAGGCGCAAGTTACA
The DNA here is from genome assembly GCA_036346225.1 of Platerodrilus igneus. Classification (NCBI taxonomy): domain Eukaryota; kingdom Metazoa; phylum Arthropoda; class Insecta; order Coleoptera; family Lycidae; genus Platerodrilus; species Platerodrilus igneus. The sequence continues at coordinate 5,573,933 of JARFIW010000671.1, forward strand.
CGCTAGAACCCTTATTGGTTCCATTATTTTCTCTACGAGAGCTCTAGCTAATGTGAGCGCAAATGTGCCATGCACTAAACAGGAAAGGTGTTTGGCCTTGGTAATAGTTGTATTAACTTTCTGCACCTGATGATAGCAACCAAACTAGCATTTCTGTATGGCGCTTAGCACATACAATATCATTACCTGCATTTATTTGTTTAAAAATGGTTCGCATGATTTTAATGACTATACTTGAGTTATTAGGGCTAAAATTCGTTGGTGTTCAACTGTGGTCAAAAAAACTGTTACAGTGTGACTGATGACAATTTCTACACGGCCAATCTAACTTACAATTTTTCACCGAATGTGAAGTATTTAAACATTTGATACAAAGGTTTTTAAGCTTTACCACCTCAAATCTTTCTTGAGGGGTTTTATCGAGAAACTGCTTACATGTATAAATAGGATGCACAGCTTAACACAAGCTACAATTTTTACAATCATGGGTAGTATCAACTAAAGAAGTTTTAACCGAAGTGCTAACAAACTTTCCTTTTTCCCTTTGTTTCACGGAATCTCGAGCTTTTAAGCATGTTCTGAAGCAATATGATTTATTTCAAGCACTTTACATTGTTTTTCAATGTACGACCTTAAATTTTTAAACGAGGGAATCTCGTCACTATTTCCTAATTCGAAACTCTTTAAAATTTCTGTATCTAATTTTTTAGATAACAGATTAAACAACATGAAATCTAGTAGATCTATTTCCATCTGCTTTAACGTGAATATATTTTCATCAAAGCAACTAATTAATTGCTGGAGTTTCGTATGCGAGTCTGTGGAACTGAGCTTAGGGCATTTTTCGAGAGCATTAAAATATGTTGAAAGTAATAACCTCTTGGACTGAAAACGATTAGTAATGATTTTATATGCTTCATCATATGCACAATCGTTTAATGACAAATATTTTATTAACGCACGCGACGACTCATCTAGTCTATGTATGAGATAGCAAAATTTTTCAACAGGTAACAAACTGACATCATCATGAATCAATCGCTTATAAATTGCATGATAACTTTCGGAGTCCGAAATATGCCCTGAGAAACGTGGAACTGAAAGACGTTTCAAACGAATTCCACTATTTATCGACAAAGGATTATTCAAATTTTTCACCAGCGGCTTATTTTCTACGCGATCTAATTCACCTTGTTCAGCAATAATACGAATATCTAATAGATAATCATCGATTTTCACCCTAAGAGCCGAGAATTCATCCAATTGTTCACTCTCTTCATCAAAGAAAATATCCTTGCAAATAACTTGAAATGAGTTTCAATTTGTTTGACACTTTTCATCGATGCTCTAATTAAAGCAATCGATACATTTTCCTGTTGATTAATCTTATTGTATATATGATCCAACCGTTCCACATTTGACCGATCAAGTATCAACTTAAGCAGACAGTTTTATTTTAAAATATTGCTTTACGCTTTTGGCTTTCTTCCTCAGAAATTTTATCCAGCTACGAACCTGGTATTTCTTTTTATGGGATTTATAAACCATGGCGCAAGTTTTAACGAATTATTTAAATTATGGATGTTCAATTAATTTAAACCATGCATTCGTAAGCAAAAACAAATCTAGCACATTCGTTATCCAATTTTCCTTTTAGATTTATAGAGGTTTTAATCATAAACGAACTCGGCGTTGATAGCGATTTTAAGGATTAACAATAATCATTACATTAGTATAATTGAAATTGACAGCTAAATGACAGTATATATTTGACAGTTATTATTTCTTATAGTACTTTGCCTGTTTTCCGTTTGTCCATTGACCAAATCACATTGTAGGAATAGTTTGAATAGTCACATTCTATTTTTCAACTGAAAAGTTGTTTGAAGTTGAACAAGCTTCATCCGTTGTTTCGTTGACCTTGCAAAACTGTCAGTTTAGTGTGTATGAGTTTTTAGGTTATAGGATAGTATTAACTAAACAGCTAGAATTTGTTTTCTGTACTGCCTGGAATGATAGTCTGTTTTCATCGTACTCTGAAACATACCCATAGCTACAATCGTTTGGAAAAACAAGGAATTCATATTTATTTACTTCTGATTTATGTAACAGATCTATATGTTCAATGGATAGCAAAAATCCTCTTGTTTCGCATTTATTCATTATGGACCATTGGAAACATACCAGCAAGGGCATGGAACCTAGCTTTAGCTTTGGTTAGCCAGATTTTAAAGATCAGAAATTTGTTTTTTAATACAAATAATATTTTCCTGCTGTGGTTTCAAAATGGAAATTTCTTTTTATGAGCAAAAAAGATGTCAAATTGAACTAATTTAACTAATGAACAACACCTTAGTGTCTTGGAACAGTTATTGTCATTGAAGCAAAAATAAAAATTAGAACAAGGTGCCATTAATAAAGTTGCAGCAGCATTTCATATAAGCAACTTGTCTACAATTAGAATTTTGTACACAACAGAAGTCCAATGCAGAGAGGGTATAATTTGTTCAGATGTTTTTTTCATAAATGAAGAAAAATGTAGAAGAATATTAAAAGATTACTTTCAAATTACACCGAAGAAACGGGAAAATTTCGTTAAATCACCTAGGAATAATTTATGGAAGTGGTTTTTATTCCGTTTAGGACTGCAGTTACACACCAACCATCTTTCCGTGTCAGGCCTAAGCAATGAGAAATCCGCTTGTCCATGTGTTCTCGCTCCTACTCCAAGCCTGTAAATGTATACCATATTTTCAGGCAGAGGGAGTATTCTTACTGTATGATAAACTAAGTGGTGTTATTTTGTGAAGTATTTTGATGTGGAACGTATGTTTATTCAATCACAAGTATATTACCCATCATTTGTAAAGTGCTTAAAACTAAATGAATCTAAAAAAGAAATATGATAATATTCTACTGCATTGAGTATTTACTGTTTCCTTTTTGTTTTAGATTTGTTGTTCTAACCACCAGTGGGGGTATTATGGATCATGAAGAAGCAAGACGGAAACATCTCGGTGGTAAAATATTGGGATTTTTCTTCTAATGTAGTTTTATTAAATAAACTAAACATTTTAAAGTATATTTCTATTTCACTCATCGCTATTTCTGTGTTAATAGTAACCTACAATTAAAATGCTGACCGTTTCTGTTGGTTTGCATGCATACACGTGTATATGCACATGCACACATGCAGGTGTGTGTGTATTATATTGCTGAGAAAAGGATGCCATTTTAGTCCACAAGGGTTGGATGGGTACCAACTTCGATCGAGTAAATAAAACGAGCCAACTTTTATTAAAACGTTTGATGTTGAAAACGCACTTTATACGAGGGAAATTGGAAAAGATTTTATGCATCAGTTCATTCATTCAGCATGGAAATTATTAGCAAATATGAAGCAGCGAAACTTTTACTAAAGCATGCTTTATTTTGGAGAAATTAAGTAACATTTTATACATCATTTCATTCATTAGCATCGAAAGTTATTGTGGACTTAAATTATTAATGTAAACTGAAAAAATGCATTTATTTTGAAAAATTGTACAAATATTAATAATCATTGCAAATGTTTAATTGGGAACCAAATTCTTATTACATTCTATAGGTTGTGTAGCATAGCAGTTTTTTTGTAGAAATTTACACTTGCAAGTTCATAAAAACCATTAAATCAAAGCTGTTGTTTACATTTGGAGGTTACAGAATTAACTCAATATAAACATTATTGGAATTTACCTACAAGAATGACATCGAACTAGCCCTATCCGAACTATTCAATGAATAGAATTTTGGAGATTTAAAATGCAAATAATTCATTGAACGTGAAATTTCTTAAGTCCTACATGAGACGTAGCCTGAAAATTCCTTCGAAAAAATGCTGTTACCGGAACTAATATTTATAAATAACAGTAGGCGTAATAGGATAGAATGATTATTGATTTTTCAGTAAACCAGTAAACTGAAAATACAAAGTGCTATATTTAAGTAATAATTAAAAATAATTATATGTTGAATAGTGAAAATTAGTTGGACTTAGCAGATTGAAGTCGTAAGTAGAGTTTCCTTGTTCGTATTGTTTTTGGTAAAGGGACGATTATAAGGCTGCTAAGTGCTGCCCGAGCAATTCTTCAGCATCTCCATAAAATTCTAAGTATCCCACCCAGAGTTCACTTTAGAACAGACTGGATAGCCGTTTTGATAAATTTTGACATTGAACGATCGATAAAACTGTCCACCCATAGTATAGAGCTAAAACCCAGAAGAAAAGAATCACGAAATCTATACTGCCCGAAAAGTCACCCAAATCTCCAATAGAAAAGCCAGTATAATGGAGAATTATTATACCTACAAGCAGGAATATTATAAACAAAAATTAAAGTTGTTCATTCTAATATTATTAAGTTGTAAATGTCGTCTTTTAAGTAGGTTGTTTCAATATAGGTCCTATAGTCAATTCAATTTAACTTTAGGAAGACGTCAAATGTAGTAATGAAGTGTTGGCAAATGTAGGCAAACAAATACTTAGATTTGTGCTTGAAGGATACTGTGGAGTGTTGTCACCAATTCTTCTTGCCAACGGGAATATTCCATATCTTTCAATAAATATATTGTAATTTAAGCTAACATTGGCAATGTGGTATTTTATTCATTTATGACATTATCCTAAAGATAAAGCAAATGGACTATAGCATTAATAAATTGTAAGTTTTGTTTCTTTTTTGAAAAGGTAAGTAGTAGTTTGCGTACATTATAATACCGACTAAAATTTATTGTGTATAAAATAAATCACGATAGATACATGAACTACAAATTATAACTAATTATTAACTACATACTATGCCTATAAATATTGCTATCAAGTACATCTATATACACAGATTATATATTAAAGTGACACACGACTTTCCCATTAAAGTCGCCTTGCTATGGCTAATTCAGGGTTAACTCTTCCCACATGTTCTCGATGTTCTGGTCCTTTGTAGTGCATACCAAAGTCTGCATTAATAACGTCTTCATCTTCTGGATCTGGAATGCTTGCTATTATGCACATATTATGAAGTATCGCACAAGCATTAATTATAGATACTACCATTGCAGGTTTATAATGCAGTTCATTTACATTTCCAATGCTCCACCTGTAGGTACTACATTGGCCAGGAGGCGAGTTTTTTGTTGCCTGGAAATTTAGAATTTTGCCGAACCCTTGCCGTTCCAGGCAAGGTAGGGATCTTTAACGTGCGTGACAACACTCACACACGGGACCTCCATTTAACCTCTCATCCGAACGAGGGCGTAATTTTTGTGAAAAATGCTCACCTGCCATTTTTCAAGCAGTCGGCCGTGTCGGGATTTGAACCCGGGACCTTGGGATCCGTAGTCTTACGCTTACTACATTGATCCACGGCGACGCCAGGGTTTATAATGCAGCACCCTATCCCTTAAAAGACATCTAAATCGATTCCTTAAGATGCCATTGCATCGTTGGATAGAGCATCGAACAGATTTTAAAGTGACATTAAAGCGTTCTTCTCCGTTGGCAGGTGCATGTTCTAATGGTTTTAGCAACTATGGGCGAAATGGAAAACCTGAAAAAGCAAATGTAAATTCAGTAATAAAAATTTGTACCTGAATCTACCAATAAAAAGAACGAGTCGTCTGGACGGTGCACATAAATTTGTTGCATACTGGGAACTACGTGGGATTGGTTCCAAATATATGTATTGTGACAGCTATCAGGAAATCTTGCATTAACATTAATAATTTTAAGATTATGATCGCATATCTTGTAACAATTTTATTTTCTGACAATATTTTCACAGATATCTAACTTATTTAATTTAATAATAATTAAATTGTTTTCTTGAAATGGTATCGTCTCGGCGACGCCCATTTTTGTCCACATTTGCTGGAATTAGCTCGCAATTGACGAGACGTTAATTTGTTTGAATGGCCTTTGGTTAACTGTAAGTAGAACTGAATTAATAGCCTTACTAAATCAATATTTTTAGTGCAATTTAGGATAATTTGTACATCTTAGTTTTGAAATATAAGAAATATAACTAATTTATTTGGACAAGAAATGAAAATTTATCAGTATCTAGTGAAGTTTAACCTTTGTACGAATGTCGAATTGGCGTGCTTCAATTATTTAATGTGGACGCCGTGATGTTGTGTTTGGATTTTCAGTATGCAGCTAATTTGGTTGTATGGAATTTGGAGATTCCTGTATTCTAGTTGCTGAAATAAGCGAATTATAAATCATCAATTATAATTCCGGGTATGGCCCATATACCTAGCAGGTATTTTTCCATCGGATTAACATCTGGTATGTAGATTGCTTTCCTATACGTCAGCTGTAGCATTGGGTATAGCAGACAAATAATTTTTTGTTTGATCACGTGGTAAAGTTCAAGTTCATTAGGTGAATGACAGACTAGTTATTTTTCAAATTAAGCTACAGGAACCTGTAAAGTTTCACATTAAATCTTTTTATTAATACAGTTCATATAGGGCAGATGTCATTATGAAGATAGGAAAAGTTAAATTCTATATTTAAAGAAAATTAATTTGATTATTTGAAACATAATTTATTCAAATCTTAGAGAATTAAATTTTTACATTTCACTAATTGCTAAGTGGAATATTTAATCATAGAATGTGAGGTTAAGTAGTGCTACTAAAACCAACCGAAGTTGTAATTTAAAGTTAAACATTCAGTAAAGAAACTCATACTCATTCATTTGAGAATAAATTTTTGCTAGACATTGCTAATAGAAAATTATCATGTTTTATCTGTGAGAAATACTGATACTATCAAGTACCTATGTACATATCTTTAAATAATTTAATTTAATCAAACTTATTTAAAGATGTCTTGTAAATAACTTACTAAATACTGAAGGAATAGATTTTTATTTGGTCAAGACTATGATTATAATTGGAGTGAATGAGGGTTGATTCGAAATAATTATTAAATTTTGGATATAAATGCACAAACAGTGCTATCTTTGTTTTAATCTGTTCACAGGTGTAGCAGTGCATCTATAAAGGTCAATATCGAGCCATAAGGTAAGAAAACTTTAGGGATTGTGTTTCAGTAATATATTGTATAGCGGTAATTGTGTAAAGGTTTCCGCATTCGCCTTATACAAGGAACTTAAGTAAGGTCTTCTTCGTATACAAAAATTCGGTGGCGCCATATTCTTTACATTTTTGGTCGCAGTCCAACCCCGACCCACAGCTCATGTTCTACCCAGAGCAAACAGCTCGACTAGCCGCTTAGCCTTTTGAGGTTTCCTCATCTACGAGCCATTTTCCACCGAAACTTGCCGTGGGCTCTTTACACTTACCGGAAATCCTCGTCAAACATCCTTGTGCCTTACAGCTAGTCACATAGGAGTAAAAACCTAATAAGAAAAATCCCTTAATATAACCGCAAAGGCTATAATCTAAAAACAATTTGATACAATGTTTTTTTGGGAATATTGAATAATAGTTGAACATTGAAAGAGTGATTATTTTCTCTAGTGCCATATGTGTACTCTTGATATTTTGAACCCGGTGGTGATATGATGGCAACACGTATGCCATCAGTAACTCCTATGATTCCAGGAAACCGATACTTTTTGTATTACCTAAAAATAATAGCAGCAGGTATTTATTATATAATGTCCCAATAAGTAATCTAATTCTTAAATACCCATCTAGCTCTTAATGTTTGAATTTTACAAATGTTGTCGGGAAAACGCACCTATTCTTTAAAGATTTCGGGTCTATTTAAAGCTGTTGTAACTTCTTTAATAAAGCGACTTACACTGGGTTGGCTAACTGCTGTGAACACATTTGTTCCATTGATTTCTTGGTAACTACCATAACTGAAAAATCTGAGTGCCATCAACACCTGAAAATGTTTACATTTTATGAATCAGTCGTAGATAGTTGAGCAAAATGTGTACTAACTTTCTTTCTTATGTAGACAGCTGAAGTTCTTGGTGGCTGAACAAAAGGTGCCACCAATTCTATCAATTGTCGTGTTAATATTTTGTCTAATCTAAATTTAATAATTTTTTTGCGTTTTCTTCTTTATAGAAACACCTTATGGGCATTTCCACATCCTCTTCAGCCTCTACTAGTTCATTTAATATATGGGCACAAACACCAACTCCATCCATATTCATTTTATTATTAGAATTTTTTCAAATAACCAGAACACATTTTATATGCTAACGTCAAATTACAAACATTCAAAATGGCAGAATTATAAAAGAAGCATCACCTTTTATTACTTTATGGCACGGCACGTACATGAAAATTCTATTGGATTTTAGTAGACGTGAATGATCCAACACTTCAAGAATACAATCATATATTTTACGAGAACTCTGTTATTTATTTTCATGACAACAGGTTCTACTACATTTGAGAATAGGGACCCAGAAGTATGGAGGAAGACTATCCAGCACACTGAAAATGAAGTTAAGAGATGGTGGAACAAGATCCAGATCCACTCATAATAAATGGTGGCGTAAACGATAGCGATGATGAATGGTGCAGTTATAGCGATTAATTAAATTGTTATTGTGTGATGTTTCAACTTTAAACAACAACACAAATGCAATAGACCTTCTGTTGTAATTAAAACAGATATGAATGTATTGTTATTTTTTCTATTATCAGAAGTAATCAGAATGCATAGCAACTCGACAACTCAAGCACCTAATAGTTAATACAAATATATATATAAAACATTAATTTTTTTAAAATCAACATTTTTACATGATAAAAAATGTACTAAAAGGAAGAAAATAATTTGTATACACATCGTTCGTGTAGTTCGATTTCACATCTGTAACCACTAAATATTTTCATATGCACTTGAAGCGTGGTGGCATTTTTGCACTTAAAGATCGTTGAACAATATGATCAATTCACAAATGCTGCATGCTTTTATGTTTAGTCAAGTGCATATGAAAATATTTAAGGTGACCATAGATGTGAAATCAACTATACAAACGATATGTGCATACAAATTATTTTCTTCTTTTTAGTGTATTTTTATCATGTGTTCATTTTTAAAAAAAATAATTTTTTATATGTAGTTATTAGTAATTCTTCCTTTTCTTCATTTTTAATCCCATGAGTATGGAGGTCTAAAAACTCTAGAATTCAATGCATGCATTGAAATTGACTTCCTGTCAACATTGCCATTGTCAGATGTAAATTCCTATGTAATATAAATTCGACGTCCATACTTGAAAATTATTTAATTTTTGCAATTTTAAAGCAAATTAATGGTTGATTATAGTATTGTCATGGGAAATAAATAAGTATGTGGAATTTAAAAACCCTACGGCATTAGGCAATTGGTTAAAAATCAATTACACAATTTGTGCCACGAAAAGTAAAGTAAAGTAAAAGTATTCAATAAAGGGTATATAAGACAAGTATTTTAAACATTGTCATTTGTTTGAGGAAATTTTCTATTACCTCGGGCAAGTTGGTTTTATTCTCTAAATAACATGTCACGAGGGATTTTGATAAAGCCGACACAATGGGGTTCCTTGGAAATACAACGACAAAAATATGCTCTAGTTTGCTCAGTCTGAGGCTCTATCGTGAATTAGGGTGGGTTCCGCAGCGAACTGTAAGGAACTGCATATGAGTTCGTTGAATGCCAAGGCACCAGGAACTAAAATGTTGCAGCAACAAGAACGACGAATCCTCAGTTCCAACAGATTCGGGGTTATTCCCAAAATAAACCTAATAAATGCAACACCAAAAGAGCATCAATCGATTCACAAAATAAATTTATTGTACCTGTAAGTTCCTGTAATACAAACTTAATGATAACCAATACGTTACTGGATTACTAAATCTAAATTCACAAAAGCAAACTCTTATGCCATATATCCGACAAAACATCTATAACTGCACATTTACAAAGTGTACGGAAGCTAAATACAGAATCAAAAGACAAGATTCGCGACCCAAGTGCTAATCTTATAAATCTTTTTGCTACTATGTAAGAATTAATATTGTTGGTGAACTGTTTCTTACCAATGGATTTACAACTTGAAACCTTCCAGTAGATATATGTATACTTACAGCATTTCTTCAGTATGTTATAATCCCAATATGTACCTATAATAAACACAATACCTATTTCTCTCCACTAAGTGGGGGCATACATAATAAATACTATATTCTTCTCCACTAAGTGTGAAATATATATGTATACTCTAATGGAAGTACCGACTTACTTAAACGGCCTTTCCCCTTTGTTTCTGTTAGCTAACAGAGGTTATCATAGTGGATTACAATGTAATGATTTCAGTATTAAAACCTGCACAGCACTCGGATAAGATACATAATAGATAAAGGTATTTATAAACCTGCAAGTAACTGTACTCGTACATTTATATACACATCCCAAAACCTTATCTACATATATACGAAGATTATGTATAAACCTGAAACTCATACAATAGCTTCTTGCAATGCAACCCTGCAATAGTTCCCTAAAATGAGTCCTTGAAGTAGTTCCCTGAAATAAATGAATAAGCTACTAATACATAATAGTAAGCAGAAACGACGTACCACAAAGTGGACAAACTACATCAATATTAACACACAAAATAACAGTATGCCTCAATGAATATGTTAAAGTTAATAGGATCCTGAAAGAAAGTAGCATTATTAAAAATTACACCACGAGGGATTGAAATCTGGTACAATCTAGAAAGACTGAGGTAGTCAAAATAACTTGTATATAAACTGGAACTTTATTAAAGAGAGGGGCCATTTGAGTTGATTAAGTTGCGAAGATGTTACTATGGGAAGAGTTGTTTTGAAGTATGCATACCGTATTTAATAATTACGATGTAACAGTGAATAAAGAAGTCATTCTTAAACCGTTGTTAAATGGTTATTGGATTTTGTAATATACAATGAAGATGGAAAATTCTTCGAGATAAAAGCTAATTTAAAATTTAATTAAATAAGTAAACCTAGGATGCAATTTGGTAACTGATGTTTCTAAATGGAGATTTAAATAATGTGGAAAACCTTGTGAGCTGATTTTGAACGTTAATTTAAAATAAAACCAAGAAGGAAGAATTGGATAAGTGCTCTTTTAACATATAACCATAAGTATAAAATTTTAGGTTGTTTGTTTGTAACTGAGATTTTGGTATTTTGTTATTTGAATTAAGGCAGAATAAATCTTAATCATATATTTTTTTTCTAAGGGTATTTACCAGTAAAGTTTGAGTTCAGAGTTCGAAACACTCTGACTTTTTAAATAGACAATCTGTCAATGATGTTCTTGACCAAAACAAACCTTAAAAGCGTGGGAATCAAAACCAGGTAAACTATCCACAAGAGAAGAAATTTGAGTTCTGTACATTTAAACCTAGATAAGGCAAGGAACATTTTGATAATTAAGTAAATAAGTACTTGTTAGGAATAATTTTGTTTGAAAGAAACTATGCTGTAAATATTTTATATTCTGAAATGCCCTTTTTCTCTTTTTGAGCATCTCAATATTGACTGTAATTCCAAATGCTGTTAAAAAGTTGATTGATGGAATGAAATTCTTGGTCGACAATATGAATTCGTTTAACCAAGGTCTCATGCGATAGCGACTAAGCTCAGGAAGAGTGACAGTGGATAATAGTGGCTACAATAACAGGGATGGTATCTATTAATAGGGCGCCAGGGAGAGTGAGCCGAATAGAAACATGTAATGATATGCTTAAGACCAATAAATTAATCACTCATACAGAATCATTATGTTATACCAATACTAAACTCAATAATTGCAAACACTACCCAAAGTGCGCTACTACAACCAATAAATAAATAACAAAGCATGTTCAATATAAATTGCAATTAATAATGGGTGAAGGTACTACTACCAATTTCAATATTGAAAAACTAGCATCTAGATATCCAGAATATTACAGCTCCTTTAAAATTACAATTAATTCCACATTTATACAGACCGTAATGAATTCTGATTTTTGGTTCAATGGAGTTGCAATCTGCAAATTTTTTAGCAATGTGAAGAAACCTGATAAGATACCAAATCGGGATTTTCAATATCAGTTCTCTCCAAAGGAGATACATATCAAAATGGCTGCTGATGTTATTGTGTCTCATGATATGTCTTTTGAAAAAGTTTATAAATGTTGCAAAACTAAAGCATGTAATACATTAATTTGTATCAGCTGTTATTCACCTTATCACCAAAGCTGTGTAGATAGGAATAAAAACATTAAAAGTATTGGAAATAATAAGGTTATCTGTTGTAATGAAAATAATAAATCTCTAGAAAGTGAAGTATTGAATGCACAGATCAATTTACTTAAAGAATTAATTGTACAAAAAGATGTAATTATCAATAATAAGGAAGTTATTATTAAACTCCTGCAAGATAAAGTTCAACAATTGTTATTGAATCATCAAGAATTTTTACAGGTACAGCAAACAAAGGACATACATTGCAGTAAACAAACATATGCTAATATTGTTAAATCTGATAAAAATGTTCTTCTCATTAAACCCTAAACTCAGCAGGAATCTATAAAAACCATGAGTGAAGTGAAAAAAAAGCATCAATGTTAGAGACTTGGGAATAGCTATCTCTACAATTAAAAATATGGACAGTGGGGTATACTAATAAATTGTACTACTAGAGGATCTAAATAAGTTTAATACAGAATCTCAAACGAAGCTAAGAGATGCGTATAATATAAGGATTCCCAGTAAGCTTAAACCTCATATCAAGATTATAGGAATACAAGAAGAGATCAGTCATGAAAATCTAGTCAAAGCAATTATTAACCAAAATAATTAACCAATATATGCTTAAATATCAGTAAATGCAAAGTTATGAGATATTACAAATGCAGAGACCAGATTGTTTATGAGTATGTTTGTAAATCTCAGGTTCTAGAATCTGTTTCCACCATTAATGATTTGGGTGTTACATATGATTCGAAGTTAGCCTTCAGCTGCCACATTGATAACATTAATATTAAAGCTTTTAGGATGTTGGGCTTCAACAAAAGGTACACAAAACATTTTTCAGATGTTACTGCAATCAAAGCTTTGTATAATGGTTTAGTACTTAGTATCCTTGAATACAATAGTATTATCTGGTCTCCTATTTATACTTGTCTTTCTACGAGACTAGAGCGTATTCAAAATAAATTCACTAAGTACCTCTTGTGGAAACTTCATTTTACACATGATGCTTTTACAGCAAGTACCAGATTGCAATTGTGTGGCATGACTACTTTGCACCAGAGAAGACTTAATGCTATGCTGATATTCTTGTTCAAGCTTGTCAATGGTCTTGTAATTTGTGAATCCTTAGTTGCTGAGGTATCGCTTCGAATACCACAGCATAACATATGTATGGTACGTTTATTTCAAGAAAGGCAACATCGAACAAACTATGGCACCTACCACATCAGATCGGCTATTGGTTAACTATAATAAACATTTTTCAGGAACTGATTTGTTTAGTTTAAGTTTGAGTGCAGTGAAGAAGATTGCATGATCTTTTAGAAAGAAAGGGGCATGCAATATTTAGGATTATTACTCTATTGTCTGTTTTATTATACCATATTGTTATATCATTATGTTGTTATGTTATTATATTTTTATTTCTGTAGTGCCATGATATTTTAAATAAATAAATAAATTAGCAAAGAGCCAAATTTACAAACAATCACACGTTTCTAATTCCTCTAGGAAGAAGCAACTTTCTGATAAAATCATTAGTATATATTACCAAAATGTAGGAGGTATCAGAACAAAACTTAAAGATTTATGCTTGCCAGCACTTGTAATTTGTACAGCATCTTAGTTTTCACTGAAACGTGGCTTCATGACGGTATCCTAGATGCTGAATTAGGCCTAGCAGGTTACTGTATTTATAGATATGATCGGGGCTACTCTGTTTCAAACACTTCTCGTGGAAGTGGTGTTATGATAGCTGTACGAATATCTATTTCCAGTCATTAGTAAGTAGAAACAACGACCACACATCAGAGCGCATATATGTATCTGTTGGTACAGGCCAACATCAAATACTTATTGGCAATGTCTATTTTCCTCCAAAATCGAACATAGATGCTTATTTCAAGTACTGTGAGGAAGTGGAGAAAACTACTGAAGAGACTCATGAGTTCTTCAGGGATGTAATCCTGTTTGGAGATTACAATATTCCTCATGTAAATTGAAAGGATATTGGCCTTTGTTCATCACCTGATTTCTCTATTAGTATGCCTGTATATGAAATAGAAATAGCAGAAGTTTTATCTCATACTATAGTTATCGGAAACATATCAACTAAATAACATACTCAACAAAAATGGAGCTACTCTTGATCTTGTTTTCTCAACTATGAATTTTTTAACCATAAAAGAGGCATGTTATTATTTATTAAACTGCGATGTTCATCACCCTGCTGTTCGCGCCGCAGGAATAAGACGCCAGATAGCTATGATCTGGATGATGCTGGTAGCTTTGGGGTCTTGTCTCGACGTTCTGTTCTGGGTTACAGCCTGCACCTCGGGGTTGTATTTGTACATTATAATCGCGTCGCTTGGGTTTGACGTAACTAAAAAATATAACAATATGAAATTAGAAGCCAAATGTCAATTTTGAGAACACGCAGTTTTTTAATTTATCGCTACCAATTTTTATGGTTTGTGTTCCACGGGTTTTCAACGGGTGTGCCAGCCGAAGATTGCTGTCCTGTTTCCTGGAGCAGTTTGTCAAGCAAGGCCACAGGTAAGTACTAGCAATCCTAGACTTGTAGTTATTTGTAACATTGATTTCTTGGGGTACACATTCTCCATGCTATCGAAGGCCGCTATTATACAGAACATTGAACGCTTAAGGGGGATATTGTACGCACCGCATCCCGCTCCCCCATAAAAGTTTGATCCTAATCGAACCGGATACAAAAAACAATCTGAAACTGCTTTAGGTACTGGCATAATTCATGTTTCTGCATTGCGCTTCTTATCAAACATACTTGATTTATTGTTACCGGCGCTATAACTGCCATCATGCCCAGAGGTGCACGCGCATCTAATAAAGAAACCGCAATTCTTCAAACGAGTAAACGGACTGA
Source organism: Platerodrilus igneus (assembly GCA_036346225.1). Lineage (NCBI taxonomy): Eukaryota > Metazoa > Arthropoda > Insecta > Coleoptera > Lycidae > Platerodrilus > Platerodrilus igneus. The sequence goes on from JARFIW010000671.1 coordinate 5,589,081, forward strand.
AGAGGAGGCTCGTTTAGCTTTCTTGGAGTCAAAGTTTGCGTCGTATGTTAGTTACGCACAAAAGCTAGTTGCTGGTATTCCAGAAAAACAAGACACGGTACAGATAGAAAGTTTTTTGTCCAAATTTTTGCAGGTTATCGGACTACGCAGCGAGTTTATGACGTTAGCGGATGAAATCAATAGTTTATCAATGCGCTTAATTGAAGAGTTTGAACCTGAATTTGAAACCGTGTGGTCATTTACGGAAATGTGCAGCTCTATTCAGTCTGCAAGGAACGCTTTTGTCAATGAAACAAATTGATAAACCGGAGATTGGGCATGATACCAAACGCAAAGAAAATTACTTTAAGTTGCCTCGCATTTCGCTAGCCCCTTTTTCTGGAAATAATTTGGCCTTTATTTATTCAAAACTTTAACATTTTAATACATGAGAATGAACATCTATCTGATACGGAACGAATTCAGTACTTGTTATCCGTATTAGTTGGTAAAGAAAAAAATATTTGTCATGGTATAACACCAACACCTGAAAACTATTTACCGTTATACAACGCCTTAATTGCAAAATATCAAGATAATCGAGCTTTAGCATCTGCTTTTCTTGATCAACTGCTTGAACTCAAACCAATTAGTAACGCAACGTCAAAATCTCTTGAGTACTTTGTAGATAAGTTTACATCTGTTTACCAAGCCTTGGGTCAGTTAAAATTTGTGACTTAAAGGAATTTATGTTTGTCCATATTGGATTAAAGAAGTTAGATTCTGATACTGTTAAATCCTTCAAAATGGGCACCGAAAAGCTGGTGATATGCCAACTTACGACGAATTTGTAACCTTTTACGTGAACAGGTGAAGGTTTTAGAACGCACATCCAAAACTGAGTCTAAATTCACGCAGATACAATCGCATTCGAGTTACAAGGTGGTTCTAAAATTACTCATTCTTTTGTAACCACGGGCAATAAGTTATCAAAAACTGTGACTTGTGCCGTTTGTAGTAAGTCGAATCATGTGCACTTGTACCAGTGTGCTGATTTTAAAAATTAGTGGCTAAGGATCGTTATGCCTTTATAAAATCGAACCATGCTTGTATAAACTGTTTAAGCCTGTCGCACTCTAGTTATACATGCAATTCACAAAATGTATGTAAAACATGCCACAAAAAGCATCATACATTATTACATTTTGATGCTCTACCTGGTGATGGAAATTCTTTGGCTAGTAATGAGTTAAATTTCAACGCATCGCATTCAAACTCTACCGCATTATGTAATGTTGTACCGCCTTCAAATGACAATAACTCACACGTCACGAATGACACTGTGACGTTAACATCGCATTCTCGCAGTAAAACCTTGAAAGCAATCTCGCCAATGAACAATGTTTTATTATCTACGGCGCAAGTTTTCGCTCGAACCAACAACAATCCAAGAAAGCTTAACAGATGCTTGATTGATTGTGCATCGTAACATATTTTAATCTCTATAACGTGTTGTGAACAGCTGAATCTGTCCATAACTCCGTTAAATAATTCTGTGATTAAAGGTGTTGGCATGAGCTCCCGTCCTATACGTGGGTACGCCACTCTTACTATAGAATCACGTATTCATCCGCATACCTATAACATCCAAGTTTTAGTAATTGATTGTATTACTGATAATTTACCTGCTCAATACATTGATTCATCGCATATGACACAGCTTAACAAAATGCCATTAGCTGATAGTCATTGGAATGTTCCTGGACAAATTGATTTAGTTCTGGGAGCACAGCTGTTTCCGTTCTTATTGTTAGACGGTCCTATTGATACTCCTACCAACACGCCTTCTTTATTGAAGACTACTCTTGGGCATGTAATAATGGGTCAAATACCTATTACCGCTCCAGAACAACAGCATGATTTCACATCTACCACATACTGCGCATTAAATAATAATGATTTGCAAGAATGTTTACAAAAGTTTTGGGAACTTGAAGAAGTTCCTACTACTCGCTTCTACAGTCCACGAGAAACCGCGTGTGAAAATGATTTCATCAAAATATGTCGCGTGAAAGTGACGGTCGTTATACTGTTGCTTTACCTCTCACTGGAGATGAACACAATTTAGGTAACTCTCGGGAGTAGCACACAAACGCTTAATCTATCTTGAACGTAAGTTTAAATTGAATCCAGACTTTCGCAAAGCTTATAACGAGTTATAGACGAATATATTAAAATCGCTATTTGGTAGAGGTTCCACCAGAGTTGGACAACGATCGGGGTACTTTATACCTCATCACGCTGTTATAAAACCAGATAAAAGGACTACAAAGGTACGGTTTGTTTTAGATGCAAGTGCAAAACCCATTCAGGGTTATCACTTAATGACGCCTGTACCCTGGGCCGAATTTACAAGCTGATTTATTTAAACTTTTATTAAATTTTCGCCTTTTTCCAGTCGCCATTACAGCGGATATTCGACAAATGTATTTGCAAATTGGTGTTATTAAGGAACACCATCAATACCAAAGGATATTATTTCGCTTTGATAGTAACGAGCATTCGCCGTTCAAATTCACTCGTGTTCCTTTCGGATTAAAATGCAGTCCATTTCTTGCTATGTGCACTGTCAAGCAGCTCGCCGCAGATGAAAGATACAGATACCCGGAGGCTGCTTGGATGGCAGAGTCAGAGTTTTACATGGACGATTTAGTGTCGTCTGTATTAAATACTGAAGAAGCAGTGAAGTTATCGCACCAGCTGATAGCTTTATTTACGGCCGGAGGGTTCGATTTGGTTAAGTGGGCTAGCAATTCACTCGAACTGCTTAGCACCCTAACTTTATCGAGTTGTACACCTGTGAATTTTACCGACGGTAGTAACCAAAAGATTCTAGGTCTGTCATGGGATCCTAGAAACGACGCCTTTTACTTTCAAACCGCAGAAATCTCAACCGCATCATGCACCAAACGAATAATCTTGTCTTGTGTTGCAAGATTATTTGATATATTGGGGTTGGTCTCGCCTGTAATTTTATACGCCAAATTGCTAATAAAAGATCTCTGGAATGCAAACCTTGGATGGGATGATGTACCTCCTAAGCATATAACTGAATATTACTTCAAGCTTGTATCTGAACTTCCATTACTAAAGAATGCAGTTATCCCACGTCATTTAAAGGTCGCTAATGATTGTACTGTAAACATAGTTGCATTCTGTGATGCAAGTTTAAAAGCCTTTGGTTGTGCAGTCTACTTGCATGTAACAGATTCAGATGGTCATATTTTAATACGCCTCGCTTGTTCAAAATCAAGGGTTTCTCCTATAAAAATGGTGACTTTAGCTCGCCTGGAGCTTTGCGCTGCAGTTCTACTATCCACATTGGTAAGAAACGTGTATGATATATATATATATATATAATTCACGTTATCCCATAGAAAACTTATACGCATTTTCAGATTCTACGATAGCCTTATCGTGGATTCATTCTTCTCCTCATCGTTGGTCTACATTTGTCGCTAATAGAGTGGCTAAAGTTCAAAGCAACTTAGACCCTAAGCACTTTTACCATATCGCTGGGATAGAAAACCCCAGTGACTGCCTATCTCGAGGCATGTTGCCCTCCCAACTGTTGTCGCATGATCTTTGGTGGAATGGTCCATCATGGATGTCGTTACCTCCTCATATGTGGCCCATTAAACAGTTTTCCGCTTCGCCAAATGAAGAAATTCCGGAATTATGTTCAAGAAATTTAGCTATTATTGTTCCCGAGCTTCGGTATTGTATGAGAGGGCACAAGCTGTGTCCTCGTGGTCCAAACTTTTACGCATTATTGTATATGTGTTACGTTTTGTAAAATTGTTAAGCTTTCTTTTAGAATTGACGCCGATGATCTAAATGTAGCAGAACAGTATTTAATACATGCGCTACAACTAGTGCAATTTTCAGAGCTGATGGAAAGTTTAAAAAAGGGCACTGTGCCTTTATACATAAGAAATTTAAACCCTTCTTAGATGAAGTGGGTCTTATTCGAGTGGGTGGTCGTTTATCACGATCGGGATTGCCTTTTGCCGCTTGTCATCCACTGCTGTTACGAAAAAGAGATCATATAATAAATTTATTAATTGACCACTACCACCGCATTAATTGTCACACAGGTGCTAATCTTCTTAATTCGCTTATTAAACAAAAATATTGGATTATTTCTGCTAGAGATATTATAAGATCAAGGATTAGATTATGCAATTTTTGTTTTCGAGTGAATCCAACACACCCCACGCCAATGATGGCAGACTTACCATCATGCCGTGTGCAGCAAGCCAAAGCGTTTACGCACACTGGGGTGGATTACGCTGGCCCTATCAATATTACGCTTTCCCGCAGAAGAGGGCAGCGCTCTCAAAAAGCGTATCTCTGTATATTTGTTTGTTTGACTACTAAAGCTGTCCATATAGAGCTAGTCTCGAATTTGTCGACGAAACTTTTTGGACGCATTCAAGCGCTTTTGTCACGTCATGTCCAGTTTCCTGTATGTATTCTGACAATGGTACAAAAATTATAGGAGCCAAGTCCAAATTAAATGAAATCTATGATTTGATTACATCTTCAAATTTTCAAACTGCTTTAAATCTTGAATTCAATAATCGGCGCATCTCCTGGAAAATGAGTCCACCCCAGGCTCCACATTTTGGTGGAATTTGGGAATCGACGGTAAAATCTTTTAAAACGCATCTGTACCGCATTGTCGGTGGTCATTTACTCACATATGAGGAACTTTTGACTGTGCTGATCCAAATTGAGGCACTTCTAAATTCAAGGCCCCTTTGCGTGTTGTCGGAGGATCCTTATCCGGAAGTGTTAACTCCAGCACATTTTTAATGCAAACTCCCTACAATATTTACCGCTTACGATATGTCAAAAGAGCATTTGACAGTGAGGGATCGTAACGCTTACTAGATTCGTTAGTTCAATCATTTTGGCGCAAATGGAGGATGGAGTACTTGCACACATTACAGGTTAGAAAAAAGTGGTGCACGCCCAATAATCCTGTAACGGTCGGAACCGTTGTTATTCTAATGCAAGATGGCATTCGACCATTAAGTTGGCCTTTAGGTATTATTGAAGAAGTGTACCCTGGGGCTGATGGAGTTATTCGCGTGGCTTTGGTTAAAACCAGAACTACTAAACTTAAACGCCCGGTAGTAAAATTATGCCCAATACCTAATCAGTAATCTCACAATCGGGATTGTTTAGTTATTTAGCTTAATTTATTACGCAATACTAGTTTTTCTTTTCTTTATATACTTATTTCTTTTGTTTCAATTTTTTTCACAACTTGAGTTAATTGAAAGTTCTACATACTTTCAAAGCGGGAGAATGTTCGCGCGCAGAGAATAAGACGCCAGATAGCTATGATCTGGATGATGCTGGTAGCTTTGGGGTCTTGTCTCGACGTTCTGTTCTGGGTTACAGCCTGCACCTCGGGGTTGTATTTGTACATTATAATCGCGTCGCTTGGGTTTGACGTAACTAAAAAATATAACAATATGAAATTAGAAGCCAAATGTCAATTTTGAGAACACGCAGTTTTTTAATTTATCGCTACCAATTTTTATGGTTTGTGTTCCACGGGTTTTCAACGGGTGTGCCAGCCGAAGATTGCTGTCCTGTTTCCTGGAGCAGTTTGTCAAGCAAGGCCACAGGTAAGTACTAGCAATCCTAGACTTGTAGTTATTTGTAACGTTGATTTCTTGGGGTACACATTCTCCACGCTATCGAAGGCCGCTATTATACAGAACATTGATCGCTTTAGGGGGATATTGTACGCACCGCATCCTGCATCCCCACCCTGCCTTAACTGTGGATCTTGTTAATAGCATTCAATAAGATAATCTACCATTGAATCTAGTAAGCTATGATTTTAAAAATACAGACTTTGTTAGTTTAAATAGCTACTTAACAAATATTAACTGAGATGAATTTCTTTTAAGTAGTGATCACAGTTTTGAAGTAAAAGTAGAGTATTTCTACGAAGTATTATACACAGCATTTGCAAGGTATGTTCTCCTTCGAAGACATAAAAATTCATATCCTATATGGTTTAATCAAGAGTTAAAACTTCTCATTCATAATAAAAGAGAAGCACACATAAGATATAAAACAAAAAGCTCTAAAAAAGATGATATTTTCTCCAACCTGTGCACTAGATGTAAAATAGTACAAACCGAGTGCTATAATAACTACATCCATTCTCTTGAGGAATCTATTCCAAATAATATTAAATCCTTTTGGAGCTATGTTAAGGTTATGTGGAAAACAGAAGCCTTACCAAACCGTATTGGCAGTGGCGGGAACGGTATAGTTAATCTATTTGTTCGCCATTTTGCTGCTGTTTATTCCAAGCATAATATGCTTATGCCTAATTTTACATATAGTGACACAGTTAACATAAATAGTATAAACATAGTTACCTGTTAAAAAAACTTAGTAGCTTGAATATTTATAAAGGACCTGGTCCAGATGGAGTACCACCCATAGTATTTAAAAACTGTTGTTCCATATTAGCTAAACCACTACATAAACTTTTCAATATGACACTGTCAACTGGCATTATTCCTAAATGTTGGAAAAGTAGTAATGTGACACCTATTTATAAATCGGGCGAGAGAAAATATCAAAAACTACAGAGCGATATCGCTTCTGAGCACCATACCTAAGATTCTGGAAAGTTTTGTAACACAGCATGTTAGCAGCTCATTTGAGAATATATTAATAGAACAACATGGCTTTCGAGCAAAACGTTCCACATGAACCAATTTAATGTTATATTATACTTTCCTAGCAAATCCATTAGAAGGTTACCAAGTAGACACCATCTACACTGACTTCTCCAAAGTGTTTGACAGAGTTAATTATAACATCTTGTTGGCAAAATTAAAAGCTCTTGGGGTAAGTGGAAATCTATTAAGTTATTTACGAGGACGCACTCAAATGGTAAAAATAAAAAATTTTATATCTAAGGAATTTGAGGTAATTTCGGGTGTACCACCAGGCTCCTATCTTGGACCAGTGTTGTTTAATTTGTTTATTAATGATATTAGTAGTGTTATTAAAAATTGTGAATATTTATTGTATGCGGACGACCTAAAAATTGTATTGAAAATTCTCAACATCTACAACATACAATCTCAAGAATTGAAGAATGGTGTTACGGAAATGGAATTGAGATGAATATTGACAAATATAAGGTTATGCACATTTTTAGAAAAAAGAATCCCCTAATATTTGAGTATAGGCTTAATAATTGTATTCTTAGCTGTTGAAAATGTGAATGATTTAGGAATTCTTTTTAACACTTCTCTTTCATTTTATTACCACATACAACTCATTGTTAATAAAGCATTAAGGAATCTTGGCTTTATCAAAAGATTAACAAAAGATTTTAACAATATTAATTCAATCAAAATTCTATACATAACTATTGTTAGACCTGTATTGGAATATTGTAGTTCAATATGGACTCCATATTATTCTAGATACAGCAACATGATTGAAAAGGTTCAACATAAATTTATGCGATATGTGGCTTTTAAATTAAATTATACTATTATTGACCATAATTATTCAGAATTATTGCAGACATTGAGAATTTCTGAACTTTGTAGGCGTAGGATTCTGTCTGACCTTAATTCATGTTTAAATTACTAAATAATCATATATGCAACCCTTCACTTTTAAAGCTGATATATTTTAATGCATCAACTCGTAGATTTAGAAAACAGCCTCTTTTTACCATTCCTACCTATCATTTGAATTGTGCATACTATGCACCTATTCCTAGAATATTAAGATTGTGTAATTATTATATGATTAATTTTTTTAATATCTCTATGTCCCAATTTAATACTTTACTATTGGAATGTGTTTTTAAATTATGTTCAATGTATATGTACTTCAAGTATCCTATATTATAATGTTTGTATCTAAAAAAGGGCCTGACCCGTAAATATATAAATAAATAAATATTATATAAATATTATAACCACACATACAATACAACAGAATTGCATAAAATCAGACAAATCAATAAAGGTTAGATTTGATGAATAGAAACGTTACAATTCTTTTGTATGAGAGAAAATATTTTCGACTGTATAGATGCTTTATGACATTCTTGATGTTTGATTATAATTTGTAAATTCCATTATTTCTGTTGAGCTAGCCTGGCAAAGAAAAGTTAGAAAGGAAGGTAAGTCAACAATTTCAAATTTTACAATTTGTTGTATCTGTATCACAGCCCAAAGCGAGGCATTGTCACAGCAATGTACGTATGTGTGTGTGCATAGGCAAGTACATGGGTGCTATATGGACAGGCGTGCACGCATGTTAGGCTTTTATGCAAAGGCTAAATGGTCATTTCAAACCAATGTTAATAACTAAAAGAAGAGAATATAAAGTCTTGGGAGGATCCTGTACAAGACATTATATTTTCCCTTTTCAAGAATTCAATATGAAATAATAATTCCTTTATCAAATTTAAAACTTCTAATTTTTAATTATATAAATAACATATATGATAAATAAAATTTTTTGTTACAAGTCTACTTACACAACATAAGCCCATAACACCTACCATACTTAAAGTCTAATTCTTAGGCAAATTTACTTATTTATTGGGGAGAGGGGTATATACAGTACACCATTCAATTATCTTCCACAGGAATATTATTACAGAAAACCTCTAGCAACTTATGGTTTTTTGACACGTGTAAAATTATTTTGCAGTAACATCAGAACCAACTATATATCTGAAGAACTGAACCTAACATCAAGTTGAAATGTCATCTGGAAATTAAAAAAAAATTCTTGTTACAATGCTCACCTAAACATTGTACAGAAAATTTAAAAATTCAACATATGTATAATGTACTACATTTGTTATGTCTATCAATAGTAATTCGTAGTATGATTCTTTGATGACAATTTATGATAAGTTTACATTCACTGCCATTTACAATGCAATTAATTTGAGACATGTCTTATTAATAACAAACACAACTAAAATTTTCAGGTTAATTATACAAGCCTTATAATTACCATAATTACTCTTTATTGCAAGACAGCACCTTTACCTAATAAAAAAAACAATAAAATTTCAATTTAAATAGCAGAGTTTGTGCAAACGAGGCAAAGATTTTTCTTTCCAAAGGCATTTTTTAAAAATTAGTAATAACAACTTTTCAAATATCTTGACCTTGGAAGTGAATGTAAAAGTGTCATTAGTATATCTTAAAATTATGTAAAAATAATACAAAAGTTTAGGGAATGAGGCTAAAATGAGAACTCACTTGTTTTACAGGATAAAATAGACATGAAAAATTTATAAAAAAAAGATGTAATACTAGGTCAATCACAGTGTTGATTAACGTACTGTCTTACAGATTTGGATAGTCAATTTTAAAAAGCAATATGACAATGCTGGCTTTATTTTCATAAAGGTCTTTTTGAGGAGATCACGCTAGAACAGTACGACTTTGCAAACAAAGGATAGTTTGATAGAAAACTTTGGATTTATGATCATTTGAATATACATACAGTGGTCAGTCACATGTAACGTATATTATTAATGTATTATTTTTTAAAATTAGTTTATATTTGCATTTTCAGCAATTTTTTTACTTTTCAATAAACAAAACCAATTTTTAAGAAATCCTAAATTTCATTGATCAACACATTGACGGTCATGGTAATTTTCAGAATTCTGTTAAAAAAAGTCAATTTAATTTCATCATACCATGTTATTAAAAAGTCTAATTATAGTACATAGAAATAATCAAAAAAACAGAGAATGTTTCTTGAAAAAAAGATCTAACATATTACTCGTAGTTGGCTTATGTAACTGAAAACTCTTTTAGGAAGCCAACTGCAAGTTAATTCCTACATAGATACGCTTCAACCTGTCACTTCACTACAGAAGAGGAGATATGCATATAAATTTGTTAGTGGTAAATTAGATAGTCGAGTGCATTACATTTGCATCTTTCTCGGGTGTCATGTTTTATGATTATTAAATTATGAATGTCCCAATGTGGATAAGAAAAGACCACTGACTGACAACTTGATTAATACGTTCATCTATGTGATTAAGAATTTGATGAGATTTTTGGTGAGGTTGGTACGACAGTAGTGATTATGAACCTTCCGAGAATTCAAGTGAAGAGAGTGAGATAATGATCTTCAAACTTAAAAATAAAGTTGTTCCCAATCTGGAAGATAATCACAATGCTTCACAAGCAACCACATCAAGTGTGAACGATAAGTTGTGGACAGAAATTTAACAACATCCTGAACTATTATTTTCTAAGAAAATGGTTTGAAATTGAATACGACAAATCTTAACAGCTAGTGGACTTATTTTATTTCAAGAAGTTTCTTGCATTGATCACTGGTTTGACAAACTAATTTATATGCTAAGCGAGAAATTCCTCAACGTAAACAAATAAAAAAATCTAATAGAGTATCACAGCGGGTAGAAGTCAGCACTACAAAAAAGAAAGTTTTTACTGAACTTTTTATTCAATACTGAAATACTAACAACCTGTATATTGTAATGGTTTGGTAATCAGATAGGAGTCGAAATAGATTCAAATTGTCTTTTGGTAGATATTAGTGCAAATGCCACACCATATGACTATTTTTGTATATTGGTTGACAATAGGTTTTTGGAGCAGTGAGTGAAACTAATAGATATGTTGAAGATATATGTGCAAGCTGGCATATTATAAAATGGACAAACGTTAGGATGTCCACACTATTGCAGTTTATATGATTTGGCAATATTAAACGTAATAAACACAGGACTAGGAAAATGCAGTGTTTGAATTCGATTGTTTTGCAGTTATATTATATGAGCCACAATGGATTTTTGCTAATATTACTCAACATTTTCTAAAAATCGATCTTGAAAAAGGAACCTAATGATTGTCTCTAAAAAGGTAGACCAGGGTAGATTACATTCAGCGAAAAATGTTATCTGTATATTATTGTTCGTCACAGCTATTACTGCACAAAAGGTTGTTTTTGTTGGTATATTAAAAATAAACCGCATTTCAGCATCAAAATTTTAATTATAAACCACCCCAACAGCGTGGTTTCAAATATAGTTATATATAAGGCACAAATGAATTATATAGGTGGTAAATGACATGATGAGAATTTATAAAATGATTTTCTTTAGAATAACCATTTAGGAGACATCATTATAGAAAATGTAGAAAAAATGGTTAGATGGCAAGAATATATAGGGAGTTTATGCAGGAGCAGAACTAAAAGCACTAGAACAGGCATAAGATATTGAAAAGGATGACTGGATATACTATACTTAGAGATGAATTAGTATTAAAGAATCTGAAAGCTAATAAGGTAACTGGTATAGATAAGATATAAGTAGAAACTCTATAGGCCACCGGACAAGCAATAATAAAACGTCTCTTCCAACTTGTAAGTTATATCTATGAGACAGGTAGATTTCGAAACATGACAGTTTTTTAATTTTGCTTCAGCTTTTTTGTAAATTTTGTAGTAAGAAAGCGGTTAATGAAGTGTTAAAGTACATCGTCTGCAATGGTAACAATTATTTTATTGTTAGTGCACGATTCAGCGATCATGATGTTTTAACCAATCCTAACAACTGGCATAATGGTGTAACTAAAAGCTGTTATATTTTTAAGAGAGACTCAACATCTCTAACCAATTCCTGATGCTTCTCAAGTGGCTCAAACACAAGTGACTCGTCTAGCAGCTGATTTAAATGTTTCATACACAGTTATACACAATTCAAATCTTAAATTCACGCTTGTATGTACTAATATCCAATCACTTAGAAATAAGCATATTGACTTAGAAGCCTTTCTACTACAGGCAGGTGTAGATTTTAAAGCGATATGTCTCGCTAAACATTGGTTTACCTTGGAAGAAGTGGTCAAAGTTAATATAGCAAAGTTTAACTTAGCCTCTGCATTTTGCAGAGCTAACAAACCTTACGGCGAATCCATCATTTTAGGGCATACTATGATGAATTCATTTTACATCTCTTAATAATATTAATATCCTTTCAATTGCCCATCATTGTGAGATTGCCACCACTACCTTAGCAGAGTACAATCTCATAATTCTATCAATCTATAGACCCGCAAATGAGGATTTCAATCGATTTATGAACTGCATGGATGCAGTGGTTTACTCGCTCATTAGAAACAAAATGATAATAATTGTTTGTGGGGACTTCAAAGTTAACTTCATTTCTCAAGACAATGATACCCTTAGAATCTGTCTTATTAGCTACTTATGGTTTGCTTCAGATAGTCAATCAAGCAAATCAGAACTGAAATTGCTTAGATAATATCTTTATTAATGCTATGCTTATTAAACACACGTGCTTTGTTATTAACCATGCACTCTCAAACCACAAAGCTGTGGTTCTTGAGTGTGCTGTCAACAGAGCTAGTACCATTGTTACTAGTATTAAAATAAGCAGGCCCTTTACCGAACAGGGTCTCCAACGTTTCGCAAGAATCATCAAAGCTCTGACCTGTCAGTTTTTAGATAATCCTACTGCCGATTGCAATGCTCCGGGCTGATGTATTTCTAGATAATATTGTTGATTCGTTCTTGTTGTCATTTTCCGAAAGGGAATTATAAACCAATAATATAAGTAAGTTACCTTCAGCAAGCATAATTGGTGTAATTTTTATCTTAACTCTTTGACGGTGGTTTGGAATAGTTTACTGACATACACAGGTTATTCAACAACTCCACAACAAAAAAATTAAGAAATCAACTTACAAGAGCTCAAGGATTTCTGTTACCTATGAAGCCAAATAATGCAAGATGGGAGAATTGTAAAGATATAAAACAAAGATTAGTACAAGGCCATGTTGCATTTAACAAGAAAAAGCAACTCCTATGATTAAAGACGAAACAAACAGAAACAAGTAAAAGATCACCTGAAAAGATATGTGAAGAATACACTGTATGGCTGTGAAACTTGGACAGTATGAGAGGGGACCGGCCAAACATAGAAGCCTTTGAAATGTGGTGCTACAGACGTATGATGAAGATATTATGGACAGACAAAGTTAAGAAAGAAGTTCTAGAAATGGTAGGAGAAAAAGGAAACACGTGGAAGACAGTAAAAAATAGGAGAGGTAGGATGATAGGACATATTCTAAGGCATTGGGGAATAGTACAAAGTATATTAGAAACAGAGAAAGGGAAAGATAGGTAGAGGTAGACCTAGGTTATACTACTGCACACAGATAGTGAGAGGTACGCTGTGAGAATTTCATAGAAATGGGTAGGTTAGTTCAGAATAGAAAAATGGAGGTACGCATTCAACCAGTTCCAAGACGAAAAACCTAATGATGAAAAAAGTAATTGCACTTAAATATGATGATTATAGTAAACAACTACAAGTGTTGGTTTTGCAATATTCTCAACAAATATTGATTGTGCAAAAGAATTAATTGGAAAACTATTAATGAATAATAACACTAATTATAACAACAAAGATAAATATCTACAAAATGTTATGTAAGTGAACTAGATTTATTGGGGCCACCATTAAAAAAAACTTTTGAAATTCTTTTCCAACTATTGTCAAATGGAATATTAGTGGGAATTGGATCCAGATTCAACACTAATAATTATTAATACAGACGAAAAACTTAATAATAATATTTGGTAGCCGCAGGTTGCTGAACTCCCTTCGCGTAGCATTGAATATAGGTGAAATATGGTATATATTTAGAAAACAGTAGAAGATGAGATATGCTGTATCTAACAAGAAACAACAGCGGCTATGTTCGAAGACAATAAACATAGAAACAAAGAAAAAATTGTTGAAAGCATATGTGTGGAGCACAGCACTGAACGGTTATGTAATAAAGGACAGCAGAAGAAGCCTTTGGAATGTGGTGCTTCAGATGTATAATGATGATAGCATGAGCGGATAAAGTTAAGAACAAAGAGGTTCTAGAAATAGTAAGGGAAGTAAGATATTTGTGGAAAACAAAAACAATAAGAGAAATAGGACACGTTGTAAGGCATTGGGAAATAGTGCGGGTTATATTACAAGGAAAGATAAAAGGGGGTATAGGTAGACACAGACCTACATTAAACTATTGCACGCAGATAGTGTGAAAGATGTAGGCTGTGGGAATTTCAAGGAAATGTGTAGGTTAACTCAGAATAGGAAATAATGGAAGTACGAGTCCAACCAGTTCTAGGACTGAAGACCTAATGATGATGAAGACCAGAGAGCCATCCTATTTTTATGAGTTCTTATAGCTTTCAAGCATACTGTACATATCTGACCTAGACAATTATTAGCTGTACCTCAAGACAACAAAGTTCAAGTCTCCATTTGCATACCTGGTAGCACAAATCTCATCAATTCAATAATTTACTTTCAGTGCAAGTAGCCACCGCAACTTTTAACAGAAGTATTGAAACAAACTTACTACAATGCCAGTCAAGTGCTATTACATTATATGAATAATTACATCTCACTTTCTTTGTCTGTTCATTCTGGTGTGGGTGGAAGACCAGCTTTAGATGAAGTCAGAATATTTGTGATTTAATGTATTTTTTCTTTTCCCTTCTCTATAACAATAAATATTTATTTATTAAAAAATTTGTACGTACTCTTAATTTTGCTTGACATAATCCATATGATCTTTGCATTATCTCCTAAAAAAGCTCCACTTGAAAGCTGATGAAATAGCATATTCTTTTAAAGAGAAATAGTTCAAATCCAAAAATTGAATAAGTTGCTGTTACAGCGGTTTATACTTGTGGCGTCTCATAGTTTACCAAACATTTTATAAAAATGACCTAGTTATTACAAGTATTGTCATAAAGACAAAAAAAGACATGTGTATACAATTTTTCTGTTGGTAGTATAGTTCATAAAATTATTCTTTTAATAAATACTGTAAGAATTATCAGGGTCACTAAAAAAGGTGAATTTGCTTAATCCTATAATGTCTACTATCTGCTAAGTTTCTCTGATGTATGAAGCACTTTAATCACAAGAATCCCAAATGCTGTAGCTACAGCAATTCCAATACCAGCTTTCCACCAAGTTGCAGCATCTGTAGGTACAAGGCCAAAGTTGCGCAATGCCCTTAAACAAAGAAAGAGATTGAAATTCAACTGTAAAACATGTTGATCTAGATTATTTAACATGCAGTTAGAATTTAATTTACTTATATTTTATGTATCCAACATACTACAAGCAATTGAGAATGAGAAGAACCTACATCATAGTTATATAATAAAATAAATAGTTATAGAAAACTGTATAGTTTGTCTATGTCCGGGAGCTTGAAGTTCAATATTTGCTTCCTTTATCATTCATGATTGTGAGATAGTGTTACAATGATTTTTTGGGTTTATAGAGGAACACATCAGGCAATTTTCATTTTTATTGTTACAAATATGTTGTTTATAAAACTATAATTTAAGTAAAGCTATTTACTACTACTATGCATACAGGGTCTAATAGAAAAGGATTAAATAATTATTTCTTAAATTAACAATCACACAAAGCAATTTTTTCCATTTATCCTCATTCTAAAAAGTCCACTTTGGAGGTATTTACAAAAAAAGTCTAAAATTGTCATATGTGAAAAAGGGAACCTGGTCAATTTCTTCCTGTTGAACAAAGTATTAAACTAATAGTTGAGGGATTTTAAAATCAGCCCAATGCATTTTTGAAAAAAATGAGGGGCACGAATGCATTATGTTAGTGTAAGCCATTAGAATGAAGTAATACGAATCCAACTAAATCATTTCATTATTCATATTTTTAAACAATCGCAAAGGTGTGAAAAACATATTTTTTGATGACTGATGTTTCCATAATATTTAGTGAAACACGTTACAAATGAATAGTGTAAGCTTTAAAAAGGCATGCAAAATGAGTGGTCATAATTTAAAATTGGTTAATTTGTTTACTTGCAAACTAATTAAACTGCCTAAAATGCAATTTTTTAAATCTGCTAATGTTTAACCAATAATTGAGATATTGAGATGAAACCATATGGAAAGTATACTTCCAAGGACTCTCCAGTTACCATTAAAATTGCATTCAAAAATATTTAATAGTTTTGTTAATAATTCATTTGTTTATTCAAATGAAATTTTTCTCACTGAAAGTTCTACACAATTGGTCAAGTGAAAGTTTCAATAAATCAAAGAAATTTACTCAGAATGAGTCAAACCATAACGTATTGTTATGGAAAAAGTGAATTTTTACAGTTACGTTGCAAAAAAATTCCCGTAACGAAGGCACGTTTTTCGCTAGAAACAAATAATATTTATTCTATTGAATCGGGATAAAAACCATTCTATTTTCAAGCAATGCACGCTCTTATAATTATTAATGTTTTTTTAATGAACTTTAAATGTTGGAACAGATGATTCCTTTTATCTGAATCAAATACAGAAAAATAGTTATCAAGAGTTGGAAGTTACTAGGGTGTGTGTTAATTCACATGATTGCTGCTTATTTCAATGTTGTACTATTAAATAAAATTAAATTTCAGATGTACATGAATTAAGGTAAGAATGAATGTGAAAAGCTAATTATTTAAATAAAAAATAAGTATTGTACATAAATAATGTTAAGTTTTAGACATAAAAACAAATTTTTAAAATTTTCAATATGACATTTGAAACCAGGGTAAAAAGTACCTCAACTAAAAAAATTATTTCAATATGCCAATTTGTTGCAGAAATATTTCAAGTTGCAGCGATTTTATCATGAGAGCTCAAAATCTTGCATTAATGCCCAAACGAGTTGTACGAGTACTCCCACTCTGCCACCTGTGCCATTTCGAGATCTGCCGCCACTTTGCACAAAACTTTTACTAATAAAAAATTAGTGTAAAAAGTATGAAATTTTGTACAAATAGTTTAACTTGTCCATTCCAACATATGTAAAAATCAACAAAAATGTTAGTAATTATGGAGCAGGAATTTCTTAAAAATAAAATTTATTTTCCCCCACCCTCAAGTTGGATGATATTTTTTTTTGTTGGAAAAGCTTAAGAAGAAAAGCAGCTTTCGAATGGTTTTTTTGTTCCAATTCAATAGAATAAATATTAGGGAACATACGCTCATTTGTTTACAGCAAACGTCTTTATTTTTAAGTCCTTTTTTTGCAACAACTGTAAAAATTCAATTTTTCCATAACAGTACATTATGGAACTCCTGAGTAAATTTCCTTAATTTATTTAAATTTTCACTTGACCAATTCTGTAGAAATTTTAGTGATAAAGAAATTTTTTTTAATAAGCAAATGAATTATTAACAAAACCATTAAATATTTTTCAATGGAATTTTAATGGTAGCTTAAGTGGTGTATACTTTCCATGTGATTTCGGCTCAATATCTCAATTATTGTTTAAAACATTAGCAGATTTGAAAAACGACATTTTAGACAGTTTAAATTCATTTGCAAGTTAAGAAATTAGTAAATTTTAAACTAAGATCACTCATTTTAAAGACCTCTTTAAGGCTTTATGACTTCCTTTTTTTCTCTGAATATTATAGCTTTCCGTCAATAATCAAAAATAGTTATTGTATACCATGCCAAGAAATTGCCTCTTAGCATACTGCGAGAAAGTTTATCGCCGAGTCCGTTTACGGCCGAAGCAAGATAATATCGAGGATGCTAAAAGAATTTCATGGCCAAGGTATATACACTATTTTTTGTGCAACCGTGTGCATAGTTATACGTTACAAATTTTTGTCACTAATTGATAAAACTATAGTTAGAATTAGATGTTTATGTTTCTACCGATTAAAATATATTAATTTGTAGGCGGCATGAATCATAATGTTGCTATGAAAATGATATATTAAATATTCACCAACTTAATTTTGACAGTTCTTAAACTTTCTTAAAAATGCCAGGCAGCGATAGTGAAAGTTTTATTTGTTGCACTCCGTCAGAACTTAAAAGTATTGTTAATGTAACCCTTTCGGATTTGATTCCCGAAAAATCAAAACGGCACTACAGAAATGCTACAAAGATTTCAAAGATTGGCGTTGCAGACAAAATGTTAAAAAAGTGTCTGAGAACCTTTTGTTGACTCTTTTGACAGAGAAATCAAAAGTTGTGAAGAGTTCAACTTTATGGAGCATCTATTCTACGCTGAAGTGTATGCTCAACGTATCAGATCGATGTGAGGAAGTTTATAAAGTTGGTACTTTTTGTGAAAACAAAATCAGTAGCTTATCAACCAAAAAAATCAAAAGTTTTGTAGCAAAAGCAAAGTAAACCTCTAATGCCCAACTGCGCCTCAAGGCGGACGACACTTAATTGCATATAGTGCTACATTCGAATATTATATAGCTTTGATGCCCAACGCAGCATATAGACTGTAAATAACTCATGCACCACAAACGATATTTCGCTCGAAAGGAATGTGCGCGTATCATAAATGTTATTTCGCTGCGGGAAGTGCTTCTATGCAAACTTATCTAAGTATTGAGAACCTCCAAAAATATATATAAAATATTTTCAGCGGTAGTAACTGAAAATAAAAATTACTGGTAAGTTCAAAATCTTCTCTCTTAATTAAATTTACTAACAAAGAAAAACTGCTCAGGTAAAAACGTATACCTGTCCAATAGGTTATACCGTCCGGAAGTGGACTTGGGAAGTTAAAAATAAAGTGTTATAAATAAAATAAGTTCACAATAGCACATTTTTCTTTTCTTTGGGGTATTTGCACAATATACATTGCAGATATATGACCTATATTGGAAGTACTAAATAGCAACAATTATTGGATTCAGTGGATACAGATGATTACAACACTGATGATGAAGGTGACCTCCTCGGATGGTAGTGATGCAGACCCTACTTATAATCCCATCTGCAATAAGTCCACTAATGAAGCTATGTTAGAGAGTGAAGATGAAGAAGCAATCGAAAGCTACTTGTACATGAACGAATCGGCAATAGAGAAAGCGATTAACCTTAGCAATATAAGCGACAGCGAAATTTCTGGGTCTATACCTGGACCAAGTAATAAACCTGCTGAACCAATCAAACATCGGCATGAAGAAGAAGTTATACCACTTAGTACATTCATTGATTCTGCTCTTGAAATAAACACAAAAAGTCCAGCAAATATTATTCAAGGGAAGCGAAGATATACCTGATTGTTTTTATCAACTGAATACGCCATACGAATGTTTCAAATATTATGCTGATGAAAATTTATTCACGGTCATTGCCGTCCAAACAAATTTATATGCACGTCAAATAAACATTTCTACCAAGTTCGTAACATCAGCATGGGAGATACAAAAATATTTGGGGATCCTCATTTATATGTCTATCTGCTGATATTCGAGAATATAGGGGTGGAAATGCATTTGAGCCTATACGACAATCAATGTCAAGAAACAGATTTGAGGAAATTCATCGTTACATACACTTCAATGACAACTCAGAAGTAGTAGCAAAGGATCATCCAAAATATGATGCAACATTCAAAGTTCGGCCACTTATAGATCACTTCAACGAACGTTTTAAATCCATATATTGGAGCAGGTGATAATTTTATACCAGATGGAGCATCAGATCTGGGTGCAGCAACAAATGTGATATCTAGATTGTCGCAGATAATTTCTATTCATAAGAACCATATTATTAACTGTGACAATTTTTATATGACACTGCGTTTGATGGTTTACTTATACAGCAAGGGAATATTTTCCTTGGGAACGATACGTGTCAATCAACTTCCTAACTGCAAATTATCTACTACTGATAAGAAGGTTCAGAAAGAGGAACGTGGATTTTCGGAAGAATATGTTAGTTCATGCCATGGCATAGATGTATTCATGTAGAAAGATAATAAATGCATATTATTAGCGTCAAATTATGTGGGAATTCGACCATTCAAGACGGGTGGTGTAGTACCCGTTAGTGCACCAAAGACGTCACGATTTGATCGATCGAGCACAAAAGCAGCGAGTTGAGGTAGACTATCCAACAATAATACACAAATATAAAGCACATATGGATGGTGTAGATCTAATGGATAGACTGCTAGGTCGCTATCATATCCATATGAAAACAAGAAAATGAACAAGTCAATTAGTTCAACACCTAATAGATATGGCCATAGTCAATTCTTATTTGTTGTGTAAAAGAATAAACACTAAACATACAACTACCTATGTTTAAAAGACAAGTTGCTGCTATGTTATGCAAAACAGAAAACTGTGTTGCAACCAGAAAGACTTGGACGTCCAAGAAGCTCAACGCCACCTATCAAAAAGCAACCTAAGAAAACTTATTTACCCATGGACGATACCCATTTTAACGGCTTCAATTACTGTTCTGAGTGGTTGCATCGTTCAAGCAAGCAGCAATGTAAATTACCTGGATGCAAATCCGAAATTCGATGTACATGATCTAAATACAAAACACATATATGTTGCACAGCTACAAAAAATTGCTTCGCCAAATTTCACTCGACAATAATAATGTAGATTAAGAATACACTACAATATTTGTTTAAAATTAATAAATAAACAATTATATAAAACCCCTTTTTCATTTTTCCCTTTGCCGGTTACATTAAATTTTATTTGCCATAACTGCCAAGGGCTGCCTCGAGACGGGGATACCTTCAGAAGGTTTACCAAGTGACAGTATACCGATAGCAAAATTTTAATACAGATTCGTTATAAGCAGTCTTCAATTCTATGAGAAAAATTTTTGCACGACAATATAAAAGTTGGGCATTAGAGGGTTAATTTATTCCTGAAAGAAGTTATTGATGCAAATTATTTATTGTGGAAGGTAAATATTACATGGTGGATCTATTGATTGTGATATTATCATTATGTATAGGTAGTTTTGGTAATTGGCAAGCCAAATTAGTAAAAATTGCCCTCAACGATATTTAAGAAATGGACGATGTAATAGTAATAACAGGCCCTGAAACAAAGACTGGCAACAAATGCACATTTATTGTTAATAATACCGATTACTTAAGAAATTACCGAAAATCTGTAGCCCTTTAACCGAAACATATTGCTAATTGCAGTGTATTTTTGATATGAAAATGGTAAGTGCAATGCATAGGTTGTTGGAGTACGATTGCGAAGTATCTTGGATTGCCAAATAGTGAACTATACACGGGTCACTTTTGGGAGTTCTATTACGTTGCTTGCTAATACCGATGCAGATGTCTGTTTTAAACACCATACTGGATGGAAGTCTACTACTGTTGTGGAAGGATATGTAGAGGACTCCATCGAAAACAAGAAAAAAATTTTCAATTCTATTTCTGACATTACAACATATAGTTCGAGTGTAAACTTATCAGACAAATAATAATTTTTGCAAGATACTAGATTTAGTTGCATCAACTTCAGGAATTAATGTCAGTAAAAATACCAGCTGTTCCATTAATATTAATATTTATCCTAAGTAAGTACACCTTCTTTCTTGAATTTGGAAATAACTATTACCTAATTTTGTTTAATCAAAAAATTATATTTTAGAAATACAGAAGTTTGAAGTGACTAACGTCAATATCCTGTAAAAGTGACAATTGTTTTGTCGGCCTATACTAAGGGCAATGACCGAGAAAATGAATTTCTCGTACATGTTTTCCACACCTTTGGCGATTGTTTAAAACATATTAATAATGAAATGATTTCGTTGGATTCGTATCACACTTCATTCTAATGGCCTACACTAACATAATACGCATTTAAACTGTCCTTCAATTTGTTTCTTAATTTCCCTGGACTATAAGTGCATTTATTCAGGTACCATATGTCTTTTGAAGAAAATTTAATATTTACAACATCTTTGTCTTTGCTATTTCAGAATAAGGTTATACAGAAAAATAATAGGTCAACTTTTAAAAGGAAACATGCGGAAAGTTCCAGACATTGTAGTTTTAAAATGAAATGGGCAATAGGCGATCGTTAGTAAACTTAAAAAATGACTGCCGTAAACATGAGTTAGAAAAACAATCCTCAATTAGAGCAATTGTTTATGAGTCACAATCGAAAATCCTCAATTGGAGCAATTGTTTATGAGCAATATAACTTCTTACATATACGAAAGTGAATAAGCAAATGTTTTAGATTGATCAAATAACAGAGTTTGGTGTAAAATATTGTTAGCAAGGTTGCGACTTTTATTCTTTGAGGAAGAAAGCCAAACTGTACCAGTACGCTGTATTTCAAGAATGCAACAACTGATTTTCTTACTATAAATCAGAGACGATAAAAATTAATATAAGTTTCAGCAAAATATAATTGAACAACGTTTAACCCAATGGGAAATTTATACTACATAACAACACAAATGAAATTGATCTTTAAACCCAGGACGAATAAGCTAGTAATTTTTTGCTCATGAAATCGTTTAAAGAATAAAGTTTTTGCCTCAAGACCACCAAAAGTCAAATAGGAAAAAACATTAAAAAGATTTATATTAATCCATAAAAATTACTAAAGCATGTTTATTTTCAAAGAGCACATGCATATTTTTTAAGTAGGATGTTTTTTTATTAATAATAAAAATACATTGAGGAAATAACAATAAAAATGCCAAAAATAACAAGAATAATAACAGTAACTATATTTCTAAAAAACTACAAAGCATGTTCATAAAATAATAAATATGGCTGTGCTTTAAGGACCTGTTTTTCAGGCACTTCTGCAATATAAGAATCGCTAAAATAATACCACTTTCACAGTGGAATTTTGCGTTAACTTTGGCATCTTTGCACTGCGAAGATAATAATTTTTTTTTTGTTTTTAGGTAAAAACTGTTAACGGTAACTATTGCTTTCTATCAGAGTTCTTACTTTTATAAATGCAACATAATGTCCACTGTAAATTGAACCCTTATGTTGCACAACTCAACATAATACATAAAACACTTTAGTTTGGTTAAACTTGAATGATTGACGGGTTTGACATCATTTTGAACAGAATGGTGTTAAATCCATTATGGTAGAAAAAGAAACATGGATATTGACATTTGCAGATCCAAATTTAACCTGAAACCGTTTTAAATGTGAAATTGGTACAGCAGATGGGTTGTAGACTAGAAGTTGCTTAGTGGCGTTAGTATAAAGTCTTTTAACAGGTCATCACATCAAGTCTCTTTGTAAACACTTCACACACTATTTTATTATTTCCAGTGAACAACTCACATGTCGTGAATTGGCTCAAACAAAATTGGCTCAAACAAAATTGCACGGAACATTTGCTTTCTTCATATTAATATCTTGACACTGTAGTGCTTCACCATGCAACATTTATTCCATAATCTTCATCCATCTTTTTTATCTTACCGTATCTCAAATCTTCTATAAGCACCATTCATTTTCTTATCATCATTAAAGATGATAGATTCCTTATTATTTAATGGACATAATTTTTTTAAATCTCCTTTTATATTAATATTTTTATTATTATTAACAAAAGCAAGTTGTAGTTCATCAGGTTGGCCACTCATCATTAATGCCTTCAACAGGATTATTATGTCTACAAATTGGACTATCCATATCAACATTTGCTTTATTAGATGATTGACTATTATCTGCAACCCATTCGCATTTTGAACAGTTTCCTTCAACGTTTTAGTTCAGTCAATAGCGAAACTAATATTATTATTACATTTTATTTGTTTCGAACCCTTTTATATTCCATGTTTAGTAACCACGCGTATTTCATTCCTTATTTGATGTTTCCAAGATTTATTTTCAACCAATTCTCCTGCTTTACGAGTTATACTGAAGGAATTCATCTCAATGTGAAATATGTTTACAATTTTGACATTGTAATGTTTTAAGATACTTCAAAGAACTTGTTCCATTGCTAATAAATAGTAATTTTATAATTTTCTTTTTATCGCCGTCAATAGATGATGGATTTGTTTTATGATAAAGTTTAATGTTTTAAAAAAATTACTACTTGGTACCTTTTAAAATCGTCATTATGCACTGTTCCTAACAAACAGTGTAAGAATTTATGCAAGTTATGCTGTTGGCCTGTTACAAACTTTAGCATTATTTACGTAAGTCTTGAAAACAGCATACAGGATTATATACTTCTGGTCTATCTCTTTGTAATTCTTTTAATGTTTGTAATAAAAGAACATATTAAAGATCATCCTTTTTCTAGCGTTTCATCAAATGAATTCAATGGAAGCAAAAAATCGTGAATGTATTTACGTGTAAAATTGTAGACGTAAATACAATTACGAATTTATTTCCATTGGAAAAACGTAAACACGGCCAGCCAGTGATAATAGGTATAATAAATGAAATTAACACCAAGGAACCTTTATTATCTGGATTTATCATGCTACTAGATAGCTGAAAATATTGCCAGGCTGTGAGGCGACCCTAAGATGGGTTTACACTTGTCAGATACCAATACTGTTCAACGAAGATTGTATATGGTTTTGAGGTAACCCTATTGTGGGTTTACACTTGTCAGATACCAATGCTATTTTACAGGGGTTGTTGATATGCTTATTGTTATGTAATTAGTTATTGTATGTATAAATAGAAATCATGTATGTAGGCTGTATTTCATGTTAATATCGCAAGGAAAACCCAGGAAAAATATCTAGGTAGCATTGCAAGTTCTGATTCAAGCAGATTTCTCGAAACGATATCTAATGATGATTGATCCCAATTCCTTTATATACACTTAAGAAAGATATATTATTTGTTTAAAGTCCTCTAAAATGCAATCTATATCTCTCCCGATACAGCCATCATTCTAGATACTAAGTACTAAATTCAGAATTTATGGATTGAATCATTTTGTAAATAACTAAACAAAAACAAGGTGGGTCAAGATGGTCCTCTTTCCGATGATATTATCCTAGAACTGAAATTCAAATAAAATGAGAATCTATAGCATTGCTCAATAACGAGAGATAAATTTGGAATGTTGACTAAATCAAGAAAAATATGCCTGTGTACACTACAAAATACGTTTTTATTGCACTTTTTTCGTTTTTACAGAAAAAAATTATATACATCCGAGTTGCACAGGCCACTACTTCACTACCTTCAGAAGTTCTAAAGTCAAATTGAATTGGTCTAAAAAAAATGCCAATAAAGTTTGAATTTTCACACATGAAAGTTTAGCATCAAGATACCTGAAAATAAACCAATTGCAATAGGGCATATTCCGCCAGCTTTTGTTTAAAAACATAAGGAAGACCCATACAAAATAGGACACATTTCAAGAATGATAGAACCAGTTAGCTTTACATTGTAAAGTGAAGTCAATGACAATAAAAGATTTTCACGTTCGATGTCTGTGGTTTGAAAATGTGAAGACCGGAAGACATCTAGACAAGGCAGAACTAGGACGAAAGAAATGTACTGCCATCAGTACATCTTCTTTCAAAAATCTTAATACTAAGTTATTTTCATTAAAGCTATGATCAGCGATTAATATTGCTTTTGGATATTTCTCTTTGATTCTGTAAAGGTATTATCATCAAAAAGCACTAACTGATATTTTATTTATAATTTGCCTTTTTAAAGAAAATGGTTTACGATTACTTGGTAATTAGTTATTATTATTGGTTTTTATTTGAATTATTTATAATTTGGGAGAAAACTAAATCAGAATAGATTATTCCAGGAACAAATCAAGTTTTGTTTAATACATTTGTTAATTGTGTCATTAATAAATTGGTAGTTTGTAATCTAACTGATTTTGGCAATATCAATTATAAATTTAGATTGTTTAAGTTTAAAAAGTAAAGTATAATAAGGAATTGTTTTTGGATTGTAATTGTTTGTAGTAGTTTCTGAAATGTGGTATTATTGTACGTTTCTTTATGTGCCCTGGTTGTATATAGTCGAAGTCGTTTTATTCCCTTACATTATTTCACATTTGTGCAAGTTACTGTTATCTTTACATTCTTCCTTAATTTGCACTTTCTGAAGATGGATGGTTGTATATTGTTAATCGTCATAAATTTCACGTTCCAAATATCACATCAAATAATTTCCCAATTTTATGTTAGTATCCAAATTTATATGGTTTTTGTGTGAACCAGTATCAGAATCATCAAATGCAAATTATTTTTAAATTTAAGTTTATTTTCTTGATAAAACTTTTTAAAATTTGTACACTGCACAAAATAGCACCATCATCATTTTACATAATATAAAATATGAAGCATAAAAGTTGGAACTATTAAAGTCAAAGAAGCATTAGCTGGAAAACAGATCAATCAAATAGAAAGCTAATGTCACACAGTAATTAATCTATTTAGCATTAAAAGTACATTAACTGTCCATGCCAAAAACTGATAATACTAAATACAATTACTTCAATGTTAATGTTAAGATGCTCAAAAGCAAAACTACCCTATGCGAGCTTTTATGAAATGTATACAATGCTGTCCAATCCCGAATGGGCACAAATAGTTGTAAAATGGCCAGATCGCTACCTGCAAATATTGGAACTCGCTTGTTCACTTTCCTGAAGCTGCCTTACCTTCTCAAAGAAAAACACAAAATCTATTGGGATTGTAAGTGAAATGACATGCATTTAATAGATAAAATATGGAATGTCATTTGAAACAAAACAAATGTTATTAGACCTGCTATTTAACACACAGAACATGCAAGAATATTGAAATGAAACTAAAGCGCATAATTTTGCTCTTTAAAGCGCATTTTCTACACCAAGCGTATATACTAAAAGTTGGCTCATTTGTATTAGCTAAAGAGGCTAATAATCAGTCAAGCGAATGACAATTGCAAATGTATAATTGATAATAAAATATGTAAGAATGATACATACACAACTAAAAAAGAACAATTGGTCACTTACACACTCATATTACATTAATTTCTACAAAGTTCTTGAAGATTTCAGCGCACATAATGTTGTGCAAGGTTTTAAAACCTTTTAAACAAATTAAAATGTTCAGCTGTGATAAAAAGTTAACGTAAGTCCTAAGTATGATTAAGTGATGTCTCAATTAACGTGGTCTGGATTAATGAGATTTAAATCAATTTAGTGACTTAAAAAGAATAGGAAAAATAGAAAATATACTACAATATTGCACTTTATCGAAAAAGACATTAAGCAATCATAATAAAAGCACAATAATTGATTGATAAAGTAGTCAACATTAATTCTACTATCATTAGCACAAAAAGTATTGTTCACTGTACTAACCTAATTAAATCATGCAGGCAATGGCATTCAAGAAATTCTCCGATTGTTCTAAAGTAATTCTTGAATTCCATAAATAAGAAATAGGTTAGCACTGTGATTCCCAATTGGGATATAAACCAACTTGTTTTCTATAACATTAACAATTAATCATCACCTTTTTTACAACTGTTAACTGCAGCACAATATAAATTTTACTGTGCCATGGCAATGCTTTTTCAGATAACCTGTCTGGTTAGGGGTGAGGTAGGGTCTTCTCATAATAACTTGGACACATTTTAGATTAATAACAATTATTAAATTTACTAAACTATATCTTGAAAATCTCAACCTATACACAACATAACTTAAAATATTTGTATGCCATGTACATTGCGCAATAACAATTACTCATAAATAGGCTTGCTAGCACATAAACAAAATACATTAATTTAACACCGTTTAAGAATGATTAAAACACCATTATTCTTATATTTCCATCTGTAACAGTTTCTATTATTAAAATTTCTGTACAGGTTTATATGTATTTTTTGAGTTTCGATATAAATAATAGGTGTTCTATTTTACAGGTAGCAAAATTGTAAAACACCACTTGACAAGTTAGAATGTTTAAAATGCGTGAGCAAAAGCTAAATTTTGGGACTTCTAGAGAAAGTAATATGAGAGTAAAAATGGCACATTTTCAAAACAAACAGTTTGCACTTGATCAAAATTATTTGGAATGGATTAGTATCATAAAAATATTATTTTTTAAAATTATAATTTAGTCATTCGTTTCAACTGAAAAGCTAGTTGTTTTAAATAAAACTGGTTTAGTAAATGGTTTGTCTTCATTTTAAATACAAATCAAACAGAATAAAAAGAAAATTTCATATACAATAAATGCAAAACTAAAAACAATTGGCGTGTTTTTTTTAAATTAATGACGTTCAACAATTGTACTTAACATTCAAAAACTTTTGTTATTTGTCTATATTTCATAAAAATGAAACTAATACGAATTTAAAATATTTAGTACACTTTCTTAGATAGTAAATAGATCGAATAAGTAGTTTATAATTTTTATTTCTTACAAGGGCATGAACTTTTAAACAAGTATGCATAAACCTGAGCAAATGATACTAGGTGGAATATAATTATCAAGTGTAGAAAAACGAATAAGTCTTTAATTGTGTGCAAAACAATTTTATGCACAATGACATAATTACAAAAAATATTTTTAATCGATTTTATTAACACAAACTAACAGAAGAAAAACAAAAATAGAAATAAATTACTTTGGACGTTGTTTTAATAACATTTATTTCCTAATTTGAATAAGACAATATTTATGAGTGTCATTGGGATACAAACCAATAATAGAATTGTCATATTTGACTTATGTATAATAATGAAGGTATTTTTTAAAATAAAAGTAACCATACACGAGTTCTACAATATAACTGAACAGGTTACAGATAAAAATGCAGTTTGCTTCTTCATTAATATAACTACGACGTATTAATTTTAAAGAATGTTTAAAATTATTTGAAATTCATCTAAAATTATTAAACCTCCATATATAAACTTATTTTGATCTTTTAAGTATAATTTTAAAATGAGTAAGTACTACTGAATAATTTCTAGGTTCACAATGGCATTTTAATATCCAACTAAAAATACGGTAATTATAACCAAAACGTATGGCATACTATACATTTTAAGTTAGATTAAAACATGCAAAATAACAGTAGGTTAAAGCAAATGATCTACTATACGGTTAGTCACTGTAGAGATAATTTAAACAATAACCTGTAAATATGATTATATATTTCTGATGGTTGTGGGCGTAATAATAGCATATGAACCATGCGGCGTAACGGCCTGTAAATGGAATGAAAATTTATTTAGAAATGTGCGACAACAAAACATTTACACTTTGACTACAACTAAATATTCCAAAAAAGCACAAACAATTCAACTGCATGCTAATATTTTTTCAATATGTAATTTGCAACAAACCTGTGTCTATAAAATAATACCCAAGCAGCTTGAAATCGACTATAAAAAAGTTATTAAAAAGCAACAAACACACTAGTAAAATATTTCATAATAAACTTTATCTAACCCCGCTATGAAATGTCAACTTATAAAGACATTTTTTGATGTTGCGTAATAATAAATTTTCACAGCCCAGTTTCATGACATCACTAGCGATGTAATGGATTTTTACGTAAATGAATATTTAAATTATTTAGGTTTTAACTTTAAGACTAAGAAACAGAAAGCACTTTATTAGAACTTACAAAACAATTATTTTTCTGAGCGTTGCTTGTATATACATTAACACCAAAATTATTACAAACATTTAATAAAGTAAAGAAAGTCCAAACTTAAACACAAATATTTCCCACAAGAATTTTTGTGGGAAAGATTTGTGTTTAACTTTGGACTTTTTTTATTTAATTAACAATTCCATTTAGAGAATATATTGATATATTCAACCACCTTTAATAAAACCCAGGCCTGGACTTGGTGAATATTTTATTTACTTTTTAGAAATAGGTTCTTCACGACTTGATAATTTGATAAATATACTTCTCTTGAAACAAATAGCTCTGAATGTTCTCCCAATACATTATCTCGATCTTATTGGTTATAGAATTTTCAATGTATCCTTGTGCAATGGTACTGAATTTCCAGCCCCATGTTGCTTAATTTTTATATGGTAGCACCTGAGCCTGCAAGCGCTGGAAGCAATGCCCAGGGTACATCGCAGCATTTGATAAACTATTTTGATCTTATATTTAAGATAAAAATATTATGATTTTATTTTTTAACTTGTAGTTGTAAGTTAACCTATTTACGAATAATATAAACTACATTTTCTTTGTATCTTGAAATACTGATATTTGTGATGACATTCCCATATCACATTTGCTTTTGTGTATGGAATAGTAATTTTTAAAAAATGCTCTTCTCACATCTCTGATATGCATGTCACTCAGTTGTGCTTTTCTACAAGCACCAACAACTTCAATAACCATTGCTACCTAAAATAATAGATAAACTAAAAAGTGAAATATTTTAAATACGTAACAGTACATGATACTTTACTAAAAAAAACTTTTGTCATAAGCGGCTGTAATAAATATTTCAAAATCTCTTCTTGTACAAATCATACATTTTTTAAAGTGATAATCTGCAGATCCTCTCTTTAAAAATGCTATTAATGTGCTATATTTTTGGCTGACAATGTCTTTTAACATTTAATTCTGCCTTTAATATAAAGTAGATAGTTCATACTGTAGACACCTTATAATTTTTCATCATTTACCCCTTTCGTTTTCACCATTTTTCAAATTTTATATACACTTTTCATATCTTCGTCTTGATTTAGGTGGTATTATGAAATTTATTGCTAAATCAGCAATTTCTTCTGTACCTGAAGAAATGCCCTTATCTGAATTTTCCCTTATTGAAAATTAAGTAACTTTGCGAGGAATAATTAATTGTATTTGTGTATACAAACACCATAGTAATGCTCAGGTAAAGTGATACAAGTTCAATTAATATTTGTACATCGAAATATGCCAGTGATGCATGTTTAAATACTGCATGTAATTCAAAAATATTTTGATTCCTTTTAAAGCGGGGTTAGATAAAATATTGTGCATAACAAGTTATGAATAGACATTTTATTTGATTGCAAAACCCATTCCCTTCATTGTCTCGTTTTGGTAAATATTACATTCGTCAATGGCTACATAAATAATGGTGGTAATTGCACTTAATGCGAACACTATTCAATAAATATGTTAAAAAAATAATATGTCCATCAAGTTAATGCTTTTGAATTAAAATATATCTTAGATTGGTAAGTACTTGAGATTATTTGAGTAATAATAAAATTGGATAGACTCCACTACAATATTAAAAACAGCAAGTATTATTTTTAATCGTCTAAGTTCTCTTGGAAATTACAAGCTGTCGTCCCCGTTAAAAGGGACTAAAGCCTAAACATGAGAACAACCCTTGTTATTTAGTTAATGGTGGTAAATTTTTATGAAGGACCACACGGTAAAGCATATGTTATAGAAGAATAAGACAAATACACTTTGCATAAATTTTCTTTGGATATGAAGTAGCAGATATATAGAGTATCTCAGAAAAGTTGTTAACTTTAAAATGTTTTGCCATTAGTCATTTTAAATTAAAAACATATTTTCAAGAATCGCTTTTATATTACTTAAAATTATTTGATTAGATTGCTTGTAATGCTCGTGCATTATTTGAGCAAATATTAGGTTGGAGAAAAAAGTTTATTAATTTAAGTTAGTTAAATGACTTCAGTGCGAAAATTTGATAGAAGCTTAGGTGGTTTACATTTAATAACACTACCAAATTCATTATAATATGAAAGTAGGCCACAAATAGTAAAGCACCTAGTACATTCTTTCATAACCACCAATAAAGACGCCACTTCACATTCTGCATATTAAATTAAAAAAATTCTGGTAAATAAACAGCCGAGAAGGTGTATTCGAAAACATTCACACGAATTTAGAAAACCGAAATCATTCTAAATTATTTCAATAAACAGAACTCATAAAACAGTATAAAATGTAAGGCATAGTTTATATGAATTTAGTTTCTTACCGTTTGGTTTATCTAATGTCTCTCAAACACTTCAACGAACCATAGATAGAACACTAGGTCAAATTTTACATCAAGAACGTGCCTTTGTTTACCTTGATATCTTCGTCATTTCAAATACCGTTGAAGAACATGAACACATCGCAACTTTAAATGACGCTGTTGGTTTTAAAATTAATTAGGAAAAATGTAATTTTTGCTGTTCCCCCCTTACCTTTTTAGGGTTTATTGTCGATAAAAATGGCTTGTGTGCTGCCTCCGATAAAGCAAATGCTATTACTAATTTTAAAACACCCAAAAACGTCACTGAAATTAAAAGTTTAATCGGAATAATATCTTATTATCGTATCTTTTTACCAAACTTATCTACTATCTCCGTTGCTATTACTACATTAATTGAAATTACAAAAAAGGGCAACCTATCGATTCGACTTATGATG
Source organism: Platerodrilus igneus (assembly GCA_036346225.1). Classification (NCBI taxonomy): domain Eukaryota; kingdom Metazoa; phylum Arthropoda; class Insecta; order Coleoptera; family Lycidae; genus Platerodrilus; species Platerodrilus igneus. Next base: position 5,621,414 of record JARFIW010000671.1, read on the forward strand.
CACAAAAAGCTTTTGATGAAATAAAAATAAAACATTTGATTACTTCAGGTCCCATTTTAATTTCTCCTAATTTTGAAAAAACATTTTATATTCAGAGTGATGCAGCTCACTTACTGGCCTATGTGCCATTCTATTTCAAGAAAAAGATGTTTTAGATCACCCTATCGCTTAACTACTGCTGAGCAAAAATATTCCGCTACCGAATATGAGCTTCTGAGAGTAATCTTTGGAATTGAAAAATTCAGGGGTTATGTCAAAGGAACTCAATTTATAGTAATTACCGATTGTGCTACCCTTATCTGGTTAAAAGATTTGAAATCACCCACTGGACGTTTAGCCAGATGAGGTTTACGTATTTCTCAATTTACTTTTGCTGTCCGTCATAGACCTAGAAAATTAAATATACCCGATGCTCTCTCTCTCTCTCTCTCGTGATGTAGCTGCCTTAAGTCTCCCTAACTTGACTCCTGATATCTGGTCTCTAATATGGTACAAAAAGTGACTCAACATTCTGAAAACTACCCTTCCTTCTGTGTTATCAAAACTCGTTTATATAAAATTGTTAGTTGTTCTTCACTTAAACCTGTCAATTTATCTGAATGGATATTAGTAATCCCTACCTTTAATTGACCTCAAGTTTTGAAAATGTTTCATGATGATCCAACATCTGCACATTTAGGTGTTATAAACACTATATCGAAAATTTCTGATTTTTATATTACATTAAAAATTATAAAGATTGTGGTGCACAAAAGAAATTACAAGAAGCTCGTCCCAGTTTAATGGGTATGTTTAAAAAAGAATCTTATCCATTTCAATTAATTTCTATCAACTTATTAGGACCCCTTCCTCAATCTAAGAAAGATAATTAATAGCTATTGGTTGTAACTGATTGGTTTTCTAAATTTCTTTTCGTTCACCCTCTATCAAAAGCTACCTCTTCTCAAAGCATTAAGTTTTTAGAGCAACAAGTTTTTCTTATCTTTGGTGTACCTCAAATTACTCTTTGCAACAATGGCCCACAATACCCTAAGGAGTAGTATAAACTTACGTTCGTTTTTATACCTTTTTCTAAACATGTTTTTCTTTGGTTTCCCATTCTTCTTTCGTCAAAGTTTTTTTAACTTTATCTTCCGTACCTAAACATTATCTACTTATCGAACCCTCTTGGTATTTAAATAATGATGAACCCTTTAACCCACAAGTTTGTAAACTTTGTGGTGCCATCAGAGGCTCCTGTTTATAAAAGATAGCCTCCCATACCTAGTATAATTTCCTTTAAATGATCTTTACCTACAGAAATACCAAATTTTCGTTTAAATTTTTATCTTCTATTTGGTTATTACTCCTCAATTTACTACATTTATTATCGCGGTTGACTTGTTTCGTCTGAACAACCCAGCGAATAGTTACGACCTGTCCTAAGCTGATGCTTTGCTCATGGAATATACATAGGATCGTTACCTATGCCTCGTAGTAAAAAGTCAGTTTCTGCAGTTGCAAATACAGGGAATTTCTATTCGATGTTTTCTTGCGGATATATTTCAATCATTTCTATATTATAGGAATGCTAATGCATTTTTTGTTTTTCTTGAATGTATTGGTGAGAGGCTATGGTCTTTTTGTTTGAAATATTATTTCTTATCTCATTACTGTATCAAAATTTCCTAGTTTTGTCTTTAAATAACAGTCTATCGTACAATTACCCTTGTGTTCATGGCAGTCATGACTTTGAAATGTCGTACGGGTACAGTAAAGTCGTTCACGCTACCTTTGTTTGATCTTCTTATCGCAGCAGCTGTCTTAATAGGAATATTCTCTTCCCTCTACTGCCACTCTAAGATGCTTATCCAAAATCTCTAATGTTTTCTTATTCCACGATCTCCGTTTTAAATCTTAATTTTTCCTTTGGTGGACCTGTCTTGTTCCGAGACAATCGTCCATCGCATAAGAGTGGTGTTCCCCCACTCCAGGCTACTGACTACATCTTAGCTGGTCTACGTAGTACTTGGCTATCCACCGTTTTTCTATCGCTTTTGTTCAATGCAAGCCCTTCCTTATCTCTTCTACCTGTGTTGCTACATAGCTTCTAACATCCCATTTTCTTCTTTTATCGTCCCTTATTCCTCTTCTCTCCATTTATTTTTCAAAGTCGCTGCATGGCTAGGGGGTTGTTACTTCACGACTTTAGGCTGTGGGCATGGAGGACATCCGTCTAGCTGAACATCGCCACTGTCTACTATTGGTATACGAGAACAGTGAAAATTTGCCAGCATTTTAACTTTGCCAACGTACTTAAACGATACCTGGGATGCGGGGTTGCACCCCCCTCCCCGTAAATTAGTTCCACAATCAAATCACTAAATTACACCAGTCCCTAGCAGAAAACTAATTATTAATGAACATGAGATGCCTTTCAAAATCAATAAAAAACAAGACCACAATATGGCGTTCTACTACATAAAGTTACGACAGCGTCTAAAAGCCCGCCTGTCTAAAAATTTGGCAATGTAGAAGCAACATTTTTTTTATGAAAGGAAAGAAGAATATGTTATATGAAAAGATACGATAAAAGACAATGTTTTTAAAATGTAACTACATTAGTTAGATTTATTGGTTTGGATAATAGGTAAAAACGAAAAGCCTTATTAGATAATTATATTTTTACATAAAAGCAGCCAACTCTAATTCCTAGCTAATTAAAAAATTTTTACAACAACACCGACCGCTAGGTTGGGCACGAAATTATAAGATATAACTAGGGGTGGGCGATACGGGATTTTGCGTATCAAATATCGATACATATTCTATATACATAAACAAGGTACTAAAGATTTAATTAATAACTATAGACCAATATCTTTAATATCTAATTTGTCTAAAATTTTCGAAAAAGCTTTGCGATCACGAATAATGAAATTTGTAGACAAAAACAAACTTCTGTCAGAAAACCAATTTGGATTTAGAACAAATCTAGGAACTAATAATGCATTGGCTGCAGTAACTGGAGCCATCTATAAAGCTGTTGATAAATCTAAACCTGTTATTGGTATTTTTTTAGACCTCCAAAAAGCCTTTGATACAGTATCACATGATATTCTGCTGGCTAAATTAGAAACAATAGGTCTGCGTGGGATTGTTCTCAAGATACTGACAAACTATCTGAGAGGCAGACAGCAGTGTGTCAAGATTGGAAATGAATTCAGCGATTATCTACCTGTAAAGTGTGGAATACCTCAGGGGACAGTGCTAGGTCCAATGCTATTTTTGATTTATATCAATGACTTTCTTAATGTTTTGCAGAATGAAGAAGGGCATATGTTTTCGTTTGCGGACGATACAGTCATTATAGTGCAGGGAGAAACATGGTCGGAAGTGACCACTAAAAGTGACATATGCCTAAAAAAGATTATCCTTTGGTTAAATGAGAATAAATTGACACTAAATCCTGAAAAAACTAAATACATTCCCTTCACATCATATTTAAAAAATATACCAGTATTGCCAGATATAATTCTACATGCTGATGCTTGTAAGGGTCAATGTAGTTGTAAAAATAAAATTGCGCAAACACTACAAATTAAATACTTAGGAGTTATTGTGGATGCCCACCTAAAATGGAATGCACATATAAAATACCTCTGTGGAAAACTAAGACTCCTAATGATACACTTTATATTGCTACGAGATATACTCGATAAAAATCTTAGAATAGTATACAATGGCCTTGTCTTTTCAATCATTAGTTATGGAATTTTAGCCTGGGAGGATGTTATAAAACCATAATGAATAAACTTTTAGTAATTCAAAAGTCCTTTATAAAAATAATGTATAGAAAACCTAGAATCTATAATTCAAATCTTTTATATATAGAAGCTGACGTGTTGGATGTAAGGCAAATCTTTATATTAAAAGTACTATTGTACCATAAGAAGTACTGCAGTATAAACCTAATTGATCATCTACATAATACTAGACAAAACTAAACTTAAATGAAAAACCAATAAGGTATCTAAACAATTAACTAAAACCTCAACCTCATACTCTGCTACTCGATTATTTAATACTCTACCGAGAACTATAAAGGAACTAAATTATAAACACTTTAAATGCTATCTGTATAAATGGATATCATCTAAACCTCAAGTTTTATCATGATTTACTGAATAGCCTATAGCAAACCTACATAAAAATAAATGTAGCCAAATATAAACGTATGAACCTTATAAAATAGACTACAGATTCAGATAAACATATAATATGATTGTAGATCATTTCAAAGATTGAACCTTGTGCCAAACTACTGAATGTCGCACGCAAGTTGCTCTACAACTTTTAGCGACAGTTACATTGCTTAGTAGCGACACCACTGTTATTATTCTGAATATAAGAATATTAATCAAATTTAATGTAAATTAATTTAGTTTTATAGCGATGTAAAGAACTACTAAGCATAAATAAATAAAAAAAAAATAAATGTATCGATATATCGAATATCGATATATATCGATACGTATCGATGCGTATCGATATGTATCGATGCGTATCGGTGCGTATCGATACATATCGATTCGAATCGATGTGTATCGATGCGTATCGATACGTATCGATTCGTATCGATACGTATATTTACGTAGCGGTACGTACAGATATATATAGCGATTCGTATCGGAACGTTTAGATGTGTAGATTTAGTATACATATCGAGACGTAGCGATACCTGTCGGTACGAATCTATAAATTTTTTTACTCTTTCTTTGGGAATAAAATCACAAGATCGTTTTAAAATAATATAATTACTGACAATTCGATCTTTCACTTAAGATTGTTTGTTATCAAAATAATTAAAGTTTCAAGTTTAATATTCGTGACATAAGTATGTATTTAGGGGTGGGCGATACGGGATTTTGCGTATCGAATATTGATACATATTCTATATTGAATATCGATACGTAGCGATACGTATCGATACGAATCGATACGTATCGATGCGTATCGATACATATCGAACGGTCGATACATATCGGTCGATATATCGATATTTATTTTTGCTGTAGGGGGTCGATACGGGGGTCGTATCGATACGTATCGATATATCGATACGCCGACCCAGCCCTAGATATAACCACCTTCCGAAAGAAGCCCAGGTAAATAAATATACTAAATAAACAGACTCGCCCGTGAGTCCACCTGGGATGTGGCCGTATGCTTAAGGGAGTTTTCTCTGCTGCTGCCCTTGTTGTTGGTAGCTGCTTCTGCTGATGGTGCCCACTGGTCGATGCGATAAGGGTACAGCACTACGGTAATCTTCACTCTATGGTAGTCGATACGGTAACCTTCATTCAATGGTAGTCGGTACGGCAATCTTCGAGTTACGCTGCGTTTCTCACCTTAATTGTCTCTCCCCTCCAACCGAGAAGGATGCACTTCCACTTGCGTTGATGGGAAATAAACTGCTTCACATGTACAAAAACGTTATGTCAGCATGCATACGACCGCAGATATAACTCAATGACATCAACAACGTTGTTTTCACGGCATCAATGGATTTCTTGTAATCGACGGGAAATTTTCCACGCCATGTTCTAAAAAGTCCCTAAATCTAAATTAATTATCTAATACCTGAAGCTTTAAAAATAAAGTGTAACAACGTTATTTAGTTCAGACTATTTGTTCTATCTATTTGTGTGATATGATATTTGTTGTAAGTGTAAATAAATAGCAAAATTTTATACTTCGTTAAAATACAGAGTAAAATAAGGCTATCTGGTATCGAATAACCAGTATCTTTGTTTAAAAAGTTAGAGTTTAATACCATAGAAAAAGAAAATTTTAATTATATAGTAAATTTAAAACAATAAGTTAACAAAGCATTACCTAAAACAAATCAAAATTACCAGAAATAAAAATATCTTATTGGCCTGGGTTTCACTTTAGGAATCTTAAGATCTTACTTTTTGTTTTAACTCAAAGGAACGTTTAATAATTTAACCAACTATATATCTCTTGTAGTTTGGGAATATGCAATTTAATGCACCTAAACCGGTACCAGTAGAATATTTCTAAGTTATACTTTCTGTTTTACTACTCAATAGAAAACATAATTTCTAACCAAGTCACTACTATTACATAAAATACAACAATAAACAAAAGAAGATAAAAGTTCTACTTACGGAAATGCAGCCATAGTTGCAAGTTTCACATAAACGTCTGTTTTAATATGTCCTTTGATACTAAAAGGTTGTGGTGGAAGAATTTTGTACTTATGGCAGAATGCTATTGGTTGCAGCAAATAATCTTGTTTCACTTCTTCTAAATCACTTTTGGCAGACACAACAAGTACTGGAATCTTGCTTTCAGCAAAGTATTTCTAGAAGTATTAAACATAAAACTAACCACAGGAAAACATATTTGCTCACAATATAAATACGAGCTACATATTCAAACGATTTCGGATTGCTAACATCGTACATTAAACAAGCAACATCACAGGATACTTCATTAGGAAGAAGTGGATCAGAGGCATTTCTAACATTTATGTCTCTTAATACCATTATTTTTTCCTGGCCATACACCTGTACTATATTTACAGTACACTTTGGAGTTCCTGCAGACCCGACTACACCATGTTTTTTCTGAAAGAATCTATACACTTACTACTAGCATAAGTTAATCTACTAGTTTCTTACCTTTGTAGCAGGAATAATAAAATTTCTACAGAATGTTGATTTTCCACAATCATTAGGTCCTATTACATGACATTGATAAATATTACGACTTGACTGTTTTTTAGCTAAATCAAGCTTCTTTTCTCTAGAAACTAAAAATATTTATATTTACAAAAGAGAAATATACTGACTAATATAGCAGAATAAGAACTTTAATAATGGTCGCTAATACCTGTAATGCTATGGAATTTGTATTTTAATTTAAACATAACGGGTTAAGCATATTTTTATAAAGTGAAGGACTGTTAGGTACACCCTGTAGATCAAAAGGTTTTAGAATAATTAATCTTTAAATAAAAGTAGGATGCAATTCTTGTTACGTGCCAATCAAATTGGCCCTTAAACATTGTTTTAGGTTAATTTTGATGTGCGGAAGTTTCGCGCCACAATTTTAAAAGACTAGGCGCGTATTTCCGTTATGTCACAGTGCGATTGCGCCAGATCGCGCGACGCGAGTGGAGTAGGGGAAAAAGTGGGGAGAAGTTTCCGTTGGACGCTTGAACGTGGCTTTTTTGCCTGAACCTTCGAGTGGAGTGGACGTTTGAGGTATCGTATCGTGCCTTATCTTATCTATGTAGATTTCCTTGCTTGCTTGTCGCCCTTTATACCATGTTCCCGTCATTCCCTACATAGGTAGATGAAATTTGCAGCCACCTAGGCGAACCGTACTGCACGACCCGAGAACGAGCCGGAAGACCATGCTCCGCCGACAGCACCCGAGCAAGCACCATCTTTAATCACCCCGGAGCGGAGCCCTGAATGCTGGTCCGAACGCTTTGGAAGAGCGTCGGGCGTACCATCTTTAACTACCTCAAAAGGGCCTTTAATAGCCTGATGGACTTTAGAGAAGCCAACTTTACCTCAACTCCGCGGGACGCCGGATTTCTTATGTGAGTACTCTCTCTGTTAATTTGTTCGCTATTATAATCCATTGTCTTAAATGTATATATTTTTCCGATAATTGCGTCTTAATTTTGTGCATTGGTGACGTCAATGGCAGATGAGCGAGCCCAAAATCTGTAAAAGATTAGCGCTACCAACTGCCGGTGGTGTCTAGTAAACCCCGCTTGCGGTGTTGTATTTATCGAACTTTTAAATGTAAGAATTAACCTTTTAAATGTAAGATTCTCACGTTAATATAAGAGGCTTGTGTATAATTACATATAATGTAGGGAAATCATCTCTATAAATTCAATTAGACACATTTAATTCTGAAATTACTTTGTAATACAGACAATGTGATCAGAGAACATAATTCAATTCATCACCAGACGTGACGAAAAGTATGTTGTTAAATACGCAGATGGCATATCAGCAATTCACATTGTAACTGGTACTATGATATCCACCAAGGTAAAATTAGAGAGGTGGTCAGCATATAGAACAAAGCAACCACTAATTAACGCAGATAACAAACAGCACGTAACCTAGCAACACAAGGTGATGCAATATGGTAAATTAATAATAGTATATTATTCAACATACGGTAATGTAGGCAATAACTCACGCAGATGAAGTTTGCGGCACGAGCCGAAGGCGAGTGCCGTAATTCATCTAGTGAGTTATTGCCATTACCGTATGTTGAATACTATACTTTATCTACGACTATAAGCACAGTAACAAGTTTTAATAAACACATGTAATCGAGATTATTTTAAAAAAATTATAGTACAAATTTGTTTGACATTACGTAAATGTCAATGAGCATGGCTACTTTGATATTTTTGGTTGGTAATTAAATAGAAATATAAGCTGGAAGCGTGAGTTATTATAACTCACGCTCATAACTCACGGTGTTTAATAATGAACACTATTACTTGTTCAAAAGTATATGAATAATGGTATTATAACTAAATAGT